>OU795041.1:3014499-3454499 GCA_917208275.1 Patella pellucida
GAATCTTAAGTCCGGGTGTGCGTTACCCTTGCGTAGATAATGCGTGGCGTGACACCATAGTGACGCCATTTAGCGCAGGGTTATACTTACGCAATATGTACATCAGATGGCTCTGATCCCTCCCCTGCCCCTTCTGCCCTCCCGGCGTCGACACAAGTCGTTTTGGCTGTCAATTGCCACAGAAGACAGTTAGGCCTACCCATAGAAATATAAGCATTTATATATTTTTATTCCGTTTATATATACCCCCCCCCCCCCAAAAAAAAAACAAAAAAACAAAAACAAAACAATAAACACCCCACTACCAAGGACCGTCTTTCAGCAGGCTTAACCATACGTTAGTCCTGGAATGACCTAGTTTGTTACGAGTGGAATAAAATGTTGTTTTTAAATGGCACGTCAGCTCCAACCGGGCCATATTGCGCCAAATGTTACGAGTGGACGTTAAACCCTATTTCTCTCTATATCTTTACTTACGAATAGGTTTATGGGCTTAATACCTATTTCACTCTACAATATGCAACGATATTCATTCACACTGGCGAATCAGATGAAAACTCGTCGTGCTGTGTGAGGTCGGCTTGATATACTTGTGCTTTGTGAATTAACAAAAAAATAGGGGTGAGTCTAAAGGCCTCTGTGTAATTTATAACAAAGCCAGTTTTCTCGGTTAGTATCGATTTCTTGAATAGTTCAATAAGTGACGTAGGTCTACTGTGTATTCATAACAAATTGCGTTATATGAAATCAACATACGAAGTAAAGTAGGAATTTGTAGCTAGAAAAAAAACATACGACACGGAAAGTTGTCTAATTTGTGTAAAGTGTTCAAGTGGAATCAAGAATACTAATTGATTTATAATTACGAAAAAGGAAAACTCTACACAAAAAGGTGTCGGAGCGAATATTTTTTTTTAAAATGAAAGCCATTATTAGTTTATCGTGTTTGGTAAGTAGTATTTGTTTATGATTCACGTCTAAATATCGAGTGGCCCAGACAAAAAAAAACCGAGTACACTATTTAAAGTGGGATGATTTGAACGGTGGACCTACAATTTTCAAACGTTCATATTGTATGACGTGAAATTTGAAGGATATTGGTACAATTCCTATTATTACACATTAAAGAACGTGTCTAACCTCGTTGGTTTCCTCCAACTGCTAAAGACCCCTGCGCGCAAGCGAATTATTGAAATAAAATTAAACCATTTGTTAGTCCCCATAGTTTCTGTCGGGTGGACGTTACCCCCACCCTCTCTCTCTCTCTCTCTCTCTCTCTCTCTCTCTCTCTCTCTCTCTCTCTCTCACACTCTCACTCTCTCTCGCCATCGAACAGTCGAGATTTTAAACGGATTTAAACACGATTGGTGGTAATTGATAAAATCAAAATATGGATAATCGAGACTTTATTTAGTATCATAACAACGGTAACAATGACAATCGCGACTACGTTATACTCGAACAGAATGAAGTAATTTAATTGAAATTTAATTTTCAAGGTATTCCCTTTTTGTTAGGGGGTTGGGATGGCCTAGTGGTTTAGATTGTTATGTATCGTATAGTTTATAACTATTAGAGAGAGAGAAATGGGGTTTAACGTCGACTCAACACAACTAGGTCGTTTCGGGACTAACATATGGTTTATTTTATTTCATGAATTCCATTGCGCGTAGCGGTCTTTAGAAATGGGAGGAAACCGGAGGAACCGAAGAAAACCCTACTCCTTGTCACGTACAACCCGGGGGTTTGAAACCACACAAAGTGACTCAATGACAGGCTTTATGATACAGCACACACGTGCTAACCATTCGCCCCCCCCCCCCCCCTCCATCAAGTAGGGGTTACAAAGCAAAAAGTAACAATAAAAGTCGACGCTCATTTTTAAAAATGGCGGTTCATTTACATATAATTTACTTAATATTCATATTTCATTTTAGTATGAATATTATGTAATTACGTTTCATTTTAGTCTTTGGATCGGGGGGGGGGGTCACGGTGGCTAAGTGGGTAACACACTGGCTCGCTAGCCTGGAACTCGAGTGTTTGATCCCTGCATTGCCGAGAAAGTTAATCCAGATTTTCCGGCGCGGTTCCTCTTGTCAATGATGCAGGAGGGATGGGGGCGAAACCCGAGGTCTCATGTACCTATTGGCCTGGGGTGCACGTAAAAGATCCCTTGGCAGTTGGAATTCGATATAAAAGAGTAGGCCGGGCAAAGTAAGTTTCCCTTGTTGTATGGCGTATGCCCGTCTTCATTAGCCCAGTTCCGAACAGAACAGTAGGACGTTAAACCACATTTTATTTCCTCTTTGATTGGCATTTTATTTCAGGTTTTACTTCATCTGAGTGTTATCAATGGAATAATATCCAAACAGCGCCCCCTATTATCATTCGATTGTCTCAATCAACTAGGATGTCATATGGTCGATGGTCAACAATGCTGTCAGAGCAAAGGGAGACAATCCAGCCGAGGTTCAATACGAACATCTTTGCCCGGCGTCTGTCAAGCATTCGGTACACTTGGAACCGGTAGGTGAATATTAAAATTAGCCGGGATAGTGAACACCGGCATACGCCATGTAGACTAGAGGGAGAAGTGGGGGTATTATCTGAAAGGTGGGCAAAAAGTGGGAGTTGACTTTTCTAAAAGCATTTTTCCTCGGGAATCTAAAAATAGTGGGTGATCAGTCCGGTGAGGGAGCGTTTAGGAGTTATTGGTGTCAAAAGTTCACCAGAGGTTAAAGGAGAAGGGGGTATTATCTGAAAGGCTGGTCGGATAGCCGTGGCGATAGAGAGACGGCTTCTCACCAATGCAACGAGGGTTCAATCCCAGCTCTGGGCAAGAAATTTATCGTTGTAAGTGAGAGGGATATTCGGTCTCCCGTCCGATCAGGCAGGTTTCCCCCGGTTTCTTCCTGCAGTAATGATCAAAATCATTCGCACGATCTGTGCCAAGGGCCAAATTGGAAAAAGGCCTCAGGCCTAATTTGCTACCCTTGTAAAATGACGCGATTATTATTATTATTATTATTAAACAGCGGGAGTTATCCTCGGGAATACGAAAATGATGCACGTTTGGTATACCCCCAACAATGAGAAGATGGAACTGATCCTGCCCCGTGCATGACTATCATAACAGTATAGCCCGCTCAACAATATCAATGTGTGGTATACCCTACCCGTGCATGACAAGCATCATGATATTGATTTGTTTTATTTCAGCTTGTTTGGTATACCCCCTACAACTTGAAGATGGAACGTACCCTGTATGTCCATGTGGTATAGGTTTTAGATGTGTGGCTTCTGGTGTGAAAGATATGACGTATGGACAAATGGGTAAGTCTACTTCATACCGGGGGGGGGCGGGGGGCTAGTGGTCTAAAGAGTGCCCCGCGCTTCGACCTCTAGCTCTCTACTTCATACCATATTATTATTCCACAGGCGTGTTTGGGTCTCGAGGGTAGACAAGTCAAACTTAGGGCACTTCAGGGGGATATTGTTCAAAGATATGAGTCCAAGGCCGGCGGAAGCAATTCTTGATTGGGGGGCGGGGGGGGGGGTCATCCTTAGTCCCGTCCCTATAGGCGAGGGTCCAGGGGCCGCAATAACCTGAAGAAAAGAGTACTAGCCCCCCTACTCCGTCGGGCCTGAATGACATACCATAAATCGATACTTGGTTGTGGGTATGATTAAGTCCTAAAGATCTGAACATGGGAATGGTTAGCATTCATTTTCGCGGAAAAAAATTGAAAGCCAGTGTGAGCCCTGGTTAGCAACAACCAAGAACTAAACGAAATGAGGGGACTTTTTTTTCGGAAGGGAAACGTTTATAGCCACATACATACACCCCTGTTATACCCTGATTAGTAAATCCCATATTTATTGTGACACCCTGTATGATGAACATGTCGTACAAAGAGTACATGGTATCTTCAGTGAGTCAAGGTTACGTCACCAATGCTTCAATTGTAATCCATAAAAACAGTATTTACGACGTAATTGTAATTCATTACAGAATTTATGACGTAATTCTAATTCATTACAGTATGAACGACTTAACTGTGACGCATTACAGTATTTACAACTTAACTCTAATTCATTACATTATTTACGGCGTAATTCATATTCATTACAGTGTTTATGACGTAATTGTAATTCATTACAGTATTTATGACGTAATTCTAATTCATTACAGTGTTTACGACTTAACTCTAATCCATTACAGAATTTATGACGTAACTCTAGTTCATTACAGTGTTTACGACTTAACTCTAATTCATTACAGTATTTACGGCGTAATTGTAATTCATTACAGTGTTTATGACGTAATTGTAATCCATTACAGTATTTATGACGTAATTCTAATTCATTACAGTATTTATGACGTAATTCTAATTCATTACAGTATTTACGACGTAATTCTAATTCATTACAGTATGTACGACTTAACTGTGATGCATTACAGTAATTACGACTACATGTAATTCTAATTCAATACAGTATTTACGACATAATTCGAATTCATTCCAGTATTTACGACATAATTGTATTTGATTACAGTATTTACGACATAATCTTTATTCGTAAAAACCGCGGTTATGAGTAACCCCGTCCAGAATTAAATTTCTAGTGAAATCCGACTGGGGTATTGATTGGTTGAAACTAATTACACTCTGCCAACTTCGTCAGTTTTAGTAATAACTTTGCAATACAATACTTAGTCTCGGTCACCCAGAACCTCATAGTCTTCAACGTACAGAGGGTCTGGGACCGTTCTCAATATTTGACGTAAAGCCCATTGCTCATGCGTTTTTTATGTGGTTTATTATCCAGTCTCTTCAGCCAAGTCATGGCCTTAGACTATATTTATGATAAGCCCATTTTTGTCAAATATTAACAATAGAATATTTTTCAGGATGATAGAGACTATACAATACTAGGTCCATTGTAGCTAAAACATAGGCCTTAATATTATACCAACTCCAAAGCTTTAGCTTCAGTCTTATAGCTTGTATTGTCCATTACAGGAACATGCGAATCACAATGTACAAAAAATTCAGAGTGTAATGAAGGACAATGTTGTAGAATTGGTGAGGTATTAAAAGGCAGAAAGAAAAGATCGGCGTACACTGGAGTCTGTACATCATTCGGAACACTTGGTTCAAGTAAGTTTTTTACTTTGTTAGATTGTATTCTCTACTAATGTAAGGCCCGCCTTCCATGTACGCGTGGGGGTCACGGTGGCTTAGTTGGTGATACGCTGGCTCGCTAGCCTGGAGGTCGGGTGTTCGATCCCTGCATTTAATAATAATAATAATCTATTTATAAAGCGCTGAATATCCAACTAACAGTTGCTCAAGAGCGCTATTTTTGCTCCTCTTCGTATGGGATGCAGAACAGTAGGACTTTAACCCCATTTTATTTCATTTCATTTCTAAGTACCTGTTTCCGCCGGCGAAGTCGGACTAATGCAAATATAATGAGACCGTTTTTTTCCCGTGAAGTCTGTACATGCGTACCCAAGCAGGTCATTTCTGACGTACACCTAGTCAATCAACGGCTCTTTTTGCTACAAATTAAACTTGGCAGATGTTTTGGACATTGTGTTATTATAGAGAGAGAGAGAGAGAGAGAGATAGCGAGAGAGAGAGAGAGAGAGAGAGATAGCGAGAGAGAGAGAGAGAGAGAGAGAGAGAGAGATGGGGTTTAATGGTTTTAATTTTATTTCAATAATTCGCTCACACCTAAGGGTCTTTAGCAGTGGGGGGAAACCAGAGGACCCGGAGAAAACCCACGAGGCTGGACTGGCGATCCTACTCCTTGCCACGTACAACCGGTGATTCGAAACCACGCCAGTTGACTCAATGACAGGCTTTATGATACAGCGCGCGCACGCTAATCATTCGGCCATCCACCCCCCCCCCCCCCCCCCTGCCGGAAAGAGAAATCCCCACCTATGTTATGATTTTTGGGGGATTCCCCAAACTTTTCAGCGATTTTTCTATACACATGGCAATAGAAAAAACCGCGCGTTGAAACGCTGTGTTTTCCATTGGCGAAAACGTGTACATAGAAAGCTGGCTATGACTTTGTGTGAACTGCAAGGGAAGACAACCCTGTCATTTTAGAATACGTTATGTCTGATATAATAGTATGTTTGATATTATTTGAGTATGTTTGATATTATTTCAGTATGTTTGATATTACAGTAGGTGTAATGTTTGATATTATTTCAGTATGTTTTGATATTTCAGTATGTTTGATATTACAGTATGTGTAATGTTTGATATTATTTCAGTATGTTTGATATTTTAGTTTGTGTAATGTTTGTTATTATTTGAGTATGTGTAATGTTTGATATAATATTTTAGAATGTGTAAATGGTACCGATCCTCTGACATCAAGTAATGTACATACAGAATGTCCATGTGCCAGTCCACTCGACTGTTCTGTTAGCGATGGTTACAGGACCGTACCTGTAGACTTTGGTAAGTTGTTTTTGACAGCATTGTCTGCAATATCACCATCATCATAATCATCATCATCATCATCACCATCATCATCACGATCACGATCATTTCAAGATACGCACAGAAGAAGGGTGACTTTATCTTATATAAAATGGCTACAACATTTTGAGTGAATCTAGAATAAAATTGTCAGTTCAAATCAGTTTGGTTTGCTGTATTGTTTCGCGAAGTGGGGTTCTGTCTTTTTTATATTGCCAATGCCAAGACCCTGTTAATTATGTATAACTGCTTCCAGAATTTTATATTACCAACATCGTCCTCGTGTTAATGGGGTGTAACTCGTCCTAACCTTTATAGTCCTAACCTCGCCCACGTGTCAATGGGATTTTACTGGTCCTAACCCTTATAGTCCTAACCTCGTCCACGTGTTAATGGGATTTTACTAGTCCTAACCTCGTCCACGTGTTAATGGGATGTAATTGGTCCTAACATTTTATAGCCCTAACCTCGTCCACGTGTCAATGGGATTTTACTGGTCCTAACCCTTATAGCCCTAACCTCGTCCACGTGTTAATGGTGTGTAATTGGTCCTAACCTTTGTGTGATTGGTCCTATTATTTTATAGTCCTAACCTCGTCCACGTGTCAATGGGATTTTACTAGTCCTAACCTCGTCCACGTGTTAATGGGGTGTAATTGGTCCTGATATTTTATAGTCCTAACCTCGTCCACGTGTCAATGGGATTTTACTGGTCCTAACCCTTATAGCCCTAACCTCGTCCACGTTTTAATGGGGTGTAATTGGTCCTAACATTTTATAGTCCTAACCTCGTCCACGTGTTAATGCCATACGCCGAGAATCGACCTCAGTGCCATGACCCCTCGATTACGACGGCCCTTATTGGTCTGTGCCGGAAATTAAGCCCGGTTTATAAGAATAGGTCGTTCAGTGCCATGGCAACTTTACCACCATACCACATTATTGGTCTGTGCCGGGGTTCTTGAAAGCCCGGGATATTGTAAAAGAGAGAGAAATGGAATTTAACGTCCACTCGACACAAACTAGGTCATTTTTGGACTAGCGTGCGGTTTTCAATTTTCATATCAATAATTCGCTTGCGCGTAGGGGTCTTTAGTAGTGGAAACCGGAGTGCCCGGAGGAAACCCACGAGGTTGAGAAGGCGCCCCTATCTCCATGTCACATACGCTCACACCACAGCCGCAAGCCAGAGGTGGCCGGCCAGCTAGAGGTCGAAGCGCGCCATCAAGACCCTAGGCCACCTCAACCCCCCTCCGGGATATTGTAACCAAGCGTTCATTGCAATGTCAAGTCGTACCATCACATCCATTTAGTGTGTATTTGTCTACGAAAAATTTATTTGTGTTCTTATCTTATTCTCCAGGCAAATGTGGAATTTAAAGAAGTTACGACAATAGAAATGGTGTCAGCAACACACGATGGATAGAAACAGTTAATACAATACAAAATATATAAACATATCTGTGATCGATAAAACCAAATTCTCTCTATATTAGCTGTTAATAAAAGGCAGTGGCTATTGTTACGACGAGGCGTAAAAATAGTCCCCAGGCTATTGTGTTACGACATTGTTTCCAACGCCTTCCATCGGAGAAGATAAAAACTGACCCTAACCCTAACCCTAACCCTTTCCATCTCTTAATTGCTGCCTACAGTTCTGAAAACGTTGAAAATACGGCTTCTTTTTCAAAGCTGGTTTTGGAAAGATTTGCAGCCAGTTTGCAATTTGTTCTAAACTTTGCTTAATCTCGTCGTAACAATAGCCACTCTGTAATATAAAACATAATATGTTTAAATCGGATTTAAACCCTCGAAAACCCTGGACCCTGTTTCACGAAATTTTAACTAAGATAAAATCCAAATTTTAGTGATGTGATTGGATAATATAAAATCAAATAATAAATCTTATAGCTTGTAGTTCGTGTTTAATCAAATAGCTTGTTTTTAGACATTTAAACTTGAATCTCAAAATAACCGATTTAATGGATGTATATTCTACAGAATGTCTCCAAAACACATTTCATTAAATCAGTTTTTGTAACAAAGAGAGAGAGAGAGAAATGGGGTTTAATGTCCACTCGACACAAACTAGGTCATTTTGGGACTAACGTATGGTTATAAATTTGTCATTCAATAATTCGCTTGCGCGTAGGGGTCTTTAGCAGTAGGAGAAAACCGGAGTTCCCGGAGGAAACCCACGAGGTTGAGAGGGCACCCCTATCACCATGCCACATACCTAACATTTTTGTAACAAAGTAAAGATATCATAAATGAGGATGCCTGAGCAGTGAATTTAAATAAAATCTACACTTTCTCCTTGTTTTTTATATATATATTGGCGAATGACGAAAAACGAGATATTCGTCCAGACTTGTTTTTCTATACGGAGACTTGAATCTCAAAAAATCAGATTTGAAGGACGTTTATCGACAGAATGTCTGCAATACTCATTTGATTAAATCAGTTTTCTAAATGGAGCTTACTTGTAGCTCGTTTTTAGACCTTCACCAATTAAAGGGACAGTCCCGAATAAAACAGAGCCTCAAAAAAAAAGTCCGTGTACGTATGAAATTTAAACACCAAAAGATAGAAGACTGGTGTGTATACTCTGACTCAAAATTTCAGCTAATAATATTGAGTTGTGGACGTGAGCGTTAAAACAGCTTATCCGGACACGTAACCCTTTTAAGATTTTGGGTCAATTCTTTCTGTTGGTGACCCGATAATCGATTCCCGTTCCTGTAGAGGTCTACACGGTGAATGGTCCATGTGCTGTACTTGATAACAAAAGGTAAATTCCACCGACACATTATTTTTTATAAAGTAAAACTCTGGTTTTATCAAATACAGTTTGGGACACCGGACTCCATTTCAAGACTGTGGGTTTAAGTTGTTAGAAAATGTATCACATATATTGAGTTAGTTGCTCGGCCCTAAGGTATGGGATCTTAACGGATTTTAACACAAAATTAAAGAGTTTTATTCTCAAAATAATTATCGGGATTGACCCTTTAATATCAAAAAAATACATTGAAAAAGAGTAGGTTTGTGTGAATTCACTGCTCAGACATTTATGATATCTTTAGTCCCTTTTTTTGATATACCGAGATTTTAGAAAGAGGCCACACCCGTAAAGAATTTTCGTTCTGCAGCAAGACTCAGCGACGGTCAAATTTGCCAAGATTTTATTTAGAGGCCACTCTCGTTAAGCGGTCAGTCGTGAAAATTCCCTTGGGTGGCTGCCTAATACAGATTCTACTGTTGTTGTTGTAAAAAACAAAACCAAAACAAGAAAACCCGATGATTTTTATTGGTAATATCTGTGTAATTCGAATTGGTCTCACAAACAGTACTGAACCACTGAAAAAGATAATAAGCGATTAAAAACAACATAAATGTAAATCACAACTGGTCATCGAAACGCGAATGGTACAGGCTCTTTCGTACACTACCGTTCTGGTACAAATTGGCGACCTATTAGGCTTAAATGCCACTATCTGGGCGAAATTCTCTTATACATAGAAACAGATCAAATGTTGACAATCTGTGAGGGAGGGGGGGGTGCGCTCCCATTAAAATTTATTTAAGTTTCAGTCTTCTGTAAACACTGTTTTGGAATATTTTACGGGATTAAATTAAAACATCACACCAATATCATGTCTAACTAAAGGGGTGCCGTATGCATATTGGTGTCAATATGGGGTATGTGCAGGCTTTGTGCAGATAGGATCCTAACTAATCCTGATATTTGTTGTAAATAAATAGGAGTAAGGGCCTTCTATGTAAAAAAAATCGGGGGGGGGGGGGGGGAGGGAACTATATTCAGACACCCCGTCGAAAAAGAATTAAGATATATTTACTAAGTAACTGGTTTGTCCACCATTTACGCCTTTCTGCATACACCTTAAATAAAATTAATAAAAAAAGAAAGTAAGCTGGCACTGCCAGGCAGGATACGCCCACATTTTCGAGAGATGGATAGAGAACAAGCAATACCGAAAGTGATTTTTCCTACAATCAAAGGCCATAATTCATTAAGTTACAATTTGATATGTGCAAATATCGAATAGAATCAAGATCTTTAGATTATAAACATGCATTTCAAGTTTCATCAAAATCGAATTAAAATTATGACATCTACAGTGTCCACAACTTTGAAATACCATATTTTTACACTATTCGCGTACAAACGGCGTCCATTTTGTTTTCCAATTATGGTCCGATTTTCGAGAAATTCGAACTCAGCCTTCCGTAGGGTGTAACGGTGAAAGAGTCAAATGTTTAGATCCCATGATAGTTGGAATTTGTTAAGAGTAGGGCAAATTTCGATCATAGACCATATAGCGTATGCCCATCTCCAACGTCTTCCTCCACCCACCCACCTCCCGGTCCTCCTGACTTACCTCTGATATCCATTACTCCACGACTGTCACAATTATAACCAGCAGCACAAGGACATGTACTACACCATGCTATCTACATACGTGGTAAACATCACACACTCTTAAAAAACAACATATTCATGACATTCCCAGAACATCTGGTATCAATTCCTATTTTAGAGTTTTCTGGCTTGGTTTCCCCTTGTCAGTGATGCGGGACGAAGTGCCCTGACAAGGACAACTGTCAAGGCGTTTGGATAGGACGAGAAACAGAGGTCCCGTGTACAAGTTGGCGAGCACGTAAAAAATCCCTTGGCAGTTGGAATATGATATAAGAGCTGTGGCGCCGCTGTCCGGGCTAACTTTCCGTCATAGCACACTGTATGGCGTTAGGCCAGGTTAGGAGCAGAACCCCATTCCATTTTATTTCATTTTCTTTTTGAGATGTGAATTTCTTAGTCAATCGGCTAGGGAATTGGGTCGAGGACTATAAGATTGCGGGTTCGAATCCCAATGTAGGCCAACTATGCGGGTTTTTTTTAAAGATACATTATGCAAGAGCTAATTCTGCCTATTGCATGTCTTTCATTAATTAACTTATCCAGACCATAATCAACTGTCGATGTCAACGCTAGCCCGCAATATTCACTGGATTAGGATCCCATTTACTGCTCAACTTTCATTCATGATTTAATCATGAAATAGATAATCGAGATTATGTTTTTTTTTATGGTACCGACTTTAGTAATGATGATCAAGGCTAGGCCGAAAATTCAATCACTAAATCCTCCGTTTAGAGTGGATAAATTTAACTGAAATTTTCAACAAATTCCCTTTACATTATCTAGTTTTAATTAGTATAGTGAGAACTGCCAGCGCTTTATCTAATCTTCCAAAATGTGTCTTTAAGTGTGGCTCCATCTTGTAAGAAATAACGCCTAAAGGTCCGGTAAGCGATAACTTTAGTCTTGTCTGGTCTTTTGGGACTCAATAGGGCCTACTGCTCTCACCGGCGCGCATGTTTAAGAAAACTGTTCCGGTTAGATCAACCTCCCCTTAGCATGGCCATAAAAATAAGTACTCGATCGAATAATTTAGTATTCCCACTATGAACTTGAAAGAGAGAGAGAGAGAGAGAGAGAGAGAGAGAGATTGGGTTTAACGCCCACTCGACACAAACTAGGTCATTTCGGGACGTTACTATATGCTTCTATTGACAACTAGTATGAAAATAAGGCTTTTCCCGTATCTCAGTTCTAAGGCAATTTTGGAATTCTGGTCGTCTATTTTTCACCGTGATTCTTCTTTGGTCGCTAAAAGAAATCATTTCTTGCAACATCCGACACAAGTTTATAAAAATCAAACACTATTTTCATGTAAAATGACATTCCTAAATTTGTAATATTGACCGAGCGTTAGTTTGAACATGGCGGCCATATTCAAATGAAAGTTGTTTATGTTTTTGTATCGCGTAATTCTACATGAAAATAGTGTTGGATTTTTATAAATTTGTGTTGGATGTGGCAAGAAATGATGAGATTAACGTAGTAGAGGGCATAGCCGATACAATTTACGTTATTGAAATAACTAGGTCTTTAGCAGTGGGAGGAAACCGGGGGACCCGGAGAAAACCCACGAGGTTGGAAAGGCGACCCTACTTCTTGCCACGTACAACCGGGGATTCGAAACCAGGCCAGTTGACTCAATGACAGGCTTTATGATACAGCGCACGAACGCTAACCATTCAGCCTGCCTTCCCCCCATTCCAAACCACAGGCACTTGAACGGATTAAAATATTGACTATATATTATAAGTATAGAGACATATAGCCAAGCAGTAGTAAGAAGTTTTAATCCCTTCAAGTGCCTGTGTCCCAAACTTAGGCTGCCTATCTACAGCTAGCTTCGGCTGAGTATGACGTATGACGTATATTGCCCCCCACCCCCTGAACTTGAATAAATAAACCTACTTTCATTTTCAGCAACTCGAGGTGAACAATGGCCGACTAGTTCTCTTTTCCCTTCTAATGATATGTTAAATAAACAACATTCATCATCGTTACAGTCTGCTGTAACCTTACAAGCTTGTTGAGTTAACGCCTCCGTATTTAATATACACACCACCTAAACAAATTATAATACATATATCACAAATTATAATACATATATCACAAATTATAATACATATATCACAAATTATAATACATATATCACAAATTATAATACATATATCACTTATAAATCACGGTGGCAGAGTGGATAAGGCACTGGTTCGCTAGCCTGGAAGTCGGGTGTTCGATCCCTGCATTGGCCGAGAAAGTTTATCTCGATTTTCCGGCGTGATTTCCCCTTGTCAGAGATGCAGAAGGGGGGCCTGACAAGTACAGCTTTCTAGTTGTTCGGATGGGACGAAAAACCGAGGTCCCGTGTACACATTGGAGTGCACGTAAAAGATCCCTTGGCAGTTGGAATTCGATATAAGAGTAGGCCGTAGCACCGCTGCCCGGACAAATTTCCCTCATAGCACAGTGTATGGTGTATGCCCGTCTTGCATTAGCCCAGGCTAGGTGCATAATAGTAGGACGTTAAACCCCATTTCATTCATTCATTCGTTCTTATAAATTATACATTCTGATTAAAATACATATCATAAAAACAACATTCATCGTCATTACATTCTCCTGATTACCCTACCCTGCTCAACTACATAAATCATATATTATTAAACCGTCAGATTTTCTTAACGGGGGCCCGGCAAAACCCCCTCCTGCAAAAATTCCTAGATCCGCCCCTGCAGTGGTGTCTACAAAAATTCCTAGATCCGCCCCTGCACCGGTGTCTACTGGTAAGTAAGTTATCTGTTAGTTTGATAAAATAAAAAACAATCCAAACCCTAAGACAGAATTCGAAGTCCTAAAACGTTATAGGCAAAATAGTGTATTCAAGCAAAATAGTTTAATCAGCAAAATACAGTGGTAACAGGTGTCCGGAAGAGTAAGCTTACCCTGCCCGGCGCCACACCCACCATAGCTGCATCCAATCTATTAGGCGAAATGTCGTAAAAAGGCGTGATTGGCCAATGAACTATCCGTATGCAAAATGCACGCGATGAACTGTCTTAACGATGTAGTAGACATTATCAGGGAGATAGTAATAGTATACGTGTCAATTAAAACTATCTATAATAAAAGCCGAGAGAGACACGTTATATTTGAGTCGTTCTATGTGTCTATGACTAGTCTGTATCTATGCTGGTATCAAATATTTTTCAAATACATCTAGCCAGGTGTGCCACTATTTTTTCGTGTGTCCCAAGGTGGGCCGTTGGCCAAAAAATGGCCGAGAACCACCGAGTTAGAATGAATGAAATGGGGTTTAACGTCCTACGCTTAAGCACCTGACCTGGTCTAATTGAAGACGGGCATACGCCATACAGTGTGCTACGAAGGGAAATTTTGCCCGGGCAGCAACTGAATTCCAACTGCCAAGGGTCATTTTACGTGCACGCCAATGTGTACATGGGACCTCGGTTTTTCGTCCCATCCGAACGACTAGGCAGCTGTCCTTGTCAGGCCATCCTTCCGCATCACTGACAAGGGGAAATCACGCCGGAAAATCGAGATGAACTTTCTCGGCCAATGCAGGGATCAAACACATAGAAGGACAACTTACCAGAGATAAAAGGAGTAACATGCTGTCCTATAGTTAAAATTATAATTGTTCAAATTAAAATATAAAGTCACCAACGGTTTCCCCAGATAAAATTCTTATCTTTGCAGAGTAGACTATTCGCCTAACGAAGCTCCTATCTCTGTGCATGTGTTATAATTCCCACATTTTGCAATAATATTTATTTTTGGTGGTTTTTCTTTTGTCAAATATATAATGGTCCATTAAATCCATCACATATCTTTGTGGTTGCGTGAAAGTTTTCCATATATTCCAAATATGATTCTAGTAGTAGTGGACTTATGCCACCGGATTGATACCACCAAAGGACATTTGCCACCCGGATGTTGACCATCCGGACTTTTGCCAACATAGGACATGTGCCACCCCAGGACATTTGCCAACCGGATGTTTAGCACCCGGACTTTTGCCAACATAGGACATGTGCCACCCTAGGACATTTGCCGCCTGGATGTTTACCACCCGGACTTTTGCCACCCTAGGACATTTGCCGCCTGGATGTTTGCCACCCGGATGTTTACCACCCGGACTTTTGCCAACATAGGACATGTGCCACCCTAGGACATTTGCCGCCTGGATGTTTGCCACCCGGACAGTTGCCTCCTGGATGTTTCCCCCCCCCCCCCCGATTTTTGCCATGTAGATTTTAGCAAATCTATGAACATTTCCAATGAAAATTTGAATTGAATTCTTGCAAACATTTTTATGACAGTGATGTTTTGTTTGAAGCTGCATCCCCCCACCCACATATTTCTCTCTTTTTTTCTTTCTTTCTTTCTTTCTGTCTGTCTTTCTTTTTTCTGTTTTTCTTTCATTCTTTCTTTCTTTCTCTGTCTTTCTTTCTTTGTCTTTCTTTCTTTCTCTGTTTTTCTTTCTTTCTCTGTCTTTCTTTCTTTTTTTTCTTTATTATTTCCCTGTCTTTCTCTTTCTCTTTCTTACTTTCTTTTTTTCATTCTTCTCTACAAAACCGAAATTGTCTGTGTGCATGAATCTATGTGCATGCCCTTGTGTGTGTACATGCGGGGGAGAAAGGAGGGAAGGGGGTCTGGAAGGAAGGAGAGATGAAGATAGAGTAATATTCAGATGCATGAAATGGATCGTAAGTTTCAAAGTTTTAATGTCTCTTTTTGTGTGTTTTATTCAGTATCATATAAAATTTTAAAAAGCCAACCCTTAGAATATCGTGAAACAGAGTACCACCAATAAAGCAACAAACAGATGTCCTGGAGTGGCAGATGTCCTATGTCGGTAACAGTCCGGGTGGATAAAATCCGGGTGGCAGATGTCCTGGGGTGGCAGATGTCCTATGTCGGTAACAGTCCGGGTGGATAAAATCCGGTGGCAGAAGTCCGGGTGGCAAATGTCCTGATACCTCCAAGAATACTTCGGGGGTTGGGATGGCCTAGTGGTCTAAGGTGACGCCGTTCGACCTCTAGCTGGCCGGCCACCTCTGGCTTGCGGCTGTGGTTTCGTGCCTTGGTATGAGCGTATGTGGCATGGAGATAGGGGCGCCTTCTCAACCTCGTGGGTTTCCTCCGGGCACTCTGATTTCCTCCCACTGCTAAAGACCCCTACGCGCAAGTGAATAATTGAAATAAAATTAAACCATATGTTAGTCTCAGAATGACCTAGTTGTGTATAAAACGTATACAGTATGGCAAAATTATAGTGATCGATCCGTAACAACCGGTGTTTTTATTTGAAACTAGCAGGTAATTCATATGGACATATATATCCGTAAATCAAAAAAGTGAACAAGTGCGAAAATATTAGATAATTGTTGTTAGGCCTACTGTTAATTTTCAAAATAATAAAATATTAAAAATTCAATGATGAGTATGTGAACAAATGCGAAAATACATGTTGGCCTACTGTAATTTTCATTGTTATAATTTCAATATAATAGGATATTAAGAGTTTGAATAATACTCGCTTTTTAAATATGTGAGGTGAAACGACTCAATGAAAATTTGGGATGAAACACCCCGGGTAAAACGGCTTTGGAATGAAAAGACTAATCGAGAGTGTGTCGTCCTCCGGAAGTTATCTTTTGTGTCTTGGTATTCGAGTCTTATTAGTAAACAATCAATGGCGACTTTTTGTGAAAAATAAGCGCCAGTCTGAATGAACATCACCAGGACATTTCAAGTCTTCACGTGAAAGTACTAGGTGTACGAAAGTACAGTAGCGTCGAAAAATATTTACTAAGTATGAAAACTAGGTATGTATATAGCATTATAAATTAAAAATCCAATAAATTTTTTCAAGAGATCTAGGTCTAGACTCTACTTTTATTTTAATTTTTTAGAGATTTGTTTTGCATTGACTGTCGTGTGGAGTAGCGTCGTACGGTTCTATAATCTGTCACACTCACAAACAATGAAACATCTTCTGGATTAAATTGTCTTCCCTTTTATACGCCCACATATGGAAATGTGGTTGTATTATTGCTGTAGCCCTCCCGTCCGTCGGTCGGTACGTCGTCCACAATTTCTTGTGAACGCTCTAGGTCTCGCCCACATATGAAAATGTGGTTGTATATTGCTGTAGCCCCCCGCCCCCGTCCGACGGTCGGTACATCGTCCACCATTTCTTTTGAACGGTCTAGAGGCTAAAGTTAATACCTGATTGACTTTATATTGAAACACAGTGTTAAAGGTCATAAAGACAAAGAAACATTTTGATTTTCAGCGATAGCCGATAATTACTGCAAGAGTTATGTCCCTTGATCACTTTGAAAAATCTTGTGAGCACTCTAGAGGCTAAAGTTAACATCTAATTGACTTTAAATTTATACACAGTGTTTAAGGCCATGAGACGAAGAATCCTATTGATTTTCAGCGATATGCGATAATTACTTTCAGGGTTATGGCCCTTGATCACTTTGGAAAATCTTGTGAACGCTCTATAGGCTAAAGTTAACATCCAATTGACTTTATACACATTGTTTAAGGTCATAAGATGAAGAACCCTATTGATTTTCAGCGACATCCAATAATTACTGCAAATAATGCCCATGGTCCTATAATAGTGAGTTGATAACCTATTGAGCAAAAGACATAAAAATAATTATGTTTTGACTTTTTTAGAAAATATGAAATTCTCTCTTTAAATGATTGTTTAATAATAATTGTATTTCAGGCATGGTGTAATTCGCTCCTATGGCCAGCCACCGCCGGAATCTAAGGAACCACACATTAAGAAACCTTTAAATGCTTTTATGTTGTTTATGAGAGAAATGCGTCCACAAGTTCTAGCTGAAGGCGTAATTTCAGAAGCATCTGCTGTGAATCAGATCATAGGCAGAAGGGTTAAAATAGTTTTTATTATGATTCTAAAATGAAATAGGGGGTATATATGGCCGAATGGTGAGCATGTGGGCGCTGCATCATAAATCCTGTCATTGAGTCAACTGTCTTAGTTTCGAATCCTGGTTGTACGTGACAAGGAGTGTGGTCGCCTGTCACTTCCTGGGTTTTCTTCTGGTCCTCCAGTTTCCTCCCACTGCTAAAGACCCCTATGCGCAAGTGAATTATTGAAATAAAATTAAACCATTTGTTAGTCCGGAAATAACCTAGTTTGTGTTGAGTGGACGTTAAACCTTATCTCTCTCTCTAAAATGAGGGAAGTTTTGCCAGGGCAACATCACTAATTTCTATTCTTACATCAAATTCAAACTGCCAAGGGATCTTTTACGTGCACGGGACCTCAGTTTTTATCTAAACGATTAGACACTTGTCCTTATTTATTTAAACAATATTTTATTCATTTAAATTTACAAAATTTTTATAATAAATATAGGATACGATAACAAGCTTTATCAGCTTATATAAAATCGCTTCCTTGTCCGGCCCTCCGTCATGCACCAGTGACAAGGGGAAACCACATCGAAAAATCCATTATCCCAGCCAATGCAAGCATCTTACCCACTTAGTAACCATGCCTCCAGGGGTTTTATGAAATATTTCTTTAGTTTTAATATTTTTATTTTAGTGGCATGCGTTAAATAAATCACAACAATCGAAGTATTATGAGATGTCAAAAGAAGAAAAAGAATTACATTCACAGTTATACCCTGGTTGGACAAATAAAAATAATTACCGCAAGTCACTCAACAAGCAGACAATAACAAATCCAAAAAATGAAGCTCAAGGTAATGTAGGATTTAGGGGGGGGGGCTGGGATAGCCTAGTGGTCTAGACTGCTGCGCTTCGACCTCTAGCTGGCCAGCCACCTCTGGCTTGCGGCTGTGGTTTCGAGCCCTGTTGTGAGCATATGTGGCATGGAGATAGGGACGCCTTCTCAACCTCGTGGGTTTCCTCTCACTGCTAAAGACCCCTATGCGCAAGCGAATTATTGAACAAAATTAAAACATATGTTACTCCCGAAATGACCTATTTGTGTTGAGTGGACGTTAAACCCCATTTCTCTCTCTATGTATGATTTGGATAAGTTCCTAGCTTTAATTTTCTCTTGTCAACGATGCAAGACAGAGGGCCTGACAAGGACAGCTGTCTAGTCATTCGGATGGGAGGTATAACAAAGATCCGTGTACACATTGGCCTACATGTAAAAGATCCCTTGACAGTTGGAATTCGATATAAGAATAGGTCGTAGTGCGCTGTCCTGTCAAAATTTCACTCATAGCACACTGTGTGCCCGTCTTCAGTTTGGAGCAGAACAGTAGGACCTTAAAACCCATTTCAATTTAATTTATCTTGTTTCCTGAAGTCGCAGTGACTGTCATAAAGTCAAGAAACTTTTTCAATTTCAACGATTTCTGATAATTGCTGCCCGAGTTATGACCCTTAATATCAATTGCTTGTGAGACTGCTTAATAGGTTATTACTCATGTGTTGTAAATGTTCTCAGACAAAAGAAAAAATATTTGACAACCCTTGTTGACTGCCCGAACGGCTTAGCTTCTGTGGGCATATGTTTCGTTGCCTGGCAACCTGTAATTTATATTTGCTTAAAAATTGTTTCATTTCAGAATCTATGAATGCCAAAAAGAGTCGAACTCAGATTGGCAAAATTGGCCAAGTCCAAAAGACAAAATCGCTTAAACCTCCTCGCAAGTAGGTGTAGTGTGATATGCAGAATATTCACTTTTAGTCTCAAATTATCAACATGAAAATAAAATTGGGTTAAAGGTCATATTGTTCTGCACCAACTGCGCTATTGACAGGCCCCGGGAAGTAGGAGGTACTTAAGCCCCCCCACAATAATTTGGCCTCAAGTACTCTTTTCTTCAGGTTATTGTGTCCCCTGGACCCTCGCCTATAGGAACTTCGGCTTGGGAAGCCCCCCCCCCCCCCTAATCAAGAATTGCTTCCGTTGGCCCGGATTCATGATGAACAAGTGTCCACCAGGCCTGGATTGATACAGGTGTCACTCAAATAGAAAACAAACAAGGGAGACAATCAAAGAAATAAAGGGGAAATGTTTCCCAAGCGGAGGATAATCATACTGTAACGTAACCATAAGATAACTGCATTATTGTTTCATAAGGCAGGATGGATAGTCGATTGGTGTGCGGTTGTATCATAAGGTCTATCATTGAGTCAACTGGTGTGGTTTCGATTCCCTTGTTGTACGTGACAAGGAGTGGGGTCACCTGCCAAACCTCGTGGGGTTTATCCGATCCTCCGGTTTCATCTAATGGCTAAAGACCCCTATGTGCAAGCGAATTATTGAAATAAAATTAAACCATATGTAAGTCCCGAAATGACCTGGTTTGTGTCGAGTCGACATTAAACCCCATTTCTCTGATGCAATTGACTGGTGAATCAGCGAAGCATTCGCCTCGTGTGTCCACTCCTATGTTCATTTTGTAATTGTATGAGTGTCAAAGAATCTGCTTGAACTTGTAAAAAACCCTATTGAATATTTTTCACCTTAGTTTTCATAAACAGCTTCATTCTGGCTTTTATTTCATAGAAAATGACAGAAGACTAGAGCAGTTAGGATAATATGGATATAACGTTGGCGGCCATCTTTGATGACGTCATAGCTGGAAAACCTACCACCTGGGAATGTCCACCCAAGTCAAAAATACTCACTTAGTCACCTACTAGACATTTCTACAAAAAAACAGCTTCATTGTGGCTTTTATTTCATAGAAATTGACAGAAAACAAGAGCAGTTAGGATAATATGGATATAACGTCGGCGGCCATCTTTGATGACGTCATAGCTGGAAAATCTACCACCTGGGTAATGTCCACCCAAGTCAAAAATACTCACTTAGTCACCTACTAGACATTTCTACAAATAACAGATTCATTCTTGCTTTTATTTCATAGAAGTTGACAGAAAACTAGAGCAGTTAGGATAATATGGATATAACGTTGGCGGCCATCTTTGATGACGTCATAGCTGGAAAATCTACCACGTGGGGAGTGTCCACCCAAGTCAAAAATACTCACTAAGTCACCTACTAAACATTTCTACAAAAAAATTCTCCCTACTCAAACTTTCCTACAGAACCATAGTCAGATCCAGGACTACTACTAGCCATACTACCTTTAAATTAATGATTGTATCTTTATCTATTCTTATTATGCACATTATCATATTTTTATTTTTATTGTGTTCTGTGATGTATAAATTGTAAATGAATGAAATGGGGTTTAACGTCCTACTGTTATGCACTTAACCAGAGCTAATTGAAGACGGGCATACGCCATACATTGTGCTTTGAGGGTAATTTTGCCCGGACAGCTGCGCTACGGCCTACTCTTAAATCGAATTCCAACTGCCAAGGGATCTTTTACGTGCACTCTAATGTGTACACAGGACCTCTGGTTTTCGTACCATCCGAATGACTAGGCAACTGTCCTTGTCAGGCCCTCCTTCTGCATTACTGACAAGGGGAAATCACGTCGGAAAATCGAGATGAACTTTCTCGGCCAATGCAGGGATCGAACACCCGACCTCCAGGCTAGCGAACCACGGCCTTATCCACTTAGCCACCGTGATCCCCGGTATAAATTGTAAAGCCTACTGAGATAATGTACGGAGTGGGCTCTGAATATATTAATAAATAAATATGAATAAATAAATAAATTATTGTGTGAATTTTATTCTTATTTTAGGTCAAAGAGGAAATGAATATAAACCCCCCTATATTTTACAGGAACAGGATGAAAGAAACATTAATAGCGAAGTTAGTGATTCTGGACGATCAACTCAGGATAATGTTATAAAGACTGAGGTTCCGAGACCTTCCTCCCCCGACAGAGATCATTCTAACACCAGTCATGTCAATAATACCCAGGAAGAAAGTTATAGCGACGTTAGTGATTCTGGACGATCAGATCAGGATAATGTTTTAAAGACTGAGGTTCCTAGAACTTCCTCCCCCGACAGAGATCATTCTAACACCATTCATGTCAATAATACCCAGGAAGAAAGTTATAGTGAATTTGGACGATCAGCTCAGGATAATGTTATAAAGACTGAGGTTCCTAGAACTTCCTCTCCCCACAGAGATCATCCTAACACCAGTCAGGACTCTGAACAACTTGCGCCAATAGTTGGCTATTTTAACCCTCTATAAAGGCTGAGTCACACTAGTAGATTTTTCCTTTAAGACAAATCCTAGCGAACGTCTTAAAGGATAAATCATATGGGTTTTTAGGATCATACATTAAGTAAAATCCTATAGGTTTTGGTCATGTGATTAGTAATACCAGAAATGTAAATATGAAGGAAACTATAAAGATTATCTTTTCTCTCGTTTATGGTATAATCCTCGGACTGAATAGACCACAGCACGCTTTGTCGATTGAAAAATAAAAAATTCTCTGTCTCGGCCCGGTTGAGTTAATCGTCTGCTATTTTGATTGGTCAATTCACAGTACAAATCCTACGAAAATAGGACTTGTTCTAAACCTAAGGATTTGTCCGTAGGTCAGAAAATCTATAGCCTATAGGACAAATTTTCCCGTTCACATGAAAGGATTTAGCTTATGGATATAAAACCTCAGTGTAGTGTGACTACGCCTTTAGACAAATAGAATTTGATGAGAATCTGTGATTTCTGTGAATATTTTAGGTGTAAAAAGATCGTTGGAGAAATTAAGGTCACATCATCTCATTGTGATGTACATGTACAATAAAAAAACTATCATTTTAACCGACGAATCTGATATATATTTAAGTATTGAGAATTGTGTATTGAGAAATGTATACTCTGTTGTTATCTCTGGGACCATAAAAATAATAATATTTATTTAAATGACGTCCAATGTCCTGATGTATATGTATGAAATATTAAATCATAAATGAATATTTGTATTTGATGGCCACAAAGATAACAACAGAGAATACATTTCTCAATACATAATTTTCAATACTTAAATATATATCAGATTCGTCGGTTGGCGAGAAATGTGGCGAGTTGTCCTTGTCCGGTTCTCCGGTCTGCACCATTAATGGAATGGAATGGGGTTTAACGTCCTACTATATGCTCTTAACCTGGGCTAATTGAAGACAGGCATACGCCATACAGTGTGCTATGAGGGAAATTTTTGCCCGGGCAGCGGCGCTACGGCCTACGCTTATATCGAATTCCAAATGCCAAGGGATCTTTTACGTGCACTTCAATGTGTACACGGGACCTCGGTTTTTCGTCCCATCCGAACGACTAGGCAGCTGTCCTTGTCGGGCCCTCCTTCTGCATCACTGACAAGGGGAAATCACGCCGGAAAATTGAGATGAACTTTCTCGGCCAATGCAGGGATCGAACACTCGATCTCCAGGCTAGCGAACCAGCGCCTTATCCACTTAGCCACCGTGATCCCCCTGCACCATTAAGGAGGGGAAAGCAGGCTGGTGTTTCAAAATGGCGACTCACATATTAAAACCAGAAATATATACCGGTAAATATCACCAGATTATTTATATATATATACAGTAGAACTTGCTCGGGCAGGCACTCCTAATCAGCAAACACTTGCTTCAAGGAGCACCTACAAAATGTCTGTGGTAGGGGTTGGGGCAATTTTGGATACCTCTAGTCAAAGAGCACCTCCATTAAGCAACCATTTTTAAATTTCCCTTGGGTGCTTGCTTAATACAAGTTCTACTGTACAAGGTCTGAAGTATTTGAGTGAGTTTATTGTTTAATCTTTACAGGAAGTATTCATCATATATATATATACACCAGATTATAAATAATATTTCTTCTAGTGACAAACACCTGAAAAAAATATGAAAGAAATACAAACGTATAAAAGGGATGTGTCTCAGTCAAAGGAGCTAAATCTTTATCTCAGTATTTTCCGTATTGTGCAAAAAAGGGGTAAATGTTGCTCGTTCAGCGGCGCTTTACGTGTACGGGACCTCTCTTTTTCGTCCCACTCAAACGACTAAACGGTAATCTGTGCCAGACCCCCAATTTTCACCACTGAAAAGGGAAGACCACCCTTAAGAATCTAAAGCCACCCTGTCCCCAGTAGACAAATTGATTCTGGTATCTTGCCAGCTATGACATCGTCCTCCAGTAGGAAGTGGGTACTTTAACAAGATTACAATGTTCAGACCGGGCATTTAAATACCCGATCGCATAGTATTCAAATACTACTCTGATATTCAAATATTCGGCATTAATTAAATTTGGTCTATCTTAGGCTTAGCTAGTTACTAAAAGGAAGAACTATTTTGGTAGTAGCGACACATCATAAGGGAAATATAGCTTAATGGTCAATGTACGGAGAACTCTACATGATATCCAATGATAAAATTATTTACCCATTTCTCCTAAAGGTATGTCAAAAACATGGCTGCTCTTGCATGTAAAACCAGAAGCACATGGACACTGGAAGACCATGGTGTCTGGTCGAGTTGATGCCATCTTCACCAAACAACCTGTTAACACAATTATTATATTAACTATTGTGTTATTACTACACAGAATGATAACAATTATTATATAAAAGATACATTAGTTAAGAGCTAAATCTGCCTATAGCAAGTCTGTCTTTGGGCCTGAAATGTTTTCTAAACTATTAATTAGACATTAATTAGCTGATCCAGGCCTTTATCAACTTTCTCCGATGCGGACCCAGACGGACCCAGACGGACCCAGACTTAGCTTCGATAGACCAGGACCGTGGTTGAAATTTTTGCACATGTCTGCCAAACTTTCAAATGCCAATATCTTCGCTTGCAATAGAGTAATTTGAATGAAATTTTCAAATTATTCATATTACATCATCTACTTTCGAACTAATATAGAACGAATGGCTAGTTCTTTATCTATATCTTGAATAATGTAACTTTAACTAATGTGTTATTACTACACAGGATGATAATATGTGTACTGCCAGGCCCTCCATCTTGTATCATTGACAAGAGGTAACACCGCCTCGGATATTCCAGAGGATATATATAGAGAGAGATGGGGTTTAACATCCACTTGACACAAACTAGGTCATTTCGGGACTAACAAATGGTTTCAATTTCATTTCAATAATTTGCTTTAGCGGTCTTTAGTAGTGGAAGGAAACCGGAGGTTGGACTGGCGACCCTTCCCCTTACCACGTACAACCGGGGATTTTAAACCACGCCAGTTGACTCATTGACATGCTTTATGATACAGCGCCCACACGCTAACCATTCGTCCATCCACCCCACCCCCCTAATAAAAACAAACCACCAAATACCTTTTTCAGCTGTACCAAGTTTCTGACAGACACCGGATGCAAGTCGTTTTCCAAGTGGTCGAATTCTTGACGTACAACATTCGTCATCACTACAATCCTTTCCACTGGAGCATGGTTTGTTAGTATCTGGTTTTATAACTTTCTGTGTAGAAGACATTCTACATTCACCTTGTAACACACAAAAAACATAGATAACAGTATCATGGTCTATTATTGGTTAAATGAACAATACCACTCTTGCTGGCTTGACAGGTCCAGCAAAAAACAGCCTTATTCTAACTACAAGATGTTTAAATGTTCTACCTGTTGTGTAAATTATCCATTGCATCCTATTTTACTCGTCCAGAGGGTTCGAAAATATGTTTAAATCCAAGTTGCATTTGTATCATCAATTAATTGGAATATTGTAAAATATTACAATTTGTTGACCAGAATAATGATTGGGGCATATTATCCAGTTACAACAAGAGTGGTATTGGGGCTTTAAATAAACGGTATGACTCTCCATAATTGGTCAAATGCACAGGGTAGAGACCAATAATTGACAAATTTAACCGGATGGCACCCCATAATTGGTAAAATTAACCGGATGGCATCCCATAATTGGTAAAATGAACCCAATGGCGTCCCATAATTGGTAAAATGAACCGGATGGCATCCCATAATTTGTAAAATGGACCGAATGGCGTCCCATAATTTGTAAAATGACTAGGATGACTCCATAATTTGTCAGATGATACGGACAGAGCCCCATAATTGGTAAAATGAACAAGACGACTCCCTATAATTGGTCAATATGATGAAAAATGAAAAAAAAAAACTCTAGGATCTCAACCCTTTGTTGGTCTCACTCTTTCTCTGGGCTTATAATCGCCCGCTTGGTCGCCCTTGTTTTTTTATTCGGCGTGGTCGCCTTTGTATTTTGAGTCTTATGTATGGCACATATGTATTTCAGTCCTTCCCTCATAGTAGGGTTCGAACTCCCAGACCCGTGACCAATTTCCGGGGAGGAAGGTTTGACGATTGATTCTGGTAGGGGGGACTGTTCTGAGGATTTGTGCAGTTTGCAACCTCTAGAAAGTGTGGGCAACTCTTAGGAGAGACAAAAAAACCAAGATGGCTGCCGAAATAGCACATTTGTCACGGATCTGGGAGTTCAAACCCTACTATCAGAACAAGCGACCACCCCTGTACCACATATGAAGAAATTACATTTATTTACCTATGTATCCTTGTGGTATGTCTCTTACACCCAGATTGTGGCAGACCATCCCACCTGAACAAGGACATTTGTTGGCAAATTTACCGTCTTTGGAAAAGGGGTTGTCAACATAGCACTCTGATAGAAAAAGACAAAACATTAAAAAGTGTTTATTTGAAAATCCCGGCCCAAAGTCCACAAAGCATTCGCAGGCTTAAAGGGGCCAAATCGTTAACATTTGGGACCTAGAAATTCACAAAAGTGGGTCGCAACGCATATAATACTGTAATATGAATGTAAATAAACTAATTTACATTCAATGGTTTCCGTTTTTACTCCAATTTCAAATCAGTCATGTTCGGCGGAATAAACCAACAATCTCAATCAAGTGCAGATTTTAGGCGTCTAATTATTTCAGTCTACATAACTCCGTTTGAATCAGTGTAATGTGTCTAGCCTCGTCCCCGAGTCTCCCAATACAACTGGGGCTAAAGCGCATTATGGTACACGATTCGTGTGCCAATGTTAACAAATTTATTTTATCTTAAATATCGGATATCATAAGCTCAGCTTTTCCATCAATGTTGATTTAAATTGACCTATAATTCATCTTTTCGATGTCGAAGATTTTGGCGGATTTTAAGTTGCGGACTTAGGTCCTTTAAGTTGAAAATTTACTCAACTTTCAATCACTGTTTATGAAAAATATTTTTGATCCAGAAACACAAAACGGCTTTATTTTAGTTAAAATAAGGCGAACAATTTTGGGTAAATTCTCAACTTAAGTCTTGGCATGCTTTGTGAACTTTGGGCCAGATTTTTTTTTCACTGGGGTGTTGTCCTTTAAACAAGGTCAAAATTCCATTTTTTTACTTAAAGAAGTCCATACTGCACACAACGAATAATCTACGTCATACTTCCAGGCGGGGATAACTGTAGAAAGGCAGCCTCAGTTTGGAATGGAATCTGCCCTCCCATGTACAAGCTGAATGATTTGATGATTATATTTAAACTAAAAACAAATTTAAAGTAATTTATCTATCAAACATGTGTTTCAAATCACTCACAATAAATATCGAGGACTTAGTAAATTCTTAGATTATCCCCAGCCAACTTCTTTTCCCGCCATTTGATCGACGGGTCTGTGGTACGTTTACGTCTCACAACCTCTAGCCATTCGATCAACAAAATTACCAAGCGCACTCTACGATTAATATAGGCCCTAGTTGGTCATCTCGCTTTAACTACAAACATATTATTATGACCTTTTCGTAAAACCTTGCACATTTCGGCACTAAATTCGATTGGGCATTCACCCAACTTCAGAGCCTATCAGATTCGTCGGTCGTAGCGAATACCAAGTCTCGCGCGTTCTACCGTAAATATCTACCTGTGATTATTGAGTTCAAGGAATTGTTCAATGTCAAGGTTACTACAGAGATCACTATGTCACAACCTCTGATTGGACGCTACTGTTCACATGTCTGTAGATCAGGAATTGTGAAGAAATATAGCAACGTCCAGATGTACGTGTCAAGGAGTAAGGTCGCCTGCCCAACCTCGCCGGTTTCCTCCGGGTTCTCCGGTTTCCTGCCGCTGTTAAAGACCCCTACGCGCAAGCGAATGAATGAAATGAAATTAAAACCATGTTAGTCCCGAAATGACCTTGTTTGTGTCGAGTGGACGTTAAACCCAATTACTCTCTCCTCTCTATCCCTCTCTCTCTTTCTCTTTTTCTCTCGCCTTCTCACCTCGTGGGTTTCCTCCGGGCACTCCGGTTTCCTCCCACTGCTAAAGACCCCTACGCGCAAGCGAATTATTGAAATAAAAATAAACCATTTGTTGGTCCCGAAATGACCTAGTTTGTGTCGAGTGGACGTTAACCCACCCACCCCCATTACTCTCTCTCTCTCTCTCTCTCTTTCTCTCTCTCTTTATAGATAAGATTCAAATAAGTAGATCACAAAATCTAAAGGTAGCATAACCTACTTTCTTTTTCAGTCCCTCGAGGTGAACAATAACCAGTGTCTGATTGTCTTTTACCCCTCAGTGGAATGATCATAAGACAGCATTCGTCATCATTACAGTCTCCTGATGTCTTACAGGGCTGGGGACTTAGAGCCTCGGCATTTAAAATACATACCACCTATAAATTATAAAATATCGATCAGTTACAAATTATACAATATATATTTTATACAAATTATACAATATATATTTTATACAAATTATACAATATATATTTTATACAAATTATACAATATATATTTTATACAAATTATACAATATATATTTTATACAAATTATACAATATATATTTTATACAAATTATACAATATTATATATTTTATACAATGTATATTTTTATACAAATTATATAATATATATTTTATACAAATTATATATTATATACAAATTATACAAAATATATTACTTACAAACTATACAATATATATTTTATACAAATTATTCAATATATATTTTATACAAATTATACAATATTATATATTTTATACAATGTATATTTTATACAAATTATACAATATATATTTTATACAAATTATATAATATATATTTTATACAAATTATATATTATATACAAATTATACAAAATATATTACTTACAAACTATACAATATATATTTTATACATATTATTCAATATATATTTTATACAAATTATACATTACATATTGTATACAAATTATACAATATATATTTTATACAAGTTATATATTGTATATCATGTTCAAATTATATCAAATATATTACTTACAAATTATACAATATATACTTTATACAAATTATATAATATATATTTTATACAATATATATTTTTTTCAAATTATACAACACATAATCCATATAAGACATATAGAAGTAGATTACACAATGGATATATTACTTCTGAATTTATTAACATGCTACGTTTCGATACGCTGCAGATATCGTTATCAAGCAAATTAACAGTAATTACAAATTGTATAATATCAATTACAAATTGTATAATATCAATTACAAATTGTATAATATCAATTACAAATTGTATAATATCAATTACAAATTGTATAATATCAATTACAAATTGTATAATATCAATTACAAATTGTATAATATCAATTACAAATTGTATAATATCAATTACAAATTGTATAACATCAATTACAAATTGTATAATATCAATTACAAATTATATTATAGTAAGTACAAATTATAAAAGATTTATTTTTTAATTTGTATCACATTATAAAAGATTTACTTTTAAAATTGTTTCACATACTAAAATATTTATTTTTAAATTTGTATCACATTATGAAAATGTTACTAGGCTAACGTTCGGTTGAATAAAGTTTAGTTTACGACTACCCTTTCCGTGTTTAATGGCCACGAGTCTCCTCTGTCACGGGGGTTGAGTGATCTAATGGTAAGCACATGTCATTGTGTGCTGTATCATACGGTCTGTCATTTGGTCAACTGGCGTGGTTGTACATGACAAGGAGTAGGGTCGCCTGTCCAACCGATTGGGTTTCCTCTGGGTCCTCCGGTGTCCTTCCACTGCTAAAGACCCCTACGCACAAGCGAATTATTGAAATAAAATTGAACCATATGTTAGTCCCGAAATTACGTAGTTTGTGTCGAGTGGACGTTAACCCCCCCACCCCCACCCCCCGCTGTCACCGCCAGCCAGTTTGTTTCAAAAATCAGACAGACCAAAATCCAGTCCCCGCCCGTGTGTTTCCACCCACAGAAGAACAAACACGATTGAAGAAAGGGTAATAAGTGTAAACGTTGCTAAGTGCGGTAGCTTTTAAATAAAATCATTTGATTTTTTCAAAAATAAAATTCCATTTTTAACAGACTTTATTAACAACATGTTCCATTTGATCTCTATGTCATTTTTATCATACGTGTGTCATTAAATTTTATATTTCTGAATCTTATCAGAGTATATATAAATTTAAGTGTGCTGTGCCCTTTTTCTCGAAATCTTAATTAAGGATTAAAAAAAAATCAAAATTTTAGTAGATACTTCAATTTTGATTGGCTAAGCACTAAAATCAATTTAATATTATCCAATCAAAATACCAAAATTTGGATTTTATCTTAGTTAAAATTTCGTGAAACAGGACCCTGGTCTAATAAAATATGTGTGAAATGGTACTATAGCATCCTTAATTGTATTCCATAGAACTGATAGTGACTTAATCTGATTGGCTAAGCGCTAAAATCAATCTAATACTATCCAATCGAATTACTAAAATCGGATTTTATCTTAGTTAAAATTTCGTGAAACAGGCCCCTGGTCGATTGTACTGAAAGGTTGCGTAACGGTTCGTACGAGCGACTTTTGACCCTTTGGCGTTAGTCATTGATTAATCAATCAGCGTTGACGTACATCGCAAACCCAGAACTAGCCGTTACAGACCGTTTCATTGGCTAATCCCTCAATTCTACCAGAACGCCTGTAATATAGCAACTCTTCCCGATCCCAGTGTAGTACTAGTACAGACAAATTAAACGAAACTTTGAACTGTAAAAAACCGAAAAGAAACAGGATCTGTGTTTTAACCACATTAATAATGACTGAAAAGGGCAAGTAGAAACGTCGCTCAGTAGTAGCCTAAGCAGTAAGTAACTGGCCGGCCACCTCTGGCTTGCGACTGTGGTTTCGAGCCCTGGTGTGAGCTTATGTGGCATAGAGATGGGGGCGCCTTCTCAACCTCGTGGGTTTCCTCCGGTTTCCTCCCACTACTAAAGACCCCTACGCGCAAGCGAATTATTAAAATATATGTTAGTCCCGAAATTACCTAGTTGTGTTAAGTGGACGTTAAACCCCATCTCTCTCTCTCTCTCTCTCTCTCTCTCTCCATAGAATTGATAAGGACTGGAAAACGCTAGTAACTGTATTCCATGAATTGTGACACATGAAAAGAAAAATATGTCGAACTCACCAATGTTAAGAAGAGAAACATATTGTCGTTTAAAAAATAAAATGGTTCTACTCGAGTCCGTGTTTCTAGTTAAATGGGGTGAACGATTTCACATAGATAATATTCCTTATCTGTGTTTTACTAATCACGGTCGAGTTTTAAGGTCAAATAAACTTAATTCATTCCTTACTTATTGGTTAAGGATTGTAATTTTATGGGATTGGCCCGACGAATGTGGGTGGGTGTGGAGCAAATACAGTGTGCTATTACGGGGGACATTTTGCCTGGACAGCGGTGCTATGGCCTATTTTAATATATTATTAATGTTCAAAATAGGACAACTTTACTACTCACTACTTCTCAGTTTATTACGTGCAACGTTTCAATACTCTTACAAGTATCTTTATCGAGCAATGAATATTATTAATGTGTAGGTCTACACGGGACCTCTGGGGGGGGGGGGTTTCGCCCCATCCGAACAACTATATGCTGTCTCTTTGCAGGCCCTCTGCCCTACATCACTGACATAGGACAGCAGGTTGATGTGAACGTCTTACTCACTGAGTCACCGTCGCTCCGTGTCAAGAATAGACAGCCGTGTCCTGAATGGCCACCATATTGAAAAATTTAGTTACGTGAAACAGAGGTCTTTAGCAGAGGGATCTAACTCAGAAATTTATCAAAGTAAATATTTTCAAAACCAGAATCTTTTCCATAAGTTAAAATTGTAATTTCTTGAAGTTAATCATCAGAATCTTACGCTATTTAATTTATAATATTGTCAACATAGACGGATAACTCATGACAGCCAAACCAACAAAGTAGGATAAGTCTTTTTGCGTCAGGCCATTTTCAAACCTATCAATCGTCGGTAATGGACCTTTCAAAGGCCATAGGGATATGATGATTCGGTTATTCTCAGTCACTGTGGAGACATGTGTCAGCCAACCTTGTTACGCTCTGGCACAGAGAACAATCTGATCCCAACCCCTCAAAACCCTGCTGACGACAGAAGAAAGAAAGAACAAGTATGAACAATCCAATCCAAAAGACATAATTCGAAGTCCTAACAAGCAAAATAGTGTAATCAGTAAATGGACTGCCCTCGTGTACAAAATACACAACAAACAGTGGTAAAAGGTGTCCGGAAGGGTAATCTTACCCTGCCTGGCGCCACACCCGCCACAGCTGCGTCAAAACTGTTAGACGAAATCTCGATAAAACGACTTACAATTGACAAACAGAAATGAGCAGCATAATTGTTTGTTAATTAAAATACTAGTCTTTCCTGGTAAATGCAGCCAGAATACAAACAAGGGAATGTACGGACTATTTCATTGTCTACGATATCACTCCAGAAACGAACGGACGGACTAATTATAATTTTCTTGTGTTCTCTTATCTAATGACATTCAATTACTTTATTGAATTGTCAGATATCTTCTTACAGTCCCATAATATTATAACAAGTTTTGGTCTTCGAAGGAATTATTAGTTAGCAGAAATTCATCCATGTATCTGTTATCAATCGTCACTTCAGTCAGTTATATAGAGGGATAACTCATGTTTCCTTTTGAGTTCGTCACTTCCGATTCATGAAACCTGTATTACTCATCTATCGTAGCAATGATCTCTGTGTTATTTATATGAAAATGTTAGCGAAATTAATTCTTCAAGTAAGTGTTTTCGACGGAGGACACTAGGACTAGGGTTTGGGCAGGCCCGAGGCTAGTGTGTGTGTGTGTGGGGGGGGCGTTCCTGTCGGAATTTTTCTGTCTGCGTCGGAAAAAAATCGCTGGTTAGCTATGCTCGCATTTTCGCCGGGAGAGAGTTTTAGTACGACATATCCTCTCAAATTCGGCCGAGAGATAGTTAATGTCGGCTGGAAAGCGTTAATTTTCCGCTACATTCGCCACTAGCATGTCATAGAGGTCTAAATTCACTCTCTCAGCTTCTAATTTTCCTGCTCTCCCCTCCTCCTGCTTACGGCAGTCGGCGATGACCTTCGTTCATTGATTTTTTGTTGTCGGAAATTTATCTTCCTCGCCCCCCTATGTCGGCTAAATTTTGGTTTCTGGCTTTGGGCCTGGGTTTGGGTCAGGGTAAGGCTTGGTCAAGGGTTATCGCTACCCCTTTTTTACATCTCCAGACTTTGACGAAATCTGCAGGTCCGTTAATAAATCATTTCAAAACTCAAAACTATAAGTAAAAGACTAAAAGCAAATAAAAACAAATGATTTTATTGTTTTAACAAAAAATTCTGTATTTCAACAAATAACTTCTTTATTTCATAAAATCATGGCATTTTATCATTTATTTTATAATATCGCGGCATTGCATCTTGACATTTTATAATATCGCGGCATTGCATCATGACATTTTATTATTTATTTCATAATATCATGCATTAAATATTATAAAGATTGAAATTAAAACATGAATTAACATCATAATATCTTTATTTGTGGCCCTATACCTTTATAATATAAAAATCAGTATTCTAAAACAATTTCAAATTTTAATAAAATATGTTTCAGTTTGCTAAAACAATTTTAAATTGTTATAAAATATATTTCCGTATACCTAATCAATTTTAAATTTTCCTACAACAATTTTAAATTGTTATAAAATATATTTCAGTATGCTAAAACAATTTTAAATTGTTATAAAATTGTGTAAATTCATATAAAAGGTGTGAAATAAAATGAGATTTAGTATCCTGTTCTATTACGTGCCGTCCGAAGGACTAGATAAGCGGAAACCGACGAACTTGGTCAGTGAACCGCGGTACAAAAAGGTAAAATAATTATATACATTTAAAAACAAAACATCAGAAAGAGAGGGGGGGCGTTGTAATTGGTCAAAAGGCGTGGTGTCGATTCCTCGCTTGTATTTGACAAGTCTGTCTAGCCTCGTGGGTTTTCTCCTACGGCCAAGCGAAGTATTGGAATTAAATTGAACCGTGTGTTAGTCTAGAAATGACCTAGTTTGTGTCGAGTGGCGTTAAATCTCTCTCACACTCTATCTGTCTCTCCCTCCCGAACTCTCTATCTCCCTCGTACTAAAAGAGTCTCCATCCGATCACGGATTCGAGAAAGCTCACATTATTATCTTTACACCATAAACATCGAGGCCGACATTCTTTTTTGTCATTCTTTGCTTGATAAAGACGGGAGAACCCTCGTCGAAACATTGCTGAAATAGACTCTTAAGTAACTTGTAATCCATATAATTGTGTCATGTGTTATTCTTTTTTATGTTCAAATATTGGAGTCTGACCATCCTCAACAGTTCGTCTCGCTTAAACTCCGTACATCGTAGAGTTGTTGTTTCAAGAACATGTTGAATGACTAGAAGTCCACAGCTTCATTCTGGTTCTATCTGGTTTTATCTGGTTTTAAAGCTTGATATTACTACACCAATACAAACAGCAGCAGACGTTATGGCACCAGTCCTGAAATAAATCATATCATACTGAGATTTAAACATACATTATGTTAGATTTACATAGGGTTTCTCGAAATCTAAACTATAGATACCCCCCCTCCCCCTATCGTAATCAAAATAATTAGGACTTTCAGCGGTTTAATTTGGGGGAGCCAGGGTGACGGACTAGGTAAGACGCCGACTCACTAGCCTGGATTTCGAGGATTTGCTTCTGGTGTTGTTCGAGCACGTTCATCGGGATTTTACGGCCTGACAAGGACAATTATCTAGTTGTTCAGATGGACCAAACAAAAAGAATTCCCGTTTACACATCGGCATGCACGTAAAATACCGCTTGGCAGTTGGAGTTCGATTTAAGAGTAGACTGCGGCGCCGCTGCCTGGGCAAAATTGCCCTCATAGCACACTGTATGCCGTGTGCCTGTCTTCATTAACACAGTCAAAGCAGAACAGTAGGACGATAAACTCCATGTCATTTCAGTGGTTTGATGAAGAGAAGGTGTAGGACTTACCAGAGTAAAGTTGTCACTACCGGCGAATGTTTCCAAAAATTATATTTTCTAACATAAATTCTATCATGTCTTTTAAATGATCTTAAAATATCTTTAGCACTGAAAAATATCAACAATAGTTCGGGCCCATTTTATCTTAAACTAATTTCATTTTATATATTTGGAGATACACAGTAGCGGGTAATACGCTTAGGGATGGGATGGTGGCATTCTGGGGAGCCACCACTGCATTGAAAGAGAGGGGAGAGGGTCTATTGGTACCGTACCTTAAATGCACAGTTCGAGTATCAATTTAATGTATGTAAAATTGATATAAATATATTATTTAATGTTTCTAAATAAAACTACTAGAGTAATCACGTTGAATGCACAATGAATAGACATAGGCGTACGGTCACGTTAAAGGTTCGATGACATTTAGGTGGCAGAAATTCCCGGAAAAAATTCGGATTTCAGGCGGCGATCACCTTTGATAGTGGAGCTTACCATGTGGGACCCCCAAAGTACAATACGCCTATGTGAGTAGATGAAACTAGATATATAAAATCTTGTAATCTCCCACCCCATCCCTCCAATAATTCGGCCCGCGAATACGCTATAGAATGAGCCATATCAAGATAACTTGGTTTAATACACCCCATATATGGTATTAAAGGGACAGTTCCGAATAGAACAGAGCCTCAAAAATAAAAGTCCGAGTATGTATGAAACTTAAACGCCAGAATATAGAAGACTGGTGTATGTACTCTGACTCAAAATTTCAGCTCTAAATATTGAGTCGTTTGGACGTGAGCGTTAAAACAGCTTATCCGGGCACGTAACCTTTTTAAGATTTCGGGTCTATTCTTTCGTTGGGTGACCCGATAATCGATTCCCGTTCCTTTAGGGGTCTACACGGTGAATGGTCCATGTGCTGTACTTGATAACAAAAGGTAAATTTCACCGACACATTATTTTTATAAAATAAAACTCTGGTTTTATCAAATCACCGCATAAGACTGTTTGGGACACCGGACTCCATTTCAAGATGAAGACTGTGGGTTTAAGTTGTTTGAAAACGTATCACATATATTTAGTTAGTTGCTCGGCCCTAAGGTATAGGATCTTAATGGATTTTAACACAAAATTAAAGAGTTTTGTTCTCAAAAACATTATCGGGATTGATCCTGTAAAACGAGTTTTCTATTCTTTCTAAACATCATACCAAAATCATTAAATTAAATAAAATAACTCTTAAAATTAAATAACTCTTAAAATTAAATAACTCTTAAAGTTAAATAACAAATTAAATAAAAGAACTCTTAAAATTAAATAAGTTACATCTGTCAATGACTAAAAATATTTGTTTATAAAAAATATAGTCAAGTGCGGACCTACAGTAAATGTCAGGTGACAACCATTTCATTACTCCATTATAAAATAGCTAATAGAGGTATTCCTTGAAATTCCTTTACTCTCGGGCATTCTGATTAATTGATTAATTTAATTAATTTGCATAGCCTTCTTACCATCCATGGTTTCCAGTAGCAACCAACCCTCGGTTACTTCCCTGTAATCTAACATCAACCGTGCCATACGGTGAAAACCATTTCGCCAACTTTTCAAAAGAAATCAAAAAATCAACACACTTAAAATAATAAATATAAAACTCAAAATTTTAATAAAGTACATATTTTTAAAACCAGAATCTGTTGAATAAGTTGAAATTGTAATTTCTTGAAGTTAATCATCAAAATCTTAAGTTAATTAATTTATAATATTGTCAAAATAGAGGGATAACTCATAACAGCCACACCAACAAAGTAGGACAAATCCATTTGCGTCAGGCCATTTTCAAACCTCTGTATCGTCGGTAATGGACCTTTCAAAGGCCATAGGGATATGATGATTCGGTTATTCTCAGTCACTGTGGAGACATGTGTCAGCCAACCTTGTTACGCTCTGGCACAGAGAACCATCTGATCCCAACCCCTCAAAACCCTGCTGACGACAGAAGAAAACAGCTTACAATGGACAAATAGAAACGCCCAATCTAACTAATAAATAACTAAAATACTAGTCTTTCCGGGTTTATTTCATGAATAATGCAGTCTAAACATACGAAAATAAATGCAAGATCTATTCACTTCGCATAGAAAATAATAATATTTTAGTTTGACAGAAAAAAACCATTCCATTCGCATAGTAAGGGAGATAACTCCATTTAATGATCTCACTTGTTCTGACGTTAGTCTGAAACCGGTTTTCTTGGATTTTACAAATAGTATTTCTGGTCTCAGTGATTCTGGATCCTCTCCATCAAGTCTCTGTTATAAACAAAAAATAAAATATTGTCAATTGAAGTAATGGTCAAATTTTGTTCCTAATATTAGTTTTCTTTTCATCTTACTGTGTTGAAAGTGCAAAACCTACTTGGTGATATTGTAGTAGGGTGAATTTGGACTTAATAGTAAATGTTTAATATTTATATTTACTTCATATTTTCTTATATATTTAATTAATTACCAGTTTCTAGTATTCTTTGTTTTAAAATTTAAATTGAGCTATCTTAAATTTTGCTTATCTCTGGACTTTAAATCAGGCCCGTAACCAGGAAGTTGTTTTTTGGGGGGCAAAGATGTTTTCGGGAGGGCCAACTAGCATGGGCATCTGCATGAATTTTGCGGTAAAGGCCAATTTTCTTGTGATATTGGGGGGGGGGGGCAAGACTCAGTATTGGGAGGGCAGTTGCCCCCACCCGCCCCCGTTCCACCCCCTGGCTACAGGCCTGCTTTAAATTTTGAACCACAAAACAAATCAATATTTTAATTCCAATCAAAGTGTTACATTTAAAATAATTATAAATTTTTGAACACATGAGAGTTCCATTAAAAATAACAGGAATTCCATCTAAACAAATTTGAACAGAAGACACATAGCCATGCCACAAAATCTATAAATCCATTTACTCATTGGTGTGCGAGTAAAAGAACCCTTGGCAGTTGGAATTTGATATAAGAGTAGGCCGTAACCGCTGTCTGGGCAAAATTTCTCTCAGAGCATTTTATATGGCGTATGTCCGACTTCATTAGCCCAGTCAAAACAGCAGGATGTTAAACCCCATGGCAGAATGGTTAGTGCATGTGCGTTGTATCATAAGGCCTGTCATTGACTCAACTAGCGTGATTTCCATTCCTTGGTTGTACATGACAAGGAGTACGGTCTCCTGCCCAACCTCGTGGGTTTTCTCCCGTTTCCTCCCACTACTACTAAACCCCCTACGCGGAAGTGAATTATTGAAATATAATTTAACCATGTGTTCGTCCAGAAATGCCCTAGTTTGTGTTGAGTAGAGGTTGAACCCCATTTCTCTCTCTCTCTCTCTCTCTCTCTCCATTTCATTTCATTAGAGAAAGAGACAAATGGGGTTTATGGTCTAGAGAGAGAGAAATGAAAGAGAGAGAGAGAAATGGGGTTTAACATCCACCCACACAAACTAGGTCATTTCTGGACTAACATATGGTTTAATTTTATTTCAATAATTCGCTTGTGCATAGGCAGTAGGGGTCTTTACCAGTGGGAGGAAACTGGAAGACCCAAAGAAAACCCACGAGGTTGGACAGGCGACCCTACTCCTTGTCACATACAACTGGGGAATTGAAGTCCCACCAGTTAACTCAATGACAGGCTTTATGATACAGCAAGCACATGCTAACCATTCAGCCATCCACCCCCCTGCATGTAAAAGATCCCTTGGCTGCTGTCATTCGTTAAAGGAGTAGGCCCCATTCGAAACCCCACCAGTTGACTCAATGACAGGCTTTATGATACAGCGCGCATGTGTTCACCATTCCACCCTCCAACCCCCTTTTATGGTTCGATTATAAATTGTTTGTTTTACTTACCACATGATTAATGGTGGCTCGGATAATATTAACACGATTTAAAAATGGATGCAGATGTGAAATATATGAATTGAATCTACACGGTTTGATATCTATAGATCTGCAAGAAAAAAAGGCATTTCATAAAAACATAACCATAGCAACCATAATAAATCTCATGAAAGTATAATTATTGTGAATTGTATGAAAGCATAACTATTGTAACTATTGGTAACCATCAATGTTTGTATGGAAGCATAACCATAGTAACTATAACAAATTTCATGAAATAAGTGGGACACCTGACTCTTGATTTTAAATGCAATCTCTAATGACAAGGTTAACAATCATAAAGTTCCCAAAAGTGTAAACCGGCAGAGCAGCCGCTTATCAACCTGTGGAACGCTTGTACAGTCAGAGATTTTATATATTAAAGCAATTAGAAAAGAAGAGAAGTCTACAGTAATTATATCGTGTAAGTTTAGTTCAATAACTAGATGGACAGAGGGCGAGTGGGTCTATTGGTTCTAAGAATAGAGGCATACGTCCTTTACTACATTGGGCAGGGTGGGGAAGGATGTGTGAGTGGTTTAACATTGGGCAGGGTGGGGAAGGATGTGTGAGTGGTTTAACATTGGGCGGGGTGGGGAAGGATGTGTGTGTACGTGAAGTGAAGTCACAAGGTCTGTCATTTATTCTTTTTAAAACTCTTGGATCAATTAAGGGGGCTGGCTCCAACTAAATGAGAAAATATTAAATAAATTTGACACTTATCTTAATTACTTGTTTCTACTACAGCTTATGACATTCAAATATAGATAATTATGTTCCTTGGTGTTTTAGCTTTAGTAGGATATATAACAATTTATATCTTATCAAGCATTTTTTTTTTTACGCTTTTCCTCAACGGCATGGGGTGGCCATCCTGGATTATGGGAAATGGGCGTGGTCCAGGTTCCAAAATGCAAATTTTTGAAAAACTTGTGTGATAACGATAAAGTCCTGAAAATTTCAGAGCATTAGCTTTAATAGTTGACAGTGCAATTTAAAAAACAAATATTTTCTCATTTAATTGGAGCCACCCCCCTTAAAGAAATACTGTAAAACTTTATAAACGCCCTTAAATACATTGTGTGTGGGGCGGGGATAGACTGATGGTTTAACGTGTTTAACGTGTGTACGTGAAATCTCTACGTCTGTCACTTATTTTAAAACTCTTGGGGAAATAGAAGAGGTACTGTAAAAGTTTATAACTTACTGAATCTTCTTTCGACTCAGTATATGAGCTAACTTTAGAAAGACTGAAAATAAAATAATATAAGATTTATACCATGGTTAAAAATAACATAATATTTTGGGAATATGGCTTTCACCTAGTAAAAAGGGTATAGACAAATAAAATAATATAAGATTTAAACTATGGTTAAAAATAACATAATATTTTGGGAATATGGCGTTCTCCTAGTAAAAAGGGTATAGACAAATAATATGAAACTTGTCTTGTCAGAAGCTTGTCACGCCTTTTTAAACATACATTATGCAAGAGGTAAATCTGCCCATTGCAGGTCTTTCTTTAGGCCTGAAATGTTTTCCAAAGTATTAGTTAGACATTAATTAACTAATCCATGACATAATCAACTTTTGATGGCATCAGATTTCTCGGATATAAATTTAGAAATGGAGAGGGAGACTTAGCTTTGAACAACCAGTAGAGTAGTTGAAATTATTGCACACGTCTTGTCAAACCTTCAAAGACTAATATCTTCGCTCGCAATAGAGTAATCTCAATGAAATATATTCAACCTATTCATTTTACATTATCTACTTTCAAACTATTATAGCAAGAATGGCTAGTTCTTTATCTAAATCTTACATAATGTATCTTTAATACAACTATTATAGCAAGAATCGCTAGTTCTTTATCTAAATCTTATACATGATGTATCTTTCATACAACTAGTATAGTGAGAACTGTCAGCTCTTTATCTAATTTTGCATAATGTATCTTTAATACAACTATTATACCAAGAATCGCTAGTTCTTTATCTAAATCTTACATAATGTATCTTTAATACAACTATTATAGTAAGAACGGACAGCTCTTTATCTAAATCTTACATAATGTATCTTTTGAATTATTATAGCAAGAATGGCTAGTTCTTTATTTAAATCTTACATAATGTATCTTTCATACAACTATTATAGTAAGAACGGACAGCTCTTCATCTAAATCTGACATAATGTATCTTTAAATTTGCGATTTGATTATCATATCAACGACTAACTACTGGTGGTAGTATAAAGACCTAGGTCATTATTAGAGGAATTTGGAATTCTTAATGCTACTAGGTTCCTACTATCACGATTCGAGCTAGGATTGAAATTCTGGTTTGGATCGTGAAATAATGGTGGTGATCCTATCAGGTCTTAGGGGCCATCCATAAAGTATGTACGCTTGAAGGGGGGAGGGGGGGGTCACGCCAAAAACGTACAGGTGCGTAAATTCATTGGCAAAACGTACGTACAGGAGCGTACAGGGGGGGGAGGGGGGGTCTGAATTTTACCCATTTTGAGCGTACGTACTTTATGGATTGCCCCCTATCATATATTGAGGTCAGTCGTAGCAATGGTGTTGACCATATCAAAAGTTGGAACGTATCCGCACATAGCAGATCGTGGACTCAATAAAGACAATCCCATCGTAAAAGATCGGATGAAAATGGGGACCTGGCTTTATGAACTATAATATTGTGAGAAAGTTGAATCTGTAAAAGGCATATATATAATCAGTTCCAAAAATTGTTCCTTTCCATTCAGTATTCTGTAACGAGCTTAGGTTCTTATTGCTGTTGACAGTTCATCATACTGGTTTCTTCATATTCATAAAGGAAAAACACTTGATTCAGTTAATTATAGAACTTTATGTAGATACAGTAAAAACATTATCCCTAGATGGACGGACGAAAGTTTTATAGTTCCCTGATTTCTTCGGCAATATATGAAATGAAATGGGGTTTAATGTTAATGTCTTACTGTTTTGCTCCGAGCTGGGCTAGGGAAGACAGGCATACACCATACAGTGTGCTATGAGGGAAATTTTGCCTGGACAGCGGCAATACGGCCTACTCCTATATCAAATTCCAACTGCCGAGGGATCTTTTACATGCACAGGTCATCTGTTTTTCATCCCATCCAAATGACTAGACAGCTGTCCTTGTCAGGCTCTCTGTCCTGACAATGGGGAACCATGTCAGATGAACTTGCTAGGACAATGTGAGCCAGCGTTTAACGTCCACTTAACACAAACTAGGTCATTTTGGGACTAGCATATTGTTCAATTTTATTTCAATAATTTGCTAGCGCATAGGGTCTTTAGCGGTGGGAGGATACCTTGAAGACTCAGTGCAAACCCACAAGGTTTGACAGTCAACCTACTCCTTGTCAAATGGGGAATCAAAACCACGCCACTTGACTCAATGACAGACCTTATGATCCAACCCGCATGTGTTAACCATTCGGCAACCCAACTTTAGCTCACCTCTAGCTAGATACCAATAGACTCGGTCTCTTTAATCTATTTTGTTCATCATGCTGTAGGTTGTTGTGTAGTGATTTCTGCGATTTCAATATATAAGGTTATCTAAAATTTCTTCTACCTTAATTTGAACAATGAAAAGTTTCTGACAACTTTATTTTGACAAAGTGTAATGTCTTCATTGGTTGGATTGAGTACCGGTAATTTACATGCTGTTTGGTTTTCCTTTACTTCTACTACACATCTAGCCCGAAGAACAATGACTGATCAGAGTTCTTTTTGGCTCTATCAGTCCCACATCTTCTTTTACTAATAGCCCGGGACTGTACAGCGCAGTGGACGCTTACAGCTGGCCCCCGGATCCATTCACTTGATTTGATAATTGTTTAGTTTTTGCAATGTCTATTTTCTGTCTTGATCGCAGGTTTATCTTGTAGATTTTTTGTTGTTGTTTGTTTTGCTTGTAGTGCAGTCCTCCTGCATTTACTATTGAGATGGGCACAATCATCTCTGATCTTTGTGGAATGGTTATCTCACTCACCAGTTGAACAGCATATTTATCATCCAGTTGATTATCTCCTAGGAGCACAACTGTTGTCCAACTTAACAGGGTTTTCAACTCAAAATTTGCAACTGCTTTTATTTGTTTGCAAAAATTTCTGGATTCGCCATCGGCCATCTCAGGTAGTGCCGTCAGTGATAACATTAATGTAAGCTTGATCAGCAATTATTGATATCATTATTTAATGGACGTCTGTTAAAAGGAGATAAATCGTTGCCACAAATTGGTCGCAACGCAACGCATATAATAATGTAATATGAATACTGACGTCACAACCTAAGAATGCCGACGTAAGGCCTGCCAATCGACGGTACAGTAGCAGGGGCGGATCGTGGAATTTTTGCAGGGGGAGGGGGGGTTGAGACAATGTATCATAGGGGGGGGGGGCTATACTGACCTTCTTAAAGAGAGAAATGGAACATCCTGTTTGACGTCAGTTTTTGTTGCCGTATATAAATATTACACACTGAACTTTTAAAGAGAAACTCTTAACTAATGGTATGTTTAATTAGACATTTATTAACATGACAAGACAATAATCAACTACGTATGGAGAGTTGCGTATCTAAGGTGTTCTATAACTGATTACACTTACCTCTGTGTACCACTTCTTTCATGATAACGAGTATTTGAGTATTCGCAAGGTCTTCAGAGTCTCTATCCATATACATGTCAACATTATGATTCAATGATTTAGCACTCACAGTGTACACTTGTTAATAATGAGTATTCACAAGCAAGGCTGGAAATAAGGCACCTGTCACTGACAATGTAAGGCACTGTTTTAGGCTTTGTCAGGCACAAATCCTCTGGTGTCTGCCATTTTGTCCGGCACTGATTTAGTCTTTTTTATTGATATTATTAAAAAAATGTCTGGCACTTTGTTGAAAATGTCAGGTACATCTATCTAAAAGCGTTATTTCCAGGCCTGTTCACAAGGTCTTGAGAATTTCTATCCATATAAATGTCAGCATTATGATTGAATGATTTAGCACTATCATAATTATAATTCTGATTTTCCCAGTCTTTTACACTGTTCGTATTGTTATCCATTTGGATAATAAGAGAATTGAAAGAACTTGTTACATTTTCTAATTTTTTACTTGAAGAGAATTCTGTTTTCCCCCCATATAATCGGACATATGTCTTTTTATTTGTGGAAGTAAAACATTTAACAGGGCTAATGTCCACGGAGAGTCCAATGACCAATTTCGCTATTTTAACAAGATTTCGTCTCATGGTTTAGAAGGAGCTATGGCGGTTGTGGCGCCAGGCAGGGGAACACTGCATCTCTTTCAAGTTTACAATAATTTTCCATCAATTCCTGTTTAATTTCTGCATATGTTTCCATACCTGTATTCTGTTATCTTTTGCACATCCTTCGTGGGTTTTCTCCAGGTCCTCCGGTTTCCTCCAACTGCTAAAGAACCCTACGCGTAAGCAAATTATTGAAAAAAAATTAAACCATATGTTTGTCGAAAAATGACCTAGTTTGTGTCAAGTGGACGTTAAACACCATTTCTCTCTCTCTCTCCCCTTCAGTTGACATTGAAAACAATGGTACCATGATCTGTCACTGCTTACATTGTAGAATTTACAATATGCATCAATAGTGAGACCTTTCATGTCTTCCTTCGTTAAATGGTTTTATCGTTGCCATGGTGTTTAGCAATATCTTCACAGAAATCACTTCCCAGAATCCTTTTCAGTTATCAATTTTTGTTTGCTTAAATTGTGGTAATAGGAGTTGTTGATTTTGCAGGAGCTTTTGGCCTGGACTCACTACTCTTGCTGTCTTCGGCGGATATACATTGTTTTTGGGTGGCCTCTGTTGACGCGTGTTTATTTAAAACTGTAACCACAGTTTTCTCAGATTTTGTTTCGATTACACTTGGTGATGTTGGTTTTGCCGGAGATTTTGGCTTGGATCCAGAAGAATTTTTTGTTGTATCACTGCTCTTGCTGACTTCTGAAGACATGGATGTTTTTGGGGTGGCCTTTGTTGATACAATTTCTAATTTTGTTGCATGTTTATCTAACACTGTAACCGCTGCGTTTTCAGATTTTGTTACGATTACACAAGGTATTGTCGATTTTCCTTCAGTTCTTAAATTTTTTGTATCACTACTCTTGCTGTTTTCGGCAGACATGGTTGGTTTTTGGGTGGCCTCTGTTGATGTAATTTCTAATTTTGTAGCGTGTTTATTTAATACTGTAACCGCTGCGTTTTCAGCTATTGTTTTGCTGACAGTAGGTGTTGTCGATTTTGTCGGAGTTGATACAATTTCCAATTTCGTAGCATGTCTATTTAATACTGTTACCACGGTTTTCTCCGATTTTGTTTCAATTACATTAGGTATTGTTGATTTTACCGCAGTTGATTTTTCTGGAGCTCTTGGAATGGATTTTTTTGTATCACTACTAATGCTGTCTTTGACAGATATAGATCGTTTTGGGGTGGGTTTGGTTGATGTAATTTCCAATTTTGATGCAGGTTTATATAATACTTTAACTATGTTTTTTTCAGATTTTGTTTTCATTAAAATAGGTTTTGTTGATTTTGTCGAAGCTCTTTTACCACTACTCATGTCTTCAGCAGACATAGATCGTTTTGGGGTGGCGCCTTTTGATACAATTTCTACTTTCGATCCATGTTTATTTAATACTGTAACCTCGCTGTTATGCGATTTTGTTTCAATTACGCTGACATCACTTTCATTTCCTTCACTTTCGCTTATAATTCGCTTTCCTCTGCATTCATTGGAGAATTGTAGATTCGTTGAATTTTTCGGCAATTGCGTAATATCTTCGTTAATTGCTTTTGTGTTTGTGAAGACTTGGGAAACATTTAGAAATGAGACTTTATTTGAAGAATGTTCTTGTTCGTTATCCACCTCTGCAACATTTATTACGCAGTCTTTCATTTGTTGCAGTTTCCTTCTTTTAGACTTGGCCGACCAGATACGTATCACGTGCTTCGCTTTCTGGGCGTCGGACATCCGTTTCTTTCCGGCACCTTTTTTCATAAATTTCATCACAGATAACCGTGCCCGGATAATCTTTCTGGTGTGTTCGCTGATTTCACTAGCGTCATCTCGTAACGTAGAACGATCGTAACAATAGTCCACGATTTTAGCCACTATGAGTGATAGAATAAGGGCACCACAAAGAACAACCACTGTCATTAAGGCTTTACTAATGTCGTCTGACACTTCTGCTTGACATGTGACAGGTCGTGTATAATCAACCAACAATAAAACGAGTACTGACCATTTCACCGCCCTGAACTTCACATCCAATACTTCCATTCTGTAAACGCTCACAGATCTGTTTTCCGTTTAAAATGTCATTCGATTCTATTGCTGTTCATATCCAATAGTTCCCTTCCGTGCATGTACACAGATCTGTATTCTGTTTCAATCTGTATCAAATATCATTCGATTCTATTGCTATTGACAGTTCATCATTCGATTCTATTGCTATTGACAGTTCATCATTCGATTCTATTGCTGTTGACAGTTTATCTTACCACATTTCGCACATCATTGAAACAATGTTTTCCAGTATGCCAACACCGCAAGAGTTACTCGGGACTTCCTACAGCAGAACGGCAGCCCTTAATGCGTACTTAAACTGAATTCAACTTCTTTGGTTTCATAAATTATAAACACTTGATTCAACTAATTATAGAAGTTTTTATAGATATACGGTAAATAATAATCACAACAACAACCATCTCCACAACTACAAAATTATGTTCAACGATTCTATTGCTGTTGAGAGTTCATCATACTGGTTTCCTCTTATTCATAGATGATAAACGAGTGAATAACAGACAATATCCACACACGGACAGATGAATTTTGATAGTCCCCTGCTTTCTTTGGCAAATAAGTTCCAAAAAAAGTTCCTTTCTGTTTAGTATTCTGTAACAAGCTTATATTTCGTTCTTATTGATGTTGAAAGTTCATCTTCTTATTCCACAATTATAAACAATTGAATCCTCTAATTATAGAACTTTTTATAGATACAGTAAATAGTTTGTGATCAACTAAGGAAGTATAAAATCAAGAGTTTGTTTATCCGTGTATCTTCATAAATACTAAATGATATTTAACAGTTTTTAAACCGTTAATACTGCTACTTCATGATACTGTAATTAGCTAATAAGGTTCTTATTGCTGTTGAAAGTTCATCATACTGGCTTCATAAATTATAAACACTGGATTTATAGAGCTTTACCTAGATAATAATCACATCCACGACTACAAAATTATGTTCAACCAAAGAAATATAAAATCATATTTATATACTAGCAGGTGTGTTACCCCTAGATACAAACATTACAATTATATTAACACAGATTAACTTAATTCCAAGAAGATTATGGAGATAATCTCCTCTTAATATCCATGGCAGTTTAACCTGGTAGGTTATAGACATTAGGCTTATCAATATTAAACTAGAGAAAGAGAGAGAGAGAGAGAGAGAGAGAGAGAGAGAGAGAGAGAGAGAGAGAGAGATGGGGGGATGAGAGAGAGAGTAAGAAAGAGAGAGAGCAAGAAAGAGAGAGAGAAGAGAGAGAGAGAGGGTAAGAGAGAGAGAGAGAGCAAGAAAGAGAGAGAGCAAGAAAGAGAGAGAGCAAGAAAGAGAGAGAGAGAAGAGAGACAAAGAGAGTAAAAGAGAAAGAGAGATTATCTTTCATCCCATCACACAAATCAGATCATTTCAAGAGAGAGAGAGAGAGAGAGAGAGAGAGAGAGAGAGAGAGAGAGAGAGAGAGAGAGAGAGAGAGAGTGATAGACAATAGGCATTAGGCTTACAATCTTAAACTATATACCTGGATTAAAACATTATAATTAACACACAGTTACCCATTAAGTCTCCTTCTTATTAGACTAATTATTATGATCTAATATATCAATAATTAGTGGCAGACCTTATTGATACAGCAGGCACCTACTAACCATTCGGCCATCCAACACCCCCACATGGTATGTTCAATTCCTAATGTTTATGTGGATATGAGAGAGAGAGAGAGAGAGAGAGAGAGAGAGAGAGATATGGGGTTTAAAATCCACTATACACAAACTGGATATAATCAGAGAGAGAGAGAGAAAGAGAGGGGGAGAGAGAGAGCCTCCACTTGACACAACTAGGTCATTTCGGGACTAACATATGGTTTAATTTATTTCAATAATTTGAGAGTGTGTGGGGGTCTTTAGCAGTGGTAGGAAACCTAGAGGACTCAGAGAGAGGATTAACATACTTCAGGAACCTTATACAGATTTTTATCCAAAATTTATATCTTATGGAAGCTTCTAGTGGAATTTTATGATTTTATGATATTTTTCAATAAAATTTTATATAATACTCTAGACCACTAGGCCATCCCCTGGTCGGATAGCCGTGGCGATAGAGAGGCGGCTTCTCACCAATGCAACGAGGGTTCAATCCCAGCTCAGGGCATGAACTTTATCGTTGTAAGTGAGAGGGATATTCGGTCTCCCGTCCGATCAGGCAGGTTTCCCCCGAGTTCTTCGGTTTCTTGCTGCAGTAATGATCGAAATCATTCGCACGCTCTGTGCCAAGGGCCGAATTTGAAAAAGGCCTCAGGCCTAATTTGCTACCCTTGTAAAACGACGTGATTATTATTATTATTATTATTATCCCAAACCCTTTTGAGACGCAATTTGATTAAAACACAGATCTTATTTCATTTTGTTTTGTTTCGGATCTGTGTTACAATCAGATTGTTATTAATCTGAACTACGATTTATAATAAACTAACCATATAACTTACCTGAACCACACATAAATGCATCATAACCAGCTTCATGAGGTAATTCTACATCCTCTACAAGACAGAGAGAAATATATACTACACAATATACATGATAGAGAGAGAGAGAGAGACAGAGAGAGAGAGGGTGAGAGGGTGAGAGAGAGAGGGAGAGAGAGAGACAGAGAGAGGGAGAGAAATGGGATGTAAATACTACATGATGTACAAGAGGGAGAGAGAGAGAGGGAGAGAGAGACAGAGAGAGAGAGAGAGAGAGAGAGAAATAGGATGTAAATACTACATGATGTACAAGAGGGAGAGAGACAGAGAGGGAGAGAGAGACAGAGAGAGAGACAGAGAGAGGGAGAGAAATAGGATGCAAATACTACATAATGTACAAGAGGGAGAGAGAGAGGGAGAGAGAGACAGAGAGAGAGAGACAGAGAGAGGGAGAGAAATAGGATGTAAATACTACATGATGTACAAGAGGGAGAGAGAGAGAGGGAGAGAGAGACAGAGAGAGAGACAGAGAGAGGGAGAGAAATAGGATGTAAATACTACATGATGTACAAGAGGGAGAGGGAGAGAGGGAGAGAGAGACAGAGAGAGAGAGACAGAGAGAGGGAGAGAAATAGGATGTAAATACTACATGATGTACAAGAGGGAGAGAGAGAGAGAGAGAGAGAGAGAGAGAGAGAGAGAGAGAGAGAGAGGGAGAGAAATAGGATGTAAATACTACATGATGTACAAGAGGGAGAGAGAGAGGGAGAGAGAGATGTAATTCTACACAATATACAAGAGAGAGATAGGGGATGTAAGTCTACATCCTCTACAAGACAGAGAGAGAGAGAAATGGAATTTAACATCAATTCGTTACGAACTAGCTAAAGGTTACTATTTGTTTTTTAATTGCACTGTCAACTATGAAAGCTAATGCCCTGAAATTTTCAGAACTTTATCGTTATTTTTGAAAAATTTGCATTTCAGAACCTGGACCACGCCCATTTCCCATATTCCAGGATGGCCACCTGCTTGATAAAATATAGATTGTTATACATCCTACTAAAGCTAAAACACCAAGGAACATAATTATCTATATTTGAATGTCATAAGCTGTAGTGGAAACAAGTAATTAAAATAAATGTCAAATTTATTTAATATTTTCTCATTTAATTGGAGCCACCCCTCTTTACAGTGGGAGGAAACAGGAGGGCCCACAAGATAGGACAGACCAACCTATGTATGAGCGGAGCATCGAATCCATGTCATTGTCGCTTACGATCTAACATACAGATTCATCATCCACCAACCCCCCTCCCCGCACATCTTTTATAATACCGGTATACAAGACGTATCTTAACATTTTAATTTCTTTAAATTATTCAATCATATGAGATATAACTAGGAACCATGATCAATCTTGACTTTGAATAAAGATAAACATTAGAATTTGTAATATCATCAATTTAGCCATTCCAGTTATGGAAAATTGCTGCAAATGAATAGGATTTTTTTTATCTCCTGACCATAGACGCTGTCTATAAAATTAAACGTCAATCGGATAATAACTGTAGCCTCTAGAGAGGCCACAACCAATTGGTGGGCACATAAAAAGAGAGAGAGAGAGAGAAATGGGGTTTAACGTCCACTCAACACAACTAGGTCATTTCGGGACAAACATATGGTTTAATTTTATTTCAATAATTCACTTGCTTGTAGGGGTCTTTAGCAGTGGGATTAAACCGGAGTGCCTGGAGGAAACCCACGAGGTTCAGAAGGTGCCCCTATCTCCATGCCACATACGCTCACACCAGGACTCGAAACCACAGCCGCAAGCCAGAGGTGGCCGGCCAGCTAGAGGTCGAAGCACGGCACTCTAGACCACTAGGCCATCCCAACCCCCCTACATAAAAAGTACCGTAGACAGTTGTCTTTTGATATTAGAGTAGGCCGTAAAAGTTGCTGACCCATTTTTATTTCATTTAACAATTTTAAATGTTAAAACATTAAAAATAAACTTACTATATAAATTAAAACTAGCAGCATGTTCTATACATGGAGAAAATAAAACTGCCTCGGATACTTCTTTACTAAATAAAAAATAGATTAAAAATATCAATAAAATAAAACCAAGTACGAACAATCCATTAGACAAAATTCAAAGTCCTAAAATAAACAGCATAGGCAAGATTAAATAGTGTAATCAGCAAATGTACTGTTCACTGTGTACAAAATACACGAAAATCAATGGTAGCAGGTGTCAGGAAGAGTAAGCTTACCCTGCCTGGTGCCACATCCGCCATAGCTGCATCCAAACCATTAGACGAAATATCGGTAAAATAGTGAGATTGGCCAATAAATTTGGTATGCAAAATGCCGACGATGAATAGTGTTAACAATGTAGTAGACAGACATAATCAGGAATAGTATACCCGTCAATTAAATAACATTTAGTTAATGAGGGCTGAGACATATATGATTAAAATACAGATCTATATTTCATTTTGATTTTTTTATACTTTCGATGGCCTGTACTAGATGAAGATCCGGCCAGTTCTACTGCGTCGGGAGTCGTACAAGTGGCTTTTGACCCTATGATTTTAGACATTGATTAATCAATCAGCGTTGACGTTTCTAGTAGTTTACCCACAGTTCCGTGCATCCTACGCCAATAAGTCGCTGTAACAGATTGGCTAATCTCTCATGCTATTCCGAACTCAGGTAAGGTTAGATAACAACTCTTCAAGATCCTAGTGTAGTTCAGACAAACAAAATGTAATTTTTAACTATAAAAAACCCAAACGAAATAGGATCTGTGTTTTAATCAGATTGGAGATATTTTAGCCTGGTTCTGCACAGGGGTCTTTAGCATTGGGAGTAAACCAGAGGACCCAGAATAAAACCCACATGGTTGGACAGGCGACCCTACTCCTTGTCACGCACAACCAGGGAATCAAAATCACACTGCCCTCTAATAAATAAATAAAATAACTCAAATGAAATGAGAGTTTAACACCCTTCTTTTCTGCACTGCCTACTCTTATTTTGTTTTGTTTTTACATTCACACTAATTTAACATGTACACAGGACCTCTGTTTTTTGTCCCATTCGAACAACTTGACACTGTCCCTTGTCAGGCTCTTCTATACTGCACCATCAACAAGAGGAAACCACGCTGGAGACGTCTGAGGAATTTTCTCGTACAATACAGGAAGGGCATCCGAAGATCTAGACGTCCTTGGGGTTACAATGGCTAAGTGGGTAAGACGCTGGCTATCCTGGAGGTTGGGTGTTTGATCCCTGCATTGGCTGAGGAAGTTCATTCCGTTTTTTCAGCGTGGCCTGAAAAGACAGCTTTCTAATCGTTCGGATGAGACAAAAAACCAAGGTCCCATGCACACATTGGGGTGCAGGTAAAAGATCCCTTGGCAGTTTGAATTCGATATAAGAGATGGCCGTAGCACCGCTGCCCGGGCAAAATTTCCCTCATAGATCACTGCATGGCGTATACCCATCTTCATTAGCCTAGGTTAGGAGCAGAACCGTAGGACGTTAAACCCCATTTCATTTAATTTCCAAGATGTCCTGGTCCTCTAGCCACTGCAGCTCCATAATAAATAAATGTGTATTTACCTGTTTAACACCTGGTATATTTTCTGTAACCCTGTTTTATCTATAACAACATGACCAGCCAGAGCCTGTTAATATAAACAAATTAACAAACTTCTGTGGTACATATATGAGAGAGAGGGTTTTCAGCAAATTCCCTTTACATTATCTAGTTTTTAACTATTAACTTGAGAACTGCCAACTCTTTATCTAATCTCCCATAAATCATCTTTTACGTTATCAAATTGCTGTTATATATACAATCATAGGAATCATTCAAGCACATAAATTAATAATATACGTTCCATGGAATTGGCAAAGTTCATAGATGACGTTTCCTCTTGAAAATGATCTATAGGGAGAGAGAGAGAGAGAAATGGGGTTTAACGTCCACTCAACACAACTAGGTCATTTCGGGACTAACACATGGTTTAATTTTATTTCAATAATCCGCTTGCGCGTAGGGGTCTTTAGCCGTGGGAGGAAACCGGAGTGCCCGGAGGAAACCCACGAGGTTGAGAAGGCGCCCCTATCTCCATGTCACATACGCTCACACCAGGGCTCGAAACCACAGCCGCAAGCCAGAGGTGACCGGCCAGCTAAAGATCGAAGCGCGACACTCTAGACCATTTGGCCATCCCAACCCCCCATGATCTATAGGCCAAGTTCTCATCAACATAAGTCAACTATACGATGATTCTTTAACAAGGATTACATTTGACATAAATAACCTTGGTGACCTTAACCTCTGTAACTGAGATATCCTTCTAACAATATTCTAAAATGTCTTGCTCCAAACTGGGCTAATGAAGACGCCATACAGTGTGCTATGGGAGAAATTTTGCCCAGGCACCAGCACTATGGCCTACTCTTATATTGAATTACAACTGTCAACTGCCAAGGGATCTTTTACATGCATGCCAATGTATACACAGGACCTTGGTTTTACGTCTCATCCTAATGACTAGACAACTTTCCTGCACCACGCTGGAATATCCTTATGAACTTTCTCGGCCAATGCAGGGATCGAACAAAGATGATATATACATTTCTACCTGCCTTCACGGAGATCATATTTTTACATATTTTTACATATTTTTACATATATTTACATATATTTACATATATTTACATGACAAATTCCACTTACCTTTTTTGCAGAAACGGCTATATGTTTGGTGTCGTATATTCTCGGTAAAACAGTGCAAAGTTCTTTTTTAAAATCACTGAATTTTTCTAGAAAATATTTTACAAAAAAAATAATTAATTTGTGAAAACTAAATGCATCCTTTTTGCTATTCCTTTTTGCTATATTTGCTTAAAATGAAGTAGGGTAGAGTTACCAGGTCCGAACCTATTCACTTCCTCATAAATCCCACACAATTTTCGTACAGATTTAAATACATTTTAGAACCTAACCTTTAAAGGCAATGGAATTCAACACCAGCGGTTGCCAGGCGAGAAATGACCACATTTTGCAAGAGATAAATAGAGAACAAGCTAAAAACAAAAGCGATCTTTCATACAATGTTTGATGTCATAGGGTCAAAAGTCGCTCTAACGACCTTTGACACAACCGTTTAATAAAACTTGTCATATCTTCACCTTGAGTAGGCCGTTGAAAAGTACCCAAAAAAGAAATGAAATATAGATCTGTATTTTAATGAGATGAGATTAAAAGGAATGAGAATTGAATGTAAGTAAAGATGACGAACCTGGAAGTGGTTTGTAGAATTTATCGTAGACTAACATCAGATCGGATAACATGTTGTGACCTACAATAGGCTTGAAAAATAAAACACTTATGTTAAATATATTTAATGAGTGATTGGATAAAATGGAGAGAGGGAATAAAAGAGAGAGAGAGAGAGATGGGTTTAGCCTATTTCTACACAAACTATGTCATTTCAGGACTAACATATAGTTTTACTTTTATTTCAATAATTCGTTTGCGCGTAGGGAATTTTAGCAGTGGGAGGAAACCGGAGAGAACAGAGAAAACAGACGAGGTTGGACAGGCGACCCTACTCCTTGTCACGTACAGCTGGGGATTCGAAACCATAGGCATTATGATACAGTGCGCATGTGCTAACCATTTGGCCATCCACCCCCCCACCCCCCCCGATTAGATAAAATAGAAATGTAAATCTTTAGAATAAAATGATTCAAGGCTAAATATATCTATAGATATACTTCGGTCATTTAAATGAAATGGGGTTTAACGTCCTACGCTTAAGCACCTAACCTGGGCCAATTGAAGACGGGCATACGCCATACAGTGTGCTATGAGGGAAATTTTTTCCCGGCCAGCGGCGCTACGGCCTTCTCTTATATCGAATTCCAACTGCCAAGGGATCTTTTACGTGCACTCCAATTTGTACACGGGACCTCGGTTTTTTGTCCCATCCGAACGACTAGGCAGCTGTTCTTGTCAGGCCCTCCTTCTGCATCACTGACAAGGGGAAATCTTGCCGGAAAATCGAGATGAACTTTCTCGGCCAATGCAGGGATCAAACACTCGACCTCCAGGCTAGCGAACCAGCGCCTTAACCACTTAGCCACCGTGATCCCCTCGGTCATTTGAACAAAAGTGTTCTGATTTACAGATATTGATGTGTCACTTAAAGATTAATTGTAGAAGATTAGTTCAAATCTAGATAATTAATGTAAAGGCAATTTGCTGAAAATTTCATTCAATTTGATCCACTCTGAACCAAGAACTTAGCGACTGAATTGTCGGCCTAGCCTCAATCATCCTTATTAAAGTCAGTACAATAAAAAACATAGTCTTGATTATCCATTTCATGATTAAACCATGAATGAAAGTTGATCAGGAAATCGAATTGTAATCCAGTTTATATAGACCCATACGTGCAAGCGAGAACCCAGAAAAAAACCATGAGGTTGGACAGGCGTCCCTACTCTTTGTCACGTACAACCGATCAATGACACACCCTATGATACAGTGCACACGTGCTATCTATTCGGACATCCAACCCCCTTCATCGATTTGGTGGCATTGTAAAATGAAATAAAATGGGGTTTAACCATGCAAGTTGAATCAATGACAGACCTTATGACACAGCATGCACACTCTAGCCTTTCGCCCCCCCCCCCCTGAAAGTTTTAGGGCAGTTCGGTAAGAACTGGTATACACTACACCATAGCTCATGGGGTTTGTGAGCAGTAGTTTAGGTTGGATTTGGTCTGTCCGGGGTTAAAATAACATGTACAGTAGAACTTGTATTAAGCAAGCACCCAAGGGAAATTTAAAAATGGTTGCTTAATGGAGGTGCTCTTTGACTAGAGGTATCCAATATTGCCCCAACCCCTACCACCAAACATTTTTTGGGTGCTCCTTGAAGCAAGTGTTCGCTGATTAGGAGTGCCTGCCTGAGCAAGTTCTACTGTATTATACCTTTTGAAAATCTTGAAGTAATCTGAATACTCGTGTGAATCCCAACAACGTCTCAACAAGTCTGAAATTTAAAAACATATTCAAACACCCAGGTACTCAGGTCTGGAAATTGGGATTTCACCTGTTCCTGACAATACAAGAGGGGTTTAACGTTCACTAATAACACAAGAGAGGGGTTTAACGTTCACTTGACACAAGAGAGGGGTTTAACGTTCACTCAACACAAGAGAGAAAGGGGGAGCACATGGAGTGAACCAAAGGATACAAATCTATCGAAATGTGTACCCATTATTTCAGAGCAATCTCAGTTCAGGTTTTTTTCAATCATTTTGACACTTAAGGGTTAATACGACAAAAGTAACTGTTTCTAAATCTTTAATATTGATGCAAGGAATCTGACATTGCTCCACAACCTCCCTACATACATAACATAATGTGAAGTCCTTAGCTTCAATATTAAGCAAATGAGAGCAGTTTTGTCTGCAAAATTGCTGTCCATGTGTCATATGAAGGCTTCATACAGCAGCAGTCATATACCGCCACAAACCAGGTCATTTCGGGACTAACATATGGTTCAATTTTATTTCAATAACTTCCTTGCGAGTAGGGGTCTTTAGTAGTGGGAGGAAAATGGAGGACCCAGAGAAAACCCACGAGGTTGGACAGACCACCCTACTCCTTGTCAAGTACAACTGGGGATTCTATACCACGCCAGTTGACTCGATGACTGGGTTTATGATACAGCGTGCACGTGCTTACCATTCGGCCATCCAACCCCCACTTGAGAACAGACAAGATACTTAAAAGTCCAAAATCAACGGTTTTCGTCAAAAACTCTTGGTCCTCTTCGAGAATTTGATGAAGTAGTATATTCTGCTTCAATTTAATAAAATTACAATTTTTTAATTTAGTCTTTGTGTGTATGACTGATGTGAAAGGAGTAGGAGCACCATTACATGTATGCGAATATTTGGATATGGCCATCATTTAGGACAGAGTTCTATTCTCGAAGTATGTAGTAGATGGACGATCTCTTGGACTGCTATTAAGTGGGGATTTATAAATATCTACGTTAATATACGAATATACTAAAACTAACTTTTGAATATGGCTGCCAGATAGGGCAGAGATCTATTCTCGAAGTAGATGGATCTCTTGTACTGCTATTAAGGGGGGTGGCTCCAATTCAATGAGAAAATATTTGTTTTTTAAATTGCACTGTCAACTATTAAAGCTAATGCTTTGAAATTTTCAGGACTTTATCGTTATCACAAAATTTTATTTCGGAACCTGGACCACGCTCATTCCCCATAATCCAGGATGGCCACCCCATGCCGTTGAGGAAAAGCGTAAAAAAAAAACTGCTTGATAAAATAAAGATTGTTATATATCCTAGTAAAGCTAAAAGACCAAGGTACATAATTATCTATATTTGAATGTCATAAGCAGTAGTAGAAACAAGTTATTAAAATAAATGTCAAATTTATTTGATATTTTCTCATTGAATTGGAGCCACCCCCCTTAAGTGGGGATTTATAAATATCTACGTGAATATACGAATATACTAAAACTAACTTTTGTTCTTCTTCTTTTCTCGTGTCTAAATCTAAATCTTCTAATTCACTTCGTCGACTTGATGTCACATGTTCAACTATAATCTTTAAATTAACGAAAAAATGAATTATTTAAGCCATAGTACTAATTAAACCATTTTTGAATTTTCAAGGGTTATTATCAATTATCAAACGATGTTTTGAAATTAAAGGCTATTATAGTAATTAAAGAGCAAAAACCCCAATTTAAAGGATACCTTGTCACGTACAACTCCTAGGAATCGAAAACCACGCTAGTTGACTCAATGACAGATCTAGACCTTATTATGAACTTTATCGTTGTAAGTGAGAGGGATATTCGGTCTCCCGTCCGATCAGACAGGTTTCCCCTGAGTTCTTTGGTTTCTTCCTGCAGTAATGATCGAAATCATTCGCACGATCTGTGCCAAGGGCCAAATTTGAAAAAGGCCTCAGGCCTAATTTGCTACCCTTGTAAAATGACACGATTATTATTATTATACTACGTGCACTTGCTAACCATTCGGCCATCCACACACACACACACCCCTTAAAAATGTTGAGTTTTCTGCTTATGGTGTTGGCAGAGATAGTTCCTCTAGATTTTCTGGCATGATTCCCCTTGTCAGTGGTGCAGAATGGAGGGCTCACACAGATAGTGTCTAGTTATTATTCTAGTTATTATATAAGAAGGAGAAGACACATGAAATATAATTTCCAATCTGATTAATAAATTTTATTTCCTTTTTAAATACTTTCGATGGCCTACACTACATGGAGAATGAATGAATGAATGAAATGGGGTTTAACGTCCTACGCTTAAGCACCTAACCTGGGCTAATTGAAGACGGGCATACGCCATACAGTGTGCTATGAGGGAATTTTTTTGCCCGGGCAGCGGCGCTACGGCCTACTCTTATATCGAATTCCAACTGCCAAGGTGTCTTTTACGTGCACCCCAATTTGTACATGGGACCTCGGTTTTTCGTCCCATCCGAACGACTAGGCAGCTGTCCTTGTCAGGCCCTCCTTCTGCATCACTGACAAGGGGAAATCACGCCGGAAAATCGAGATGAACTTTCTCGGCCTATGCAGGGATCGAACACTCGACCTCCAGGCTAGCGAACCAGCGCCTTATCCACTTAGCCACCGTGATCCCACTACATGGAGAACTAACCAGTTGTACTGGAAGGTCACATCGGAGGTCATACGCTTGACTTTTGACCCTAAAACATCAGACATTGATTAATCAATCAGCGCTGACCGGATAGCCGTGGCGATAGAGAGGCGGCTTCTCACCAATGCAACGAGGGTTCAATCCCAGCTCAGGGCATGAACTTTATCGTTGTAAGTGAGAGGGATATTTGGTCTCCCGTCCGATCAGGCAGGTTTCCCCTGAGTTCTTCGGTTTCTTCCTGCAGTAATGATCGAAATCATTCGCACGATCTGTGCCAAGGGCCAAATTTGAAAAAGGCCTCAGGCCTAATTTGCTACCCTTGTGAAATGACGTGATTATTATTATAAGTAGGATACCCACAGTTCTGTGCATTGCATGCCAAGAACTCACTGCAACAGACTGTTTCATCCAAGCTAATCCTTAACATGAACCAGAACAAAGGTTATATAATAACACTACCAGATCTTGGTGTTATAAAGAGAAATAAAGCGAAATTTTGAACTATAAAAAAAACGAAACGAAATATAGGATGTGTATTTTAATTAGATTGTATGATACCTACATTTTCCGTCTCATCTGAATAGGTCCAAACATCGGGAAATCTCGTTCTTATTTCTGTGTGCAGCAGATACGCATTTATTTTATTTGTATCTGAGGAAAGAAAATGAAATGATTTAATGTTCTGCTCCTATATGTGCTTTGAGAGAGATTTTGCCCGGGTGGCCTACTCTTATATCGAATTCCAAATGCTTAGGGATTTTTTACATGCACGCTGATGTGTACACAGGACGATTGTTTTTTGTCCCACTCGAAAGATAAGACAGCTGTCCTTGTCAGGCCCTCCATCCTGCACCACTGACAAGGGGAAACCACATGGGATAATCCTGATGAAGCTTCTCAACCAATGCAGGGATTGGATTGTCGAATGTTTAGCATGTGCGCTGTGTTATAAGGTCTGTCATTGAGTCAACTGGCACTGTTCAATTCCCCGGTTGTACGAGACAAGGAGCAGAGTTGTCTGTCCAATTTCGTGTGTTATCACTGGTCCTTCTGTTTCCTCTCACTGCTGAAGACCCATAACTTCTAGCTCCCCCCCTGGTCGGATAGCCGTGACGATAGAGAGGCGGCTTCTCACCAATGCAACGAGGGTTCAATCCCAGCTCAGGGCAAGAAATTTATCGTTGTAAGTGAGAGGGATATTCGGTCTCCCGTCCGATCAGGCAGGTTTCCCCTGAGTTCTTCGGTTTCTTCCTGCCGTACTGATCGAAATCATTCGCACGATCTGTGCCAAGGGCCAAATTGGAAAAAGGCCTCAGGCCTAATTTGCTACCCTTGTAAAATGATGCGATTATTATTATTATTCAAGACCTATAACTTCCAGCTCCCCCCCCCCTCCTATGTTATTTATCAATAATACGAGACTAACCTGAATTATTTTCTACTTTATATTTTTCATGTTTCTTACTTCTAACAAACCATTTAGCAATCTCCGAACATATACACTGTATTTCTTCTTCGTCTACTTCTCTAGAACCATGCAAATAAAAATGGGGTTTAACCTCCTGGAGTCTGTTTCCTCGAAATTTTAACTAAGATAAAATCCAAATTTTAGTAATTTGATTGGATAATATTAGATTGATTTTAGTGCTAAGCCAATCAAAATTGAAGTATCTACTAAAATTTGAATTCTATCTTTAGTTCAGATTTCGACCTTCCAGTACAACTGGTCTGATCTTCATGTAATGTACGCCATTGAAAGTATAACCAGCGGCTGCCAGGCAGGATACGCCCACATTTTCGAGAGATGGATAGAGAACAAGCAAAACCGAAAGTGATTTTTCCTACAATCAAAGGCCATAATTCATTGAGTTACAATTTGATATGCGCAAATATCGAAAAGTATCAAGATATTTAGGTTATAAACACGCAATTTAAGTTTCATCAAAATCGAAATTAAAATTGTGACCTCTACAGGGTCCACAACCTTGAAATACCATTTTTTAACAGTATTCGCGTACAAACAGCAGCCATTTTGTATTGTTATTTTGGTCCGTTTTTCCCGAAATTTGAACTCAACCTTCCTTAGCTTGTAACGGTGATATAATCAAACAATTTTTTGAATCTGATAATAATTGTGACCTCTAGAGGAACCATAAGCTAAACAAAGGCGATTTTGCATATAATCAGGGGCCATAATTCGGGAAGTTACAATCCGATATGCGCAAATATCGAAAGGAACCAAGATCTTTGGGTTATATCCATGCATTTCAAGTTTCATCAAAATCAAATTAAAATTCTGACCTCTACAGGGTCCACAACATTGATATACCATTTTAAACAGTATTCGCGTACGATGGGCGGCCATTTTGTATGGCAATTTTGGTCCGATTTTTCCGAAATTCAAACTAAACCTTCCTTAGGGTGTAACTGTGATATAATCAAACGATTTTTTAAATCAGATAATAATTGTGACCTCCAGAGGGACCACAAGCTAAACAAAGGCGATTTTGCGTATAATCAGGGGCATTAATTCAGGAAGTTACGATCCTATATGCGCAAATATCAAAAGGACCCAAGATCTATGGGTAATATCCATGCATTTCAAGTTTCGTCAAAATCGAATTAAAATTGGGACCTCTACAGGGTCGACGAGCTTGATATACCATTTTTCAACAGTATTCGCATACGAACGGCAGCCATTTTGTATGGTAATTTTGGTCCAATTTTTCCGAAATTCGAACTCACCCTTCCTTAGGGTGTAACGGTGATATAATCAAACGATTTTTTAAATCGGATAATAATTGTGACCTCCAGAGGAACCACAAGCTAAACAAAGGCAATTTGCGTATAATCAGGGGCCATAATTCAGGACGTTACGATCCGATATGCGCAAATATCGAAAGGAACCAAGATCTTTGGGTAATATCCATGCATTTCAAGTTTCATCAAAATCAAATTAAAATTGTGACCTCTACAGGGTCCACAACATTGATATACCATTTTAAACAGTATTCGCGTACGATCGGCGGCCATTTTGTATGGCAATTTTGGTCCGATTTTCCGAAATTCAATCTCAACCTTCTTTAGGGTGTAACGGTGATATAATCAAACGATTTTTTAAATCAGATAATAATTGTGACCTCCAGATGAGGGACCACAAGCTAAACAAAGGCGATTTTGCGTATAATCAGGGGCCATAATTCAGGAAGTTACGAACCGATATGCGCAAATATTGAAAGGAACCAAGATCTATGGGTTATAACCATGCATTTCAAGTTTCATCAAAATTGAATTAAAATTGTGACCTCTACAGGGTCCACAACCTTAATATACCATTCTTTAACAGTATTTGCGTACGAACGGCGGCCATTTTGTATGGTAATTTTGGCCCGATTTTTCCGAAATTTGAACTCAACCTTCCTTCGGGTGTAACGGTGATATATTCGAACGTGTTTTTAAATCGGATAATAATTGTGACCTCCAGAGGTACCACAAGCTAAAATTTTTCGGACAATCAGGGGCAATAATTCAGGAAATTACGTTCCGATATTCGCAAATATCGAAAGGAACCAAGATCTTAGGGTTATAAACATGAATGTAAAGTTTCATCAAAATCATTTCAAAATTGTGACCTCTATAGGGTCCACAAGCTAAAAACATGATTTTTCGTACAATCAGGGGCCATAATCCATGAAGTTTTGATCCAATACATGCCAATATCGAAAGCAGCCGAGATCTTTGGGGGATAAACCTATATTTCAAGTTTCGTCAAAATCGAGTAAGAATTGTGACCTGTAGAGAGTCAACAAACAATTGTGGACGGACGTCCAGACGGACGGACAGGGGCGACGACATAATACGTCCACATGAAAATGTGGGCGTATAAAAAGACAACGAATGAAATACATTGTATAGATCTGTATTTTAATCAGATTTATATTTGTAAATTTTGAAAGGAACTGAACAATTTTTAGACTGATAATCCTATTAGAGATTCAAATTTCACAATATTGTAGCCTGCAAAAGATTCCTATAACGCTAAAGGATTGTGCATTATTGCCTACCTTTCTAAACCTGAGAACATTGTCTTTCTTGAAATATGCTCTTTTAATTTTAACTCCTCCTCCATATTCAAATATGGTACTCCTTCATATACAAACTATAAATAATACAATAGATCACATGAATTTTAACTCCTCCCACATGTCTAAATATGGTACTCCTTCATATACAAACTATAAATAATACAATAGATCACATGAATTTTAACTCCTCCCACATGTCTAAATATGGTACTCCTTCATATACAAACTATAAATAATACAATAGATCACATGAATTTTAACTCCTCCCACATGTCTAAATATGGCACTCCTTCATATATAAACTATAAATAATACAATAGATCACATGAATTTTAACTCCTCCCATATGTCTAAATATGGTATTCCTTCATATACAAACTATAAATAATACAATAGATCACATGAATTTTAACTCCTCCCACATGTCTAAATATGGCACTCCTTCATATACAAACTATAAATAATACAATAGATCACATGAATTTTAACTCCTCCCACATGTCTAAATATGGCACTCCTTCATATACAAACTATAAATAATACAATAGATCACATGAATTTTAACTCCTCCCATATGTCTAAATATGGCACTCCTTCATATACAAACTATAAATAATACAATAGATCACATGAATTTTAACTCCTCCTACATCTCTAAATATTGTTAGTAATACAAATTATCATATTTCTCTTAAAATGACCAGAGGGGTTGGATGGCCGAATGGTTAGCATGTGTGCCCTGTATTGCATTGAGGCAACTGGCCTGGTTTTGATTCCCCGGTTGTATGTCCCAAGGAGTAGGGTAGCTTGTCCAACCTCGTGGGTTTTCTCCTGTTTCCTCCCTGGAGGACCCAGAGAAAACCCACGAGGTTGGACAGGCACCTAATTATTGTTCCGTACAACTTAGGAATGGAAATCATGCCAGTTGCCTCAATGACAGACCTTATGATACAGCTTGCTAACCATTTGGACTACAACAAAGAAAATGTACCAAGATCCATGTCAAATTATTTTATCGACGATTTACTTACCTTGTTAAAATCAAACTTATGTTTCGTCAAGAAAGACATACTTGATGCCTGAAATGAATCAAATAAATTGTGTAAAAAATTCAAGTAATAAAATGTTATGAACTTTAAAAATAGAAATGGAAGCACAAAGAAAAAGAAGCAAATAGAAAAAAAAGCACATAGAAAAAGAAGCAAATAGAAAAAAAAGCAAAAAGGGAAGTCAGAGTCCGCAATAAAAATAATAAACTGATTTTAAAGTTTTTAAAAGCAGGTTTTTATTGCAGTCAAATTTACAAATCTACGGGCACCAGAGGGAGTAAAAATACATAATTGTTTGGCTGAGGCACAGTCCACCACCCTAAGATTCCAAGGCACTTTTCGCTCCGTGCCATAGTAAAACGATACCAATATATGCGAGCTGCTTCCACAAAACCGGGCTCTTGGTCGTTTTTATGAAAATCGAGCTGACAGCTGACAGCATACCTAAGCTAAAATCCTTCTCAGTTCACAAGTTTTGGGGTATTTCTTGATGTTCCGAAATCAAGCTCAACACCGACAATTTGACCATGACTGTTTGTTATCAATGCTTTTGTGCCTATAGTACAAAATGAAGTTATGCAACAAGTGCCTGGTTTCGTGGGACTGGGTCACTTTATATTATATAGTGTTTTGAAGAATTCTACTCACTGTATCCCGACAAAAATAGAGCATGAGCAACAAGTCAGGTCAAATAAAACGAAATATCTTTATCAAACTTACCTGTACCGTAAATCTAACATCATTGGATCCAAAAGCATGGGGAAAGAGATAAAAGTTAAAGGTGTGGGCTTCATACCTTCAATAATAAATATCATATTCCTTTTAATAACTGGGAGGGGGTAAAGTACTTGCTCACTAGCCTGGAAGTCGGGTGTTCGATCCCTGAATTGGCCGAGAAAGTTCATCCAGATTTATCCTTGCAGGACGGAGGGCCTGACAAGAACAGCTGTCTAGTCATTCAGATGGGATGATAAAACTGAGGTCCTCTGTACACAGTTGCAATTGATATAAGAGTAGGCCGTAGCGCAGCTGTCCTGGAAAAATTCCCCCATAGCACATATATGCCGTATGCCCGTCTTCATTAGCCCAGTTCAGAGCAGAACAGTAGGACGTTAAACTCCATTTTCATTCCCTTTTAATTACAATGCATGGGCTATAACTTCTATTGCTTATAGGACTAGAATTGGGAACTCTTTTACTCAACAAAGTTACCTGGGTATCATTTAATCTTGTGCATCTTTTACATTCGTTTAATATCATATCATTTAAAATCACCCCAAATCATCTAATTTGTACTTGTGTCCGGTTTAAAGCTGACTGATTAATTTTGTCTAATTTACAAGCATTTAATTTCTCGATCACTGTAAAAAATAAACAACCAACGACAGTTGACTCAATGAATCACCTTATCATGCAGCCCCACCCAACCCCATCATTTTATTAACCTGTCAATTGTATTCAGCCCATTCGTCTAAGGGGGGTGGCTCCAATTCAATGAGAAAATATTTGTTTTTTAATTTGCACTGTCAACCATTAAAGCTAATGCTCTGAAATTTTCAGGACTATATCGTTATCACACAAGTTTTTGAAAAATTTGCATTTCGGAACCTGGACTACGCCCATTCCCCATAATCCAGGATGGCCACCCCATGCCGTTGAGGAAAAGCGAAAAAAAAAACTGCTTGATAAAATATAGATTGTTATATATCCTACAAAAGCTAAAACACCAAGGAACATAATTATCTATATTTGAATGTCATAAGCTGTAGTAGAAACAAGTAATTAAAGTAAATGTCAAATTTATTTAATATTTTCTCATTGAATTGGAGCCACCCCCAATAAGTAATAAGTCAATATTACTCCAAACAGTATTCCATAATTACTGAACAAGTTACAAATTAAAATCTTACTCATTTTCGTTGATATTAACAAAGGCTGATAGACCTGTAATAAAAGACAAAACAATAATAATTGACATCCAGCCGAATCAAAATCTCATCTTCATCTTGTTATTGTCTCCCCTGGATGAAGTTCAGCCAATCAAACAGGCCACGAAAAGTATGAAGAGTCTCAAAAATTCTTTTTGACCCACACACTGGGATTTGAAAAAGGAAGATACCAGTTATGAGTGTGGTCACTGTGGTGTCGTATTGAGGACCACTGATACACCTGCAGGAAGAGTGCACTAAACTCAAACAGAAATGAAATGAAATAGGGTTTAAGTCCTACTGTTCTGCTCCTACTGGGATAATGAATACAGGCATACAGGATGCAGTGTTCTCAATCTGATCAAAATACAGATCTATATTTCCGTTCCTTTTTTTATACTTTTGATGGCCTACACTACATGAAGCTCTAACCAGTTGTACTGGGAGGTCGTGTCAGAGGTCATATGAGAGGTTAACAATAATAATAAGGGCGATAATCTGAATAGAATTTCAGTTAACGCTTAAAATTAACAGAGAGAGAGAGAAATGGGGTTTAATGTCCACTCAACACAACTAGGTCATTTTGGGACTAACATATGGTTTAATTTTATTTCAATAATTCGCTTGCGTGTAGGGATCTTTAGCAGTGGGAGGAAACCGGAGTGCCCGGAGGAAACCCACGAGGTTGAGAAGGCGCCCTATCTCCATGCCACATACGCTCACACCAGGGCTCGAAACCTAAGCCGCAAGCCAGAGATGGTCGGACAGCTAGAGGTCGAAGTGCAGCACTCTAGACCACTAGGCCATCCCCCCCCCCTAAAATTAACAATTTAGGAAAAAATATGAATGGGTTTAAATACATAAAGTGTAAACGTATTCACCTATTTGACTGATAGTAAAGTGTGTAAAACTTTTCCTTAATTTTAAATATCTATCTTCACTTGTATCAAACAAACTGAAAAATATATAAATAATTCAAAGCACATAGAAAAGTTTTTCGTTCCAAGATTTTGTTATTTTTTGTAACAGATTTGGAACAAATGGTGGTTTAAGCAAGAGAGAGAGAAATTAGGTTTTTACGTCCACTTGACACAAACAAGGCCATTTCGGGACTAACTCATGGTTCGATTTTATTTAAATTTTGCACTTTGCATGTAGGGGTCTTCAGCAGTGGGAGGAAACCAGAGGATCTGGAGAAAACCCAATAGGTTGGACAGGCGACCCTACTCATTGTCATGTACAACTGGGAAACGAAAGTATGCTAGTTGACTCAATGACAGGCCTTATAATACAGTGTGCACGTGCTAACCATTCGGCCAGCCAGCCCCCGCGAATGTGACAGTTTTTTTTTAGGAATATGATGGTTGACTTAATTCACAGGTGTCCATGAAAACATTTTGAAATATAAACCGGGATCCAACCTAAAATATGCGTCTTTTGGAATGAGTTCGGTTGTAGCCTAGGAAGCTGCAGTGACTCATTGAGGGGTAGACGATCGCTAACCAGCAGATTTCGGGTTCGCTGCTGGTGTCGGCCAAGAAAGTTCCTCAAGATTTTCTGGTCCAGTTTTCATGCATTAGTGGTTTAGAACGGAAGGCCTGTCAAGGATGGTGTCTCAGTGAGTAGATACTTGCTCGTTAAGCAGGAGGTCATGGGAACACTCCCGGTTTTGGCCAAGAGTGTTCCTTGGGATTTTCCGGCACTGGTTTCCCCTTATCTGTGTTGCAAGATGGAGGTTCTGGCAAGGACAATGTCTAGTCATTCGGAATGGACGAATAACAGGAGGTCCTGTTAACACATTGGTGTGCATGTAAGAGAACCCTTGACAATTGGAATTCGAGAAAGAGTAGGCTGTAGTGCCGCTATCAGTACTCTAGTTTATTTCCACTAACCTTGCTTTACATGATTCATCTAACTGTAAACCAGTAAATTCTGTATCTAGTGCTAAAATAATAAAATAAGATCAATAGTAAATGAGTGAACTCATAGAGAAAAAAAAAGAGAAATGGGCTTTACCGTCCACTCGACACAAGCTAGGTCATTTCGGAACTAACATATGGTTTAATTTGATTTCAAAAATTGCTTGGGTGTAGGGGTCTTTAGCAGTGGGGGGAAACCAGAGGACCTGGAGAAAACCCACGAGGTTGGAATGAATGAATGAAATGGGGTTTAACGTCCTACGCTTAAGCACCTAACCTGGGCCAATTGAAGACGGGCATACGCCAACAGTGTGCTATGAGGGAAATTTTGCCCGGGCAGCGGCGCTACGGCCTACTCTTATATCGAATTCCAACTGCCAAGGGATCTTTTACGTGCACTCCAATTTGTACACGGGACCACGAGGTTGGACAGACGAATCTTGTCCCATACAACCATTTATTTGAAACCACACCAGTTGACTCAATGACAGGCTTTACGATACAGCACGCACATGCTAACCATTCTGCCCCGAATACAGCAATAGTAAATAAGAGAACGCATGTTAAATTAGTTTGAAATTTATACTTAAAGTAGCTTAACTCATCATCATTTAAAATTGAAAACATGAATTATTTGTCAATTTAAATCAACATTGACGTTGTGATCTTACCGGTAAAAGATGGGCTTCTGAAATCCAATATTTAAGACAAAATAAACATTTTACCATTGGTACGTACAAATGGTGTACCATAATGCATTTTAGGTTCATTTGTAACAAGGGACTCAAAAAAAGAGGCTACTGACATATTCGACAATTCATGTCAAACAATGACCTCATAATTATCTGGAGAGCATGCACAATAAAAACTGTGTGGACTGGAATAACCAGGCACTAGCAACTGCCATTCGATTGAGACTTTTGGCATATCGTCGGTGAAGTTGCAAAAGGTCGTATCTTGGGTTTTTGAAGAAAAATGTTTTTTTACATTTCTGATTTCCTCATCGTATGGCGCGTCTTTTTATCTAATAATCGTATCTCTAGTCCAATCGAATAATTTTGTATGATTATGTGTCTATTTATCGTATGATCATTGGAGAACATTTTTAAGTGTAAAATGTCGTATCTGTAGAAAAATTCTCATAAAAGTCTGCTTAAAGAGAGATACGACATTTTGTTTTGAACGTCAGAATTGTATTTAATAATTGTAGTTTTTAGTCTCTCCTGTGAAGTTAGGAAAAAAGAAGATACAACCTTTTGCAACTTCACTGATGATATTTTATGTGGCCGAACACAACTGATGTGAAATTAGATTAAAAACGGAAATGATTGAATGAAAATTAGTTTTTGTACATTTATCATTTTAGGTTACGTTAACCCATTCGTGTCAGTTTCTAGTTCTCAAATATTAACGATTCAGCTCCTTTAAATGTTACCGACAACACTGATAAAAATATTTCTGGTGAAGCCATTGATGTAGCATCATTTTCAGTTGCTGATGACATTACACGCAAAACGGAGGGCCTGACACGGACAGCTGTCTAGTCATTCAGATGGGACACAAAACTGAGGTCCCGTGTACACATTGGCGCGCATTTAAAAATCCCTTAAGGCCGAAGCGCCACTGCCCGGGCCAAAAATTTCCTTATACTAACTTATAGCAAACTGTAGCCTATGACGTATGGCCGTCTTCCGTTAGCCCAGGTTAGGTGCATAACAGTAGGACGTTAAACCGCATTTCAATTAATTTCGAATACAATCATTACTAGTTCCTTTATGAACTGTCTCTGAGCGAACGATGTCTCGCTAACAGTTCCTCTCGGGCCTTATTATCAACTAGTATGAAAATAAGGCTTTTCTCCATCTCGGTTCTAAGGCTATTTTAGTTCCTTACCGTATACTTTGCACCGTGATTCTTCTTTGATCGCCAAAAGAAAACATTTCCTGACACAACCGACACAAATTTATAATAATTCAACACTATTTTCATGTAGAATTTGACGTTAGAAAAAGATAAACAAAATTGTTCAAATCTGGCCGCCATGTTTGTTAACTGACGTCAGCGCAGACCGGTCTTTTTCTAACATCGAATTCTACACGAAAATAGTGTTGGTTTATTATAAATTTGTCTCGGTTGTGTCAGGAAATGATTTCTTTTGGTGATCAAAAAAGTTTCACGGTGCAAAATAGACGGTAAGGATCTAAAATAGCCTTAGAACCGAGATGGAGAAAAGCCTTATTTTCATACTAGTTGATAATAAGGCCCGTGGGGAACTGTTAGCGAGACATCGTTCGCTCAGAGACAGTTCATGAAGGAACTAATAAATCATTACACAACACCAATGAATCATGATGAATTGCCTACAGGGTGGGCCTTTGCCAAGCCTTTGGATTTTTTTCTTTTTTAATTTGACTTGGATGACTTGATTTATTGATGCATTACCTACAAATTCGGATTGCTTTATTGCCTTTTCTATTAATGGGAACTGGGCTTCAAAATTAGATTTTAAAACTTCACACATCTTTGCCAAATTGGCAATCAAATGTTTATCAACACGGACAGCTAATATTTCATTCGAAAGTAGAGTGCAAAGAGATGGAAGAGTGGCCTCCCTTAGTTAGTTTGGTTTAAAGGGAGGTAACCCGACTGATAATTATTTTTTTATTTCTCGCTTGGTAAATATTATTTGAAAATAAAGATCTTGGGCATGATTCGATATCTCTATATATAGTAGATCGACAATAATATATATACAAGCATTTGGTCTCTGAAAATAAGCAAAACGCTATTAAAGATAAAACCGTATTGTCTCCCTTGGAAGTGAATTCTTTAATACGAAGATAAATAAGGTTGTTGTTTACAGCAATGGCGGTCAATGCAAGCAAATAAACATGAACTGAGATTTATCTCTTTATAATTTTATCAAGAAAAACATTTACAACCAAAGCACCATGGAAATAGCAAGAACTTTATTTGGTTTATTTATTACGGCCACGTTTTTATCAACTTCCTATGGACAAGGTAATTTTCTTGTCATCTACTTGCTGAAACTGACATGATTGAACATGAATATTGAATTGAATGATTGAATGAATCATATTCATTCTTCTTCTTCTTCCAATTATGTGCCGGGTTCTGTTTAGAACATATTCGCACATTGGAATAAGTTTATCATATTTTTGAACATCCTACTGTTCTGCTTCGAACTGGGCTAATAAAGATGGGCACAATCATGTCATGTGTGCTATGAGAGAAATTAGGTCCGAACAGTGGCATACCCTGACAATGTGTACACAGGACGTCGATTTTTCGTTCCATCCAAACGACCAGACAGCTGTCCTTGTCAGGCCCTCCGTCCTGCATCACTAGGGGGACTAACTCCAAATAAACTTTCTCGAAGACGTGAAGGCTAACGAGCCAACGTCTTACCCACTTGGCCACCGTGACCCCCGTTGAATTGATCACATTCATTTTTACCATGTATACAAAGACCTTCATTTTCTTCTTGGGGATGGATGTCGAATAGTTTGTATGTGCGCACTGTATCATTAAGCCTGTCATTAAGTCAACTGGCCTGCTTTCAAATCCTTGGTTGTACGTGACAAGGAGTAAGGTCATCTGTCCAACCTTGGGGGTTTTCTCTGGGTCCTCCAGTTTCCTCCCACTGCTAAAGACCCTAACGTGCAAGCGAATTATTGACATGAAATTAAACCAAATGTTAGTTCCAAAATGACCTAGTTTGTGTCCAGTTGAACGTTAAACCCCATTTCTTTATCTCTTTCATCTTCATCTTCATACATATCTTCTCTTTTTCAGAGATTGGCACGGTTGTCATTGATGGTTTTGGTAGCAGCACCGACATTTCATCAAATTCCTCAGACTACTACTTTTCAGTAAACGATGGAACCACTCGATATCTTCATGTTTCTATAGTTATTGTTAATGCTGCAGGGGATACAGTGGCATTGAGTCAAACAGTAAGTAGGCCTATTGCTAACTTGGATGTTGAATGGAATGGTTAGCGTGTGCACGCTACATCATAAGGTCTGTCATTGTGTTAATTGGCGTGGTTTCGATTCCCCAGTTGCTCATAACAAGGAGTAGGGTTGTCTGTCCAACCTCATGGGTTTTCTTCCTGTTCTCCGTCCCCCCCCCCACTGCTAATGACCTCAACTTGCAATCAAATTATTGAAATAAAATTTAACCAAATGTAAGTCCCCAAATAACCTATAGTTGTGTGTGGATTGGGTGTAAAACCAGAGTGAAATATAGAAGGTAAGAGTTCCAAAATAGCCAGAGAACAGAAGTGGGGAAGAACAGTATTTTGTCGTATTTTCATATTGCAGCTACATGTATTTTGGAAGGGATAACATCATCTGATCAGAGACTGCTCCTAAAGGAACTAAGCTATACCTATCAACTATAGCCCATTTGTAAGATATTTAGTTTTCATTTTTTTTTTTTGTGGATTTGTTTTTTTTAGCCCATTTGATAATACAGTATGTACATAAGATAATTAGTTTTTATTTCATTTTGTGGGTTTGTTTTTTTGTAGATTTCGGTAACATGTGAACAAACTACAAGTGGAACAGGCTACACGGATGTAACTTTCTCTACTATAAATTTTGTTGTTGGTGGATCGACATCAGGACAAGTTCAGATCAGGTGATTATTACTTTTCAATCAGACCTTGTTAATCCGGAGGGATCACGGTGGCTAAGTGGATAAGGCGCTGGTTCGCTAGCCTGGAGGTTGAGTGTTCGATCCCTGCATTGGCCGAGAAAGTTCATCTCGATTTTCCGGCGTGATTTCCCCTTGTCAGTGATGCAGAAGGAGGGCCTGACAAGGACAGCTGCCTAGTCATTCGGATGGGACGAAAAACCGAGGTCCCTTGTACAAATTGGAGTGCACGTAAAAGATCCCTTGGCAGTTGGAATTCGATATAAGAGTAGGCCGTAGCGCCGCTGCCCGGGCAAAATTTCCCTCATTGCACACTGTGGCGTATGCCCGTCTTCAATTAGCCCAGGTACGGTGCTTAAGCGTAGGACGTTAAACCCCATTTCATTCATTCATTTGTTAATCTGGACATTTGAAACAAATAGGATCAGGGTTTTACTCAGGTTGCAATATTCTGTAGGGGGTTTGGATGGCCGAATGTGTGCGCTGTATCATAAAAAAACCTGTCATAAAGTCAACTGGTGGGGGGGTCGAATCCCCGATTGTACGTAACAAGGAGTAGGGTCGCCTGTCAAATTTCGTCTGTTTCCTACCACTGCTAAAGACCCCTACGCACAAGCGAATTATTGAATTAAAGTAAACCATATGCAAGTCCCATAATAACCTTGTTTGTGTCGAGTAGACAATAAACCCCATTTCTCTCTCTCTCCTTTGATCCCATATCATATCCATCAATTATACAAAATTATGTCAGTTGTACTGGAAATGGTGAAGACTCGAAGACAATAGAAATTGAAATAGAAAGAATATTGTTTACACAAAAAATAAACAACAAGAAGAAGAAAATTATCAAGTGTATGGGAATACATATTCCTGAAGCAATGACCGGAGAAATCCCTATCTGGTCCTGCAGGGGGTTGGGATTGCCTAGTGGTCTAGTCAACCTCTAGCTGGCGGGCCACCTCTGGCTTGCGGCTGTGGTTTCAAGCCCTGGTGTGAGCGTATGTGGCACTTCGGTTTCCTCCCACTGCTAAAGACCCCTACGCGCAAGCAAATTATTGAAAAAAAATTAAACCACATGCTCGTCCCGAAATGACCTACATGTAGTTGTGTTGAGTGGGTCTATCTATCTATCCATTTTGATAGCCTTGTTTGTCACCCAATTAGTTTTTCTGCAATATTCTGCTATGCACGGGGATCACGGTGGCTAAGTGGATAAGGCGCTGGTTCGCTAGCCTGGAGGTCGAGTGTTCGATCCCTGCATAGGCCGAGAAAGTTCATTTCGATTTTCCGGCGTGATTTCCCCTTGTCAGTGATGCAGAAGGAGGGCCTGACAAGGACAGCTGCCTAGTCGTTCGGATGGGACGAAAAATCGAGGTCCCGTGTACACATTGGAGTGCACGTAAAAGACACCTTGGCAGTTGGAATTCGATATAAGAGTAGGCTGTAGCGCCGCTGCCCGGGCAAAATTTCCCTCATACTGTATGGCGTTTGCCCGTCTTCAATTAGCCCAGGTTAGGTGCTTAAGCGTAGGACGTTAAACCCCATTTCATTCATTCATTCATTCTGCTATGCACTGGTTAATTGGGCATCATAAAATCGTGGGTTATGACTTAACGTTATCTTAACATATTTGGTCCAATTTGTAGCTCTGTTTAAAGGGTAATGATATTGTTACGCAGTTAGCTATGGGTTGTTAATATGACTTTGACCAGTTATATTTTGGAACAGAAGTTTGCTTCCTTTACACCAGTGTAATGTGGGATGGAACCAGAGTCTATTTAAACTATTTTGTTTGTTTCAGTCCAGTGGTTTCGAATCCCCGGTTGTATGTGACAAGTAGTAGGGTCGCCTATCCAACCTCGTGGCTTTCTCTGGGTCCTACAATTTCGTCCCACTGCTAAAGACCCCTATGCGCAAGCAAATTTTTGAAATAATATTAAAACATATGTTAGTCCTGAAATGACCTAGTTTATGTCGAGTGGACGTTAAACCCCATTTCTCTCTCTCTTTTCAGTCCAGTGACAGCAGGACGTTCAGTCAGTGTTCGTTGTTTTGGTGAGGCCGTTCCTGTTGATACGACCTGTCCTCAGACGACAACATCTACAACACAGTTCTGTAAAACAACATCATTTAGTGATATAGTGTAAGTTTAAATAACAATGCTGGAAAATTGGGTACGCAAAACATAAACCCCAATCAGTTTCAGGGAGAATTACGAAAGTCTTTTAATATCTCTGTAAAAGATGACTACCTTCGTTAACACTTGCTGTCTCATCACGCAGCGTCAATCATTGGCTCAATGGCCCGTAACTGAACCGCGCAGAATGATGCCTTTTACTCATTTTAATACCCATTTACACTAAATAGAAAATAATTTTTACCTACAAATACGTCAAACGTCTTTATGTATTTTGCTAATACATAAAAAAGATTTTTGGGACGCTAAAGATTCCCTAAAAGTTTAAATAAGAGTAGGCTTGGGTTTAAGCCACAAAAGAAGACTCCTAACTCCAAGAAATTTAATTAATAAAGGGATTTGGTTTGGTTGTTTTATTTTCAGATTGTTGCGACTACAGCCTTCTCCAATCGTGAGTTTCTGTGAATTGATTATACAGGTAGCTAATAGTAATGTGAATAATATTGGGGAATTTACAGTTAGACTAAGGTAAGATATTATTTATATCTAATAGGCCTATTAATATCAATGACTAGTATTTTGACTGCCTTCTCTTTTAACCGATTATTTATGAAATAAATACACACCTAGGCTTGGCAGGGTTTTCCATATAAATTTTGTTGTGTTTTTTATTGTGCTCCATCACAAAAAAAGGGCGTTGGATGGTCAAATGGTTAGCATGTGCTCGTTGTATCATGAAGTTTGTCATTGAGTCAACTGGTGTGTTTTCAATACCTTGGTTGTACATGACAAGGAGTAGGGTCGTCTGTCGAGCCATGTGGGTTTCCTACATTTTCCTCCCTCTGCTGAAGACCCCTACATGCAAGCGAATTATTGAAATTAAATTGAACCATTTGTTACTCCTGAAATGACATAGTTTGTGTTGAGTGGACGTTAAACCCCATTTCTCTCTCTCTCTCTATCCATCACTAAATGCCTATCAGCAAGTATGGAATATGTATTATCAAGTTGCCTCTCACTGATATAAAATTGATACAATTTTAGTCCTGAAATGACCTAGTTTGTGACAGTGGATGATAAACCCCTCTCTCTCTCTCTCTCTCTCTCTCTCTCTCTCTCTCTCTTTCTCACTCACTAAATGCCACTCAAATTATGTTATTCTCTATATTTTATAGTGATCCGGTAATTGATGCTCCTGTTGATGTAACATGTGTTCCTGCTACTGCTACCAGTAAGATTTTTATTGTTCAGTCATTCGTTCGTTAGTATCTGGAGTATCAAGTCCATTTCCACCTAGGGTGATATCGTAGACATGCCCTCTTCAGAAAATATCTTTAGAATAAAATGATTCAAGGCTACATATATCTATAGATATACTTCGGTCATTTAAACAAACGTGTTTTGAATTATAGATTTCGATGTGTCAGTTAAGGATACATTATGTAAGAGCTAAATCTGCCTATTGTAGAGGGGGGTTGGGATGGCCTAGTGGTCTAGAGTACCGCACTTCGATCTCTAGCTGGCTGGCCACCTCTGGCTTGCGGCTGTGGTTTCGAGCCCTGGTGTGAGCGTATGTGGCATGGAGATAGGGGCGCCTTCTCAACCTCGTGGGTTTCCTCCGGGCACTCCAGTTTCCTCCCACTGCTAGAGACCCCTACGCGCAAGCGATTTATTGAAATAAAGTTAAACCATATGTTAGTCCCAAAATGACCTAGTTGTGTTGAGTGGACGTTAAACCCCATTTCTCTCTCTCTCTCTCTTGTCTATTGCAGATCTTTCTTTTAGGTTCAAACTACTATGTAGACATTTATTCACATGACAAGGCTATGGCAGAGATTTAAACGGATTAAAACAGAGTCTCCATTTAATGATTTGATTTAAGAATGACCAATTGAGGCTAAGTCTTGAATTACAGTGTAGGGTGCCTGTTCAACTCTGTGGGTGTTTTTCGGGTCCTCTGGTTTCCTCTCACTACTAATGCCCCCTACACGCAAGCAAATTTTAGAAATAAAGTTGTACCTAAATGACCAGGTTTATTTATGTCGAATGTATGTCAATCTAATTAAAATACAGATCTATATTTCGTTCGTTTTTTTATACTTTCGATGGCCTCGCTACATATAGATCTAACAACTTATAGTGGGAAGTTACGTTCTAGGTCAGTCATTCGATTAACCAATTAGAATCGTTGTTGCAAGTGGTTATGTTTTTTTTATCTACTTTTGCTTTGTTTTTATTTCTGTCGGAGTTCATGTCTACCCACAGTTCCGTGCAAGAGAGGTCAAACCCCCGATTCGACAGACAATTTGATTCGCTGACCCCTCATTTTAAGCTGAACATGAGTTAAATAACAAACCTTCCAGATCCTAGAGTGTAGTAAAGACAAGTAAAACGAAATTTTGAACTATATAAAAATCGAAACGAAATTGGATCTGTGTTTTAATCAGATTGAATGTATGTTAAATCACTATTTATTTTTTGATGCATCTAAGATCTGTGTGAGAGAATAAAGTTATGTTGTTTTTGTAGGTTCTATGTTTATAAATATACGAGTTATTGTTGTTTTAGCTTCAGTGTGAACGTATGTGACATGGTAATAGGGGCGCCTTCTCGACCTTGTGGGTTTCCTCTGGGCACTCCGGTTTCCTCCCACTGCTAAAGACCCCACCGCGCAAGCGGATTATTGAAATACAATTAAACCATATGTTAGTCCCGAAATGTCTGAGTTGTGTTGAGTGGACGTTAAACCCCATTTCTCTCTCTCTCTCTCTTGTTTTAGGTTCTATTATTATGGATATAGCAGTTGTTGTGGCTGCTGTTGGTTCTACTGATGTACAGGTAATATAACATACAAATTCATGTAATTAAAGATATATTATGGGAGATAATTAGATAAAGAGCTGGCAGTTCTCGCTTTAATTGTTCAGACAATTTGATCCATTCGGATCCTAATCTAGTAAATATTGCAGGCTAGTGTTGACATCGAGGGTTGATTATGGTCTGAATACGTTAATAAATTTTTAATTAATAATGTATCTGGCCCCAGGTTCACAAAACATTCTCAGACCTAAATTTTAGAATTTACTCAAAATTGTTTGCCTTTATTTTAACTAAAATATAGCCCTTTATAAAACTTTTGTTGTTTTTATATATCAAATACATCAATAAGAAATTATATGCAAAGTTTTGTGTTTCTGGATAAACGATATTTCTCAAAAACAGTGATTGAAAGTTGAGTGTCTTTAGGTAGTGAAGTGCCTGTATGTAGTAATAAATTGTGTATTATCGTTTTTATTCGCAGATGGCGTATAGTGTAACAGCAACAGGAAGTGATGTCAGTGTAAGCTGTAGCGCAAACTCACAGACAGGAGATCAGTATCAAACGGCAAACTCTGTTGGTTAGTTTTACATTTAATTCTATTGGTTAGATTTATATAAAATATACTGACCCCAAATTCTATTGGTTAGTTACCAAGATTTCGCTTAATAGATTGGATGCAGCTATGGCGGGTGTGGCATGCCAGCAGGGTAAGCTTACTCTTCCGGACACCTGTTACCACTGTTTGTCGTGTATTTTGTACACGGTGAACAGTCCATATGCTGATTACACTATTTTGCCATATTACACTATTTTGCCTATACCGTTTTTTAGGATTTCGAATTTTGTCTGATGGTTTGGATTGTTCGTAGTTGGTTTTTTTTGTTTTTTTATTCAATATACTGAAACCAAATTCTATTGGTTAGTTTTATATGAAATATACTCACACCAGATTCTATTAGTTAGTTTTATTTGAAATATACTAACACCTTATTCTATTGGTTAGTTTTATTTGAAATATACCAACACCAAATTCTATTGGTTAGATTTATATGAAATATACTCACACCAGATTCTATTGGTTAGTTTTATTTGAAATATACTCACACCAGATTCTATTGGTTAGTTTTATTTGAAATATACTCACACCAGATTCTATTGTTGTCGCCCCTGTCCGTCCGTACACAATTGTTTGCTGACAATCAAATGGTCACAATTCTTATCTAATTTTGTCATTGGTTTATCTCCCAAAAGATCTCAGCTGCTTTCGAAATTTGCATGTATCAGATCGAAACTTCATGGATTATTGCCCCTGATTGTACGAAGAATCACGTTGGATGGCTGAATGGTTAGCTCATTAAACCCTATTTCTCTCCCTCTGTCTCCCTTATTTTATATTTTGGCATGGTTCCACCTTGTCTGGCAAGGGATAATACATAGTCGTTTGGATGGGATGGAAAACCAAGGTCCTGTCTACACATTGACGTGCACGTAAAAGTACCCTTGGCAGTTGGAATTCAATATAAGAGTGAGGGTAGTAAATTTTCCTCATAGCACACTGTATGGTGTATGCCCTTCTTTATTAGCCTAATTGGAGAACAGTAGGAGGTTAAATGCTAATTCATTTAACTTTTCTTGAATGTATTGTGTATGCCCGTCGTCAGTTAGTAGGACGCTAACCCCAATTTCATTTTAATTTTCCTTTAACGTATTGTGTATGCCCGTCGTCATTAGCCTGGTCAGTAGGACGCTAACCCCTAACTGATTTTAACTTTTCTGTAATGTATTTACAGATCTGACCACATCAACAGCTGTATTTACTGTGTTAACTGGAACGATTCAATTGATTCCCGTATTCCGTCAGATTTACACAACATCAATGGAGGTATACGTTACTTTTATCACTTTATCTTTTTAAATATCGCCTGTCCAACCTTGTGGGCTCTCTCCAGGTCCTCCGGTTTCCTGCCACTGTTAAAGACCCCTACGTGCAAGCGAATTTTAAAAATTAAACCATATGTCGAGTGGACGTTAAACCCTATTACTCTCTCCCTCTCTCCCTTTTTAAAAAGAGAGGTTGGGTGGCCGAATGGTTAGCATGTTCACGATGTATTAAAAGGTCTGTCATTGGGTCAACTGGCATAGTTTCAATTCCTCACTTGTATTTGACAATGAGTAGGGTCCCCTGTCCAACCTTGTGGGTTTTCTCGGGTTCCTCTGGTTTTCTCGGGTTATATCATTAACAATCTCATAAACCGAGGTCCCGTGTACAAATTGCAGTGCACGTAAAAGATCCTTTGGCAGTTGGAATTTGATATATAAGAGTAGGCCGTAGTGCCGCTGCCCGGGCAAAATTTCCCTCATAGCACACTGTATGGCGTATGCTCGTCTTCAATTAGCCCAGGTTAGGTGCTTAAGCGTAGGACGTTAAACCCCATTTCATTCATTGAATTATTGTTAAATTCTGTGTACTGTTTTAGGTATTTCTGGTATTAGATACAGCTGTAACTGCAACCGGAGATGTAAGTGGTGTTTGTCAGTCGAATATGGTAGAGACATTAGATGAAGCTAAAGTTCTTTACAACAATCCAACCTGTACTACAATAAATACTACATCATCAACAAGTCAGTATATCATTAACAATCTCATTAAAAAATTTATCAATTATCACATGGTATGGGACCATCCATAAAGTATGTACGCTCAAAATGGGTTAATTCAGACCCCCCTCCCCCCTGTACACTCCTGTACGCAAGTTTTGTCATTGAATTAACACACCTGTACGCTTTTGGCGTGACCCCCCCTCCCCCCTTCAAGCGTACATACTTTATGGATGGCCCCTATTTTGAAATTAAAAGGGTATTCATCATTTTTAAAGTCCAAAACGACCAAGTTAAAGGACACCAGAATCCTACACAGCAGATCTTATTTCCTTTCGTTTTTTTATAGTTCGAAATTTGTTTTTACTTGTCTCGACTACACTAGGATCTGGAAGAGTTGTTATATAACCTGCGTGTTGGTTGAAGTGAGGGATTAGCCAATGAAACACTCTGTTATGGCAAGTTCTTGGCAAGCAAGGCACAAAACTGTTATATTATCAGTGTTTTGGTTGAAGTGAGGGATTAGCTAATGAAACGCTCTGTTATGGTGAGCTCTGTCATGCTATGCACATAACTGTGGGTAAACCACTAAAAACATCAACGCTGATTGCTTAATCCATGTCCGATGTCATAGGGGCAAAAGCCGCTCGTACAACCCTTGACTCAACCTTCCAGCACAACTTGTCAGATCTTCATGTAGTGTAGTTTTGTCTGGATCTTCTAGTTTCCTCCCACAGCTAAAAAGACCAATCGAGTAAATTATTGATATCAAATTCTACAATAGGTTAGTCCCGAAATCTCTTTAGAGAACAAACTACTTATAAATAGTAAACAAAGAATTTTTTAATTTGACTTGACAATTACATTGGGGGTGTTGTTTTATATTTTTGCTAATAAATCGTGTTATTTTATTTTATTTAACTTTCATTCATCCTGGATTCAATTTATTGGTAAGTCTTGATCTCGTTTATGTGTTTGTGTAGAACCAAAGGACTTAATATTGTATACGTTTGTGTAGAACCAAACAGGCCTGTAGCCAGGGGGTGGCATGGAGGGGGGGGGCAACTGCCCTCCCAATACTAAGTCTTGCCCCCCCCCCCAATATCACGAGAAAATTGGCCTTTACCGCAAAATTCATGCAGATGCCCATGCTAGTTGGCCCTCCCGAAAACATCTTTGCCCCCCACCCCCCCAAAAACAACTTCCTGGCTACAGGCCTGGAACCAAAGGACTTAATATTGTAATGTAGTTAATAAATTTTGCACTGTAGTTAAAGACACATTATGGGATATTTTTATAGAGAGTTGGCCATTCTCGCTATAACACTTCAAAAATAGATTATGAAAGAAGAGTAAATTGAACATTTCAGTCAAATTACTTTATTCTTATCATAGTTGTCATCGTTGTAATATTTGTCTAGAAATGGTAGGGCAATATGTCTTCACCTTCGCTGATCATTTGATTGACAGGCATTAAATCCACCTACATTATCAAGTAAAGTTTTCAATTACATGCGGAATCATTCAAAAGCGGCCTTGCTTAGTACAATCTATCATTTAGTCTCAATCTAACTGATGACGTAAATATAACAGTAAATAATCTCACCACGGTGCGCCATATCTGATTTAATCAATCAGTGAAATCCTATTTAAATCCAAGCTGTAGCCGATCCATCTGTGGGACTACATAGTTTATTTTGGGCTTGTTGTCTAAATAAAGATCTTATTTATTATTCTATAACATCTGAAGCCTAAATTAAGACTTGCAGTAATCAGATTTAGCTCTTTGCATAATGTATCTTTAAATTTTGTAATGTAGTTAATAAATTTAACAATATTTGAATTATTTAACTGTAGAAAGTATCAATGAAACTAGTAGCGTACTTAGTTAACAACTTATTATTATAAAACTAGTACCTGGTACCGATCTTAGTTTAATGATAGCTCTAACAACTCGTAATCGATACCGTTCTTAGTGTAACAGTAGTTCTAACAACTCGTAATCGATACCGTATTTAGTGTAACAGTAGTTTTATCAACTCGTTATCGATACCGTATTTAGTGTAACAGTAGTTCTAACAACTCGTAATCAGTACCGTATTCAGTGTAAAAGTAGTTCTAACAACTCGTTATCGATACCGTATTTAGTGTAACAGTAGTTCTAACAACTCGTAATCGATACCGTATTTAGTGTAACAGTAGTTTTAACAACTCGTAATCGATACCGTATTTAGTGTAACAGTAGTTCTAACAACTCGTAATCGATACCGTATTTAGTGTAACAGTAGTTTAAACAACTCGTAATCGATACCGTATTTAGTGTAACAGTAGTTCTAACAACTCGTAATCGATACAGTATTTAGTGTAACAGTAGTTCTAACAACTCGTAATCGATACCGTATTTAGTCTCACAGTAGCTCTAACAACTCGTAATCGATACCGTATTTAGTGTAACAGTAGTTCTAACAACTCGTAATCGATACCGTATTTAGTGTAACAGTAGTTCTAACAACTCGTAATCGATACTGTATTTAGTGTAACAGTAGTTCTAACAACTCGTAATCAGTACCGTATTCAGTGTAACAGTAGCTCTAACAACTCGTAATCAGTACCGTATTTAGTGTAAAAGTAGTTCTAACAACTCGTAATCAGTACCGTATTCAGTGTAACAGTAGCTCTAACAACTCGTAATCGATACCGTATTTAGTGTAACAGTAGTTCTAACAACTCGTAATCGATACCGTATTTAGTCTCACAGTAGCTCTAACAACTCGTAATCGATACCGTATTTAGTGTAACAGTAGTTCTAACAACTCGTAATCGATACCGTATTTAGTGTAACAGTAGTTCTAACAACTCGTAATCGATACCGTATTTAGTGTAACAGTAGTTCTAACAACTCGTAATCGATACTGTATTTAGTGTAACAGTAGCTCTAACAACTCGTAATCGATACCGTATTTAGTGTAAAAGTAGTTCTAACAACTCGTTATCGATACCGTATTTAGTGTAACAGTAGCTCTAACAACTCGTAATCGATACCGTATTTAGTGTAACAGTAGTTCTAACAACTCGTAATCGATACTGTATTTAGTGTAACAGTAGTTTTAACAACTCGTAATCAGTACCGTATTTAGTGTAACAGTAGTTCTAACAACTCGTTATCGATACCGTATTTAGTGTAACAGTAGTTCTAACAACTCGTAATCGATACCGTATTTAGTGTAAAAGTAGTTCTAACAACTCGTAATCGATACCGTATTTAGTGTAAAAGTAGTTCTAACAACTCGTAATCGATACCGTATTTAGTCTCACAGTAGCTCTAACAACTCGTAATCGATACCGTATTTAGTGTAACAGTAGTTCTAACAACTCGTTATCGATACCGTATTTAGTGTAACAGTAGTTCTAACAACTCGTAATCGATACCGTATTTAGTGTAAAAGTAGTTCTAACAACTCGTTATCGATACCGTATTTAGTGTAACAGACAACGGTAGTTCTAACGTATTATTATTATTATTATAAAACTAGTACCTGGTACCGATCTTAGTTAAACGGTAGCTCTAGCAACTCTTAGTGTAAAGGTAGTTCTAACAATTTATTATTATAAAACTAGTATCTTAGTGTAAAGGTAGTTCTAACAATTTATTATTATAAAACTAGTATCGTTCTTAGTGTAACAATAGTTCTAACAACTTATTATTGTATTATGGTTTTTGTTTGAACGTTTGTATGTGAATAGCTTGAATTGTGGTGTATAAAAAATATTTGCAGTGTATGATATTATTAATAAACAGAGTTTGAGTTGCAGTGTTTGATAATATTAACGCTCGAAGCCTAAAAGTTATCATCCAATCTGTATGAAATTTATAGTGAAACCACAAATACAAAGCCTATTGAATTTCAGCAATGAACAATAATCACTTCTAGAGTTATGGCCCTTATTTTACTATTGTTAATGCTATTTCGATGAAAGTTATGTATGAAATTTATATGCATCATACAAATTTTGGAAATAAAGGTCTATTGAATTACAGCAATTTCCGTATCATAAGGTCTGTCTTTAAGTCAACTGGAGTGATTTCAATTCCCCTGTTGAATGTGACAAGGAGTAGGGTCGTCTGTCCAGCTTGTGGGTTTTTCCCAAGTCCTCCTATTTCCTCCAACTGCTAAAGACCCTTACACGCAAGCCAATTATTGAAATAAAATTGAACCATATGTTATTCCCAAAATGACCTAGTGGATATTAAATCCATTTCTCTCTCTCTCCCTTTATTTATTTATGGTTATTTGCTTTCAGCTGGACCAACTACCCAACCTACTACCACCCCTCTACCAACAACTGTCACGTCACCGACGACAACATTTGATAACTCAACGATCGACGTTAACGCAACAACCGTCGTACCATCAACAACATTTATACCCATAACAACCATACCACCAGATCTTACATCACCATGGGAACTTGACGAGTCAGTGTTTCAATTTGAGGTAAATTTATGGTTCCGCCTTGTAGATATGTAAAGGGGGGGGGGCGCAAAGGGTTAGCATGTGCATGTGCTATATCATAAAGCCTAACATTGAGTCAGTAGGCGTGACCCCACATCTTACATCACCATGGGCACTTGATGAGACAGTGTTTCAATTTGAGGTAATTTTTATGGTTCCGCCTTGTACATATGTAAAGGACAAGGACAGGGTCGGGGGGAGGGAGGTTGGATTTCCGAATGGTTAGCGCACTATATTATAACATCTACAACTGATTCAACTTTGAGGTAAATTTTATTTGCCAGCCTTGTACATATGGACATTGAGGAGGTGGATTGCCGAATTATTGTTAGCACGTGTGCGCTGTATCATAAGGTCTGTCATTGAGTCAATAGGCGTGGTCTCGATTTGCCGGTTGTACATGACAAGGAGTAGAGAGGCACCTGTCCAACCTCGTGGCATTTCTCCGTATCCTCCAGTTTCCTCCCACTACTAAAAGACCCCTACACGCAAGTGAATTATTGAAATAAAATTAAACAATGTGTTCGTCCCGAAATGACCTAGTTAGGGGGGTCTAATGGTCTAACGGATTTGTCATTGACTCAAGTGGCTTGGTGTCAATTCCAAGCTTGTACGAAACATGGTTTAGTGTCGCCTGTCCAACCTCAAGGGGTTTTCCCGCGTCCTCAAATTTCCTCCCACTACTTAAGATCAAAACTTCAAAGCTGGTTGTTGAATAAAACCAGAATCACGTGTTAGTCTCTAATTTCTGTCATAGCACACTGCATGGCATAATGAGGGAGCTACGGTAACTCGGGTCGCATGTTTGCTCAAAGTTCTTCGGGATTATGTACATAAAGGAACCATTGGTAATTGGAATTTGATATAAGAGTCCATACTGTGGTGGCACACTGTATGGCGTATGTCTATCTTTATTAAAGTTACATTATTCAAGATATAGATAAGAACTAGCCATTCTTGCTATACTAGTTCGAAAGTAGTTGATGTAGAATGAATAATTTGAAAATTTCATGCAAATTACTCTATTGTAAGCGAAGATATTGGCATTTGAAGATTTGGCCGACGTGTGCAATAATTTCAAACACGGTCCTGGTTGATCAAAGCTAAGACTCGAAAGCGTCTAGGCGCGCCATATTTGATTTATCACTGAAACGTTTTAATCTGTTTAATATCGGAGCAATCTGATGCCATCCAAAGTTGATTAAGGCCTGGATCAGTTAATTAATGTCTAATTAATACTTTAGAAAACATTTCATGCCCAAATAAAGACCTGCACTAGGCAGATTTAGCTCTTGAATAATGCATGATTAACCCAGATGGTACTGAACACGATTGCATTTCATTTCTCTTTGATTACAGAGAACTGAATATTACAAGACTTTTGTATCCAGACGCCAGTTGGAGGTTATAGGTGATATTAGAGAGTACGTTGTGATCACATGCTGTGTTCAGACACCCAGTATTAACGAATATATTGGTCAGTCCGTTGCCATGATAGCAGAAGCAGATTTATCTGTGGATCTTTGTTCAAACTGTACAGGAGGAGTTAGTGAGTATATTTCAGTATTATCTTTGATGGTGGACTTTTGTATTTGGACATTGTGCTGGTAGACTTTTGTATTTGAACCATTAGACTTTTGTATATGGCCCATTGTGCTGGTAGACTTTTACTATTTAAGCCACCGTGGTGGTAGACTTTTGTATTTAAACCTTGGTAATGGCAGACTTTTACTATTTAAACCACAGTGTTGGTAGACTTTTGTATTTGAACCATTGTGCTGGTAGACTTTTGTATATGAACCATTGTGCTGGTAGACTTTTGTATATGAACCATTGTGCTTGTAAACATTTGTCTATCTTCACTCTACATTGTGACAGGAAAAATAGAAGAGGCAGGATATGCTTACTAGTTCTAGAACATTTGGTACCACTTCTCTTGAACCGCTCAAACTATTTTTCACAATTTTTTGTTAATACTGTACTACTGGGAGCCAGGGTTGTTAAGTGGGTAAGACGCTGACTTGCTAGCTTGGAGGTCGGGTGTTCGATCCCTGCATTGGCCTAGAAAGTTCATGCAGATTTTCCGACATGGTTTCCCTTGTCATTGGTGCAGGATGGAGGGCCCTGACAACAGCAGACTAGTCGTTCAGATGGCACGAAAAAACGAGGTCCTTTGTACACATTGGCAGGCATGTGAAATGATCCCTTGGCAATTAGAATTTGATATAAGAGTAGGCCAAAGTGCTGCTCCCCATAGCACTCTATATGGCATATGCACGTCTTCATTAGCTCATTCGTAAAAGATCCCTTGGCAGTTGGAATTCGATATAAGAGTAGGCCGTAGCGCCGCTGCCCGGGCCAAAATTTCCCTCATAGCACACTGTATGGCGTATGCCCGTCTTCAATTGGCCCAGGTTAGGTGCTTAAGCGTTGGACGTTAAACCCCATTTCATTCATTCATTCATTCATTCATTAGCTCATTCAGAGCAGAACAGTAGGACATTTCACCCCATTTCATTAAATTTCAATCAATACAAAACAGGATATAACAACTTTTTCTTCTTTTTTTTCATTAGCTACTGGTGAGAGTGCTGATGAGAGAATTATAACTAATCCAGCATTTTTAGAAATTGCACCATGTCCCTGTGATGTCACATTTAATGGGTGTGATACACAGTGCTGTTGCGATACTGTGAGTTCTTTTATTCTTTCATGTTATAAATCCCAGGGTTCAGCTAAGAAATCAATTGAAGGGCTACCTGAGATAAAATAAGGAGTGAAATTGAAATTATAAGATTAAGTTTATCAAATTTGGGCTGATCTTGGTTCGAACTTTGGTGTATATAGGACAATATAGGACAATGGTAGCTATCCAACATTACAACCAAAGAAAACTATTGAGGTCATTCCGTGAGATAGAATTTAATATGAAGTATTAAATTTACCTACATTACAACCAAATTTACAGAGTCTAAGAAGCAGTAAACTTTTCATCTTTTTATACAAGTATTGAATTGAAAGATATTTATCGGTTGTCTTTGAGGGAAATGACATAAAACCAAAGTACATCCTACTGTAAACCCAATCACAAATTCTTTTCTGACAATAAAAATGGAGGTGCAGCAGTAACGGGCGCTATACCAAAGTTAGTTCAATGTCAAGGTTTCCGTGGAGGTCGTGATGTCACAACCTCTGATTGGATGCTACTGTTCACGTAGCAGAAAACGTAGCTATAACGTCGAGAATTATTAAGTAAGCTAGCAACGTCCAGATGTTGTAAAACTTGCAGTCGTTGCTTCAGGAACATGCGACTAGCAGAATTAATGCAGATGGAAGGGGAGGGCTCGGGGGATTATAAAATCGGGGCTGTGTTTGGAATTAGGTTGCAACTATTGATGTAAGTAATATTGGAAATTAAAGTTCTTGATAGCTATTCTTTATGGACAAGCCTGGAAATAAGGCACCTGTACATGTCACTGACAATGTCAGACACAGATTCAGGCCTTGTTAGGTACGAAACCTCTGGTGCCTGTCATTTTGTCCAGCACTGATATGTCTTTTTTAATGATATTATTAATACACGTCCAACACTATGTTGAGAATGTCAGGGACATGTAAAACTGTTATTTCCAGGCCTGGTTATGGAAGTAATATTCTTATATATTCTTCAGGAACATATGCAACTAGCAGAATTAATGCACATGGAAGAGGATTATAAAATCGGGGCTGTGTTTGAAATTAGGTTGCAACTATTGATGTATTTCTTGATATATAGCTGTTCTTTATGGGGGGATGGGATGGCCTAGTGGTCTAGAATGCCGCGCTTCGACCTCTAGCTGGCCAGCCACCTCTGGCTTGCAGCTGTGGTTTCGAGCCCTAGTGTGAGCGTATTTGGCATGGAGATAGGGGCGCCTTCTCAACCCTATGGGTTTCCTCCGGGCACTCCAGTCTCCTCCTACTGCTCAATCCCCTACACACAAGCAAATTATTGAAATAAAATTAAAACCATGTGTTAGTCCCGAAACGACCTAGTTGTGTCAGTGGACGTTAAACCCCATTTCTCTCTCTCTCTTGCTATTCTTTATGGAAGTGATATTATTAAATATTCTGAATAATCTGTTTTACAGGACTGCACCGATGATGTAAAGAATACGTTTAGTAGCTGTATATCTGGTTTAGCGGGTGGATTATCTGCCCCTGCTCCGGACAGAAGTTGTGCATCAACAAATCAATTTAAAGATGATTGGTTCCCTTTGACCTGTGTTGTGTTTGAAGAAAATGGCTTCCTGGGGTTATATCATGAAAACCAAGCAAAAATTACTACGGATGCAGAGTTCAATGAACGAGTCGCTAGCCAAACAAATCTCTTCACTCTTGGGTAATGATTTAAAATTTCTAAATATCACGCTCTTTGAAACTCCTGGAAAATCCTGGAATAATGAAAATGTGAATTCATGTACTGGAAAATCCTGGAAAAACATGATTACTCCTTGAAATTCCTTCAAAAATTCACACGAGTTCGTCGCCGTAAATGTTTTTCAATCAAGCGTAAAAATAATATTATGATGTAGAATTCTATACAGAGAGTCTTGGAATCTGTCCTAGAAAACTCCTGGAATTTTAAGTGTTCTGAGTTATTACTATAAGGTGAACAACCTACATATAGTACGATAGTGGTGGCAATGTTCGTATCTTACAACGATAATATGTGACCCGCTCCCAAGAAACCAAGAGCTTGTCGCACAACTTCATTTTTTATACGGGCACAGAAGCATAAACTGTATGCTCTCTTCTTGTTGTTGTGAGTAAGCGAGTCGAACTCAATTCCAGATGATACGACAAATTTAAAAAGAATTGCATTTTTGAATAGCTTAGACTGTGGACTATAAAAAGAACCTGTTTTTTGGGAGGAGTAACTCCCGTATGAGCAATCCACTCGTATATATATATAAACACAATAATGAGTAAACTAATTTTAATACATTAGATTTTAAATATCATATTATCTGACTTTCAAACATTTTAGACATAACATTACATTTCAGACATAACATTACATTTCAGACATAATGTTACATTTTAGACATGGTGTTACATTTTAAACATAATGTTACATTTTAAACATAATGTTACATTTTAAACATAATGTTACATTTCAGACATAATGTTACATTTGAAACTTAATGTTACATTTGAAACTTAATGTTACATTTGAAACTTAACCTTACATTTATTTATGTTATAAACCGTATTTTAAAAAAATGTTTGATATTTTGAAAATCTAGCATTAAGTTTTCAATCGAATTTTCAACATTATGTTAGATTTCAAATATATATGTTAGAAATTAAAGATGCCTTCCCGGGTACAAACTTTGTGAATTGACGATATATGTGGACTAAAAACATATTCAAAGTAACCAATCTATCAAAAATTTGCTTCAATTCCCTTTCAAAACATTGCTTTTGTCGTGGATACCCATAGCTATAAGTAAGCTGTTGTTAGACTCAATGTCTGCAAACTTAACTTCATTGTGGGAGGGTCCTTTTTTCAGAATGTATCCTTTATACTTACTGTACATTTACCATACTTACTGAGGCCTAAGTAAATTCTTAGTTATTTCTGTCTTCTTCTTTTTAGACCTTTGAATCGCAGAGTTTTTTGTATGTTGACAAAACTCAATGTCCCCCAAACCGCCTAACCATTTGAGCAAGAAATAACAACTGCTCCCTGACCTTAGCTAGCAGACAATAAGCCAGCAGAACCTGTTGGGTTGCTTGTTAGTGATTCCCTGACAATATTGCCCAGTGCTTGCCCCATGGGCGTTTTTCGTGTAATCCAGTATTTTTCTAGTAAGATTGGGTGTCTATACTTTCCATATATACCAAATTTGACATACTTTTATTGGAAATAACCGCCTGATAAATACTTTGCTGGGAACCCATCTTTAAATATCATGTTAAATATAATTTATAATGTTGGTTTTTATTCCAGTAAAACAAAAGAAAGAGTATGTTAGATATTATGTAAAATATAATTTCGACGTTTGAATATATTTCAAAATTTCAAAAATTATGTTAAATATAATTTAGACATTTAAATAATATGTTAAATATAATTTAGAATTTCAAATATTATGTCAAATATAATTTAGAATTTCAAAAATTATGTTAAATATAATTTAAAATTTTAAATATTATATTAAATATAATTTAGAATTTCAAATATTATGTCAAATATAATTTAGAATTTCAAAAATTATGTTAAATATAATTTAGAATTTCAAAAATTATGTTAAATTTAATTTAGAATTTCAAAAATTATGTTAAATATAACTTAAAATTTCAAAAATTATGTTAAATATAATTTAGAATTTCAAAAATTATGTTAAATTAGTTTAAAATTTTAAATTCTATGTTAAATTATTTGTTTTTATTTCAGTGAAACAGAAGAAAGATTTAATGATATTAATTCAGCATTAACAGGTTATCAACATAATGCAAGTATCAGGACAACCCGAGCCGATATCACCACAGCAGATAGAGGTGTACTGGCTTTACCTCAGAGATCTGGTAGCGGAGATTGCGTACGAACGGCTCCGGTTCAATACCTGACAGATTTCACTTCGGATTGTACTTCCACAGCCTCTGAAAGTGTCTGTATCATCAGTTCTGTTCTCAGTGCTCGAGTCTACGCCGAACCCTCGACAATATTCAAGCCTCCGTGTCCAGAAGGATTTGAGATTTGTGAAGAATACGGAACCGCTGTCACTGCTCCGTCTTATGTGAACTATTATTGCGCCGATAGCACGTATATGCAGAACTACTTGCAAAGCTCGACTAGTTATGAAAGCCTCGTCCAGCCTACAGTTCCTTGGCTATTTAATTCCTCGCTGCAGAATGAGAATTGTGACAGTCCATGTGAAAATCCAAATTGCGTTAGTTATAATAATGGTCGTCAGGAAGCGGACGTTGCTCTACCGCCAAGATGTGCCTTTGATGATGGCTTTACAAGAGCGGGAATTCCGCAAGTTGTCGGAACCAACTGCGAGAACGCTGTTGTGGATGTGAGATATACATTTACATGGAGCGGACAGAAAGTTGTGAGATTGGATGCTGATATTATACTTGGTGCCGTGCCGCTCACAGACTCTCCTGCCGTCACTCAGAATTTTCAGGTGGTTTTCACTCAAGAGAATTCTGGTGCTAACAACAGCAGTGATAATTATTATGAGCTGGATGTCGCGTACGACAGATCGGGAAACCCAGGTTCGTAAAAATATATATCCAAACCTGGAAATAAGACATCTGTCACTGACATTTTAGTGACTGACATTTTGTCAGTTACATCTAAAACCGTTATTTCCAGGCCTGAAAATAAAAAATGTAGCCAATAAAATACATTTGTCTGGTGTCGTCCCTTTAGAGTTATCTGTCTCAAAGTACTCAAGTAGTTCCACGAAGTGGCGCTGTATTCCTCATATGGCGGGATTCTAAATAATGTGCTAAAATATTTCTTACTAATGTTTTTATGATGGTTGCATGTGTTAAAAACTTCAAAGGGCTATTCTTTTAAGGACTTTCTTTGTGTTGCGTTGTGTTCCATTCACGGTAATCGGGTTTGATTAAGTGATTTCTTCTACTGCAAATGATTTTACAGTTGCACACAGTATCATAAGGTCTGCCATTGAGTCAACTGACTGACAGGCGACCCTACCCTTTCCCTCATAGCACACTGTGTGGCATAAGCCTTATTACATTGGAACAGAACAGTAGGTCTAAACTATAAAATGATGTGATATATTATGTAAAGATTTGTTTTGTAGGCTATTAGAAATATGTTAATTTGTTTTTATAAATTTATTAATTCATTTTTATGAATATGTTAGTTTGTTAATTTGTATTGAAGGCTATGAGTTTGGTAAGCCGGTATTTAGTGGTTGTTCTAATGTAACTGGAGCAGGTTTCGCTGGTGTCAATGAAGATGAAATAAACCAGATGGCTGTATGGAAGCCAGGTACTGTAATTCAACAAGCAAATCTTGTATTAATGGAGGGTTGGATGTCTGAATGGTTAGCATTCCAAGCTGTATCATAAAGCCTGTCATTGAGTCAACTGGCGTGGTTGAACACGACAAGGAGTAGGGTCGTCTGTCAAATCTCGTGGGTTTTCTCTGGGTCTTCCGGTTTCCTCCCACTGGTAAACACCCCGAAATGATCTAGCTTGTGTCGAGTGGATGTTAAACCCCATTTCTCTCTCTCTCTCTCTCTTGTATTAATGTTGTACAATTATCTGCCTACTTGCTATACATGAACATCGATGTATTGAATGGAAAGAAAAAATTTGATATTCTATCTAAAATTTGACCTACTTGTACGGAGTCTCAAAAGTATGCTAGAGTGTCAAATGACAGTGGATTTTTCCAAAATGAAAATGCAGAAAAAAGTTATCTAGAATGTCATGACTGCTAAAAGATAAGATCATACACAACAAATATAAGCACGAGACTGGACGATTTTTGTTACGATCATCTTATTTCTATTTACTATGGCCGTCTTGTTGCTTAAAGGGACTATAACACTCTTGCTGGCTTGACAGGTCCAGAAAAAAAAATTAGCCTAAGTGTCCTACCTGTTGTGTAAATTATCCATTACATCCCATTTTACTTGTCCAGAGGGTTCGAAAATATGTTTAAATCCAAGTTACATTTGAAAGTGCTTACGTAAGGCTTTTCAAACCATGTTACGGCATGTAGTTGAATTTTTCCAATTTTTAAAATCAGGTGTGTTAAGATGAAATTTGTATCATTTATTAATTGAAATATTGTAAAATAGAACAATTTGTTGACCAGAATAAAGATTGGAACATATTATTCAGTTACAACAAGAGTGGCATCCCCTATATATTACTTTGGGGTGTTGGGTAGTCATAAGTCCGTCATTGAACTCTATTTTAGTCCTGAAATGACCTAGTTTGTGTCGAGTGGACATTAATCCCTACATATTACTCTGAGTTACATCCCATGAAAATCGCAGAAGAAATCAGCCCTAGTTTTTTTTACATGTACGAGGTTAGCGAGTCACCACAGTTTCCATATGTGAAGTTAGTGAGTAAAGGTCTTATTCACTGACCGTTGGATGGTCGTAAGTGGCAAGGAGTAGGTTCGACTGTTAACCTCATGGGCTTTCTTCGGGTCCTGCGATTTCCTCCCACTGCTAAAGACCCCTATGCTCAAGCGAATTATTGAAATATAAATTGAACCATGTGTTAGTCTCGAAATGACATAGTTTGTGACAGTGGATGTTAAACCCCATCTCTCTCTCTCTTAGCCACCAAGGCACCAATATGTAATGTATAGATCAATGATTGATTATTTTATTTGAATGTATTTCTGTAGAAGCTGATGGTTTATGTTTCAATGCTAAAAGAAGAGGATTAACTTTCGGTGAGGACATGACATCTGGTTGTACATTACGTCTTGGATTAACAGAGATTAATGATTGTGAGAATCTCAAGTAAGTATAATAATAATAATAATCGCGTCATTTTACAAGGGTAGCAAATTAGGCCTGAGGCCTTTTTCCAATTTGGCCCTTGGCACAGATCGTGCGAATGATTTCGATCATTACTGCAGGAAGAAACCGAAGAACTCGGGGGGGAAACCTGCCTGATCGGACGGGAGACCGAATATCCCTCTCACTTACAAGGATAAAGTTCTTGCCCTGAGCTGGGTTTGAACCCTCGTTGCATTGTATATTGTATAATATTCAGAATTCTCAATATTTTATAATATTAAGAATTCTCAACAATGAATTTGATGTTAATAGGTCATTTTTGACATCATGATGCAGGCATTGGTAAGGTCACACCAAATGAAATGAAATAAAATGGACTTTAACGTCCTGATGTTCTGCTCCGATTGGGCTAATGAAATTCTGACAAGTTATACTGTAAGTTCAAGTCAGGGGTCGTATGAGTGGCTTTTGACCCTATGACATCACACATTGATTAATAAATCAGCGTTGACATTTCTAGTGGTTTATCAACAGTTCCATGCATCACACCTTGTCGTAACAGATGATTTCATTGGCTAATTCCTCACATCAAGTAGAACGCCGTGGCGATAGAGAGGCGGCTTCTCACCAATGCAACGAGGGTTCAATCCCAGCTCAGGGCATGAACTTTATCGTTGTAAGTGAGAGGGATATTCGGTCTCCCGTCCGATCAGGCAGGTTTCCCCCGAGTTCTTCGGTTTCTTCCTGCAGTAATGATCGAAATCATTCGCACGATCTGTGCCAAGGGCCAAATTTGAAAAAGGCCTCAGGCCTAATTTGCTACCCTTGTAAAATGTTGTGATTATTATTATTATTATTATTAACGCCTGTTATAGAAATTACACAATGAAATATATAGGATCTGTTTTTTATCGGTGATTGCTGGATTGAACGATGAAATTGCTGATTTTCTGTTTTCATGTTTTTTCAGAACACTGGTTTTCAATCATCTGAATACCTTGATGCCAGCCAATGTACTGGGTAGACTAGGCTACAATGATCCAAATAACCAGACTTTCTGGATACAGATTCTCAGGTAGGTCATAGATCTTTCTACATTTAAGGGGGGTGGCTCCAATTGAATGAGAAAATATTTGTTTTTTAAATTGCACTGTCAACTATTAAAGCTAATGCTCTGAAATTTTTAGGACTTTATCGTTATCACACAAGTTTTTGAAAAATTTGCATTTCGCAACCTGGACCACGCCCATTTCCCATAATCCCCATGCCGTTGAGGAAAAGCGTAAAAATAAACTGCTTGATAAAATATAGATTGTTATATATCCTAGTAAAGCTTAAACACCAAGGAACATAATTATCTATATTTGAATGTCATAAGCAGTAGTAGAAACAAGTTATTAAAATAAATGTCAAATTTATGTAATATTTTCTCATTGAATTTGAGCCACTCCCTTTAAAGGTACCTTATGTAAGAGTTACATGGCTTAAACTTGCCATCAACAAAGAGCCATACTTGGTAAATACAAATTTCAAAAGTGTAAATAAAAATTTGGGGGCTTTCCAAGTCAGATTGCTCTATAGTATGTCCAACCACACCCTTGGGACTTTTTATATGGTCATAAGTTACTTGGAAAACATATTTTTCAAAAATCTACCCAAAAATGTTGGAGCTTTCCTCAAGTCATATCGACCCAAAGCCCATCTGACCACTCCCTTAAAATTTTGGGTTAGAGTATAGAAATTTGTATTTACCAAGTTTGGATCTTTGTTTCTGGTAAGTTTCAGCCATATAACTTATGACTACATAAAAAGTCCCACTTTTATGGTGTGGTTGGGCATACGGTAGCAGTGGCAATGCCAATGGAGACTATATTGTGTTGGCCAAAAAAGTTTATCAGGATTTCCCTGTGTGGTTTCCTCTTGTTAAGGGGGGTTGGGATGGCCTAGTGTTCTAGCGTGCCGTGTTTCGACCTCTAGCTGGCCGGTCACCTCTGGCTGGCGGTTGTGGTTTCGAGCCCTAGTGTGAGCGTATGAGACATGGAGATAGGGGCACCTTCTCAACCTTGTTGGTTTCCTCCGGGCACTGCTAAAAACCCCTACCCGCAAGCGAATCATTGAAATAAAAATTAGCAACCATACGTTAGTCCCGAAATGACCTACATGTAGTAGTTTGTGTCGAGTGGACTTTACACCCCATTTCTCTCTGGGGGTTGGGATGGCCTAGTGTTCTAGAGTGCCGTGCTTCGACCTCTAGCTGGTCGGCCACCTCTGGCTTGCAGCTGTGGTTTCAAGCCCTGGTGTGAGCGTATGTGGCATGGAGATAGGGGCACCTTCTCAACCTCGTAAGTTTCCTCCGGGCACTCTGGTTTCTTACTGATAAAGACCCATACGAGCAAGCGAATTATTGAAATAAAATAAAACCATATGTTAGTCCCGAAATAACATATCTCTATCCATTTCTCTCTCTCTCCCTCTTGTTAATGGTGCAGGACCAGAGGGCCTTACAATGTAAAAAGGAATGGTTGTTCAGATGGGAGTGGACACATTGATGTGCACGTAAAATAACCCTTGGTAGTTCGAATTTTATTTTATAATACTTACCTGACAAATACGTATTGAATATCATTCTCGCATGTCACCCAAACTCGCCACTTCCGGTAAATATAAAAACCGAAAGTAGCGCAGTCATGCGCACTCATAACTTCCTATACGGGCGTGAGTGCACCAACATCCCTCACTTCTTTCTCGGCCGCTGTCCAGGCAAAAATTCCCTCATAGCACATTGTATGTTCACTCGAGACAAACTTGGGGGGGTCGGATGGCCAAATAATTAGCATGTGTGCGCTGTATCATAAGGTCTGTCATTGAGTCAACTGGCATGGTTCCCATTCCCTGGTTTTACTTGACAAGCTTGTCCAACTTCGTTTGTTTCTCCGAGTCCTCCGGTTTCCTTTTGCTGCTAAAGACCTCTAAGCGCAAGCGAATTGTACCATGTGTTAGTCCTGAAATGACCTAGTTTGTCTCGAGTGAACATTAAACCCCATATTTCCTCCTCTCTCTCTTTCTATTGAGGATTTTAAAATTTATTTATTTTATTGTTTCAGACAAAACCTAACTGAGTTATTGAACACTACGAGTGATAGTAGTAATATAACATCTCCTATCGATGATTTAAAGGGCATATGTTATAATATTACCAGTTCTATCAATCTACATATATTATACGCTAAAACCGGCGAGGGTAATGGCTACCCTATCAGAGAAATAATAGGGGCACGAATTACGTAAGTTCTATAAATCTACATATATTATACGCTAAAACGGGCGAGGGTAATGGCTACCCTATCAGAGAAATAATAGGGGCACGAATTACGTAAGTTCTATAAATCTACATATATTATACGCTAAACAGGCGAGGGTAATGGCTACCCTATCAGAGAAATAATAGGGGCACGAATTACGTAAGTTCTATCAATCTACATATATTATACGCTAAAACGGGCGAGGGTAATGGCTACCCTATCAGAGAAATAATAGGGGCACGAATTACGTAAGTTCTATTAATCTACATATATATTATACGCTAAAACGGGCGAGGGTAATGGCTACCCTATCAGAGAAATAATAGGGGCACGAATTACGTAAGTTCTATAAATCTACATATATTATACGCTAAGACAGGAGAGGGTAATGGCTACCCTATCAGAGAAATAATAGGGGCACGAATTACGTAAGTAGTTAAATTGATAATTGATATCTAAAAATCCCTGGACAACAGCTGTTAACGCGACGGCTCAGTTTTGGGCAGTCCACCCCTCCTAATACTACACAGTAAAGGGGTCACGCTAGCCTGGAGGTTGAGTGTTTGATCCCTGCGTTGGCCAAGAAAATTCATCCAGATTCCGCCATGGGTTCCCCCTTTTCAGTGCTGTAGGACGTAAAAGATTCCATGACAGATATAAGAGTAGGCCATAGCGCCGCTGTTCGGGCACAATTTCCCTCATAGCACACTGTATAGCGTATGCCCGTCTTCATTTGCCCAGTAGGATGTTAAATTAATATTTAAACATCTCCGGACAACAGCAGTACAAAACAGCTGTGCATGTGGCAGCTCAGTTTGGGGCAGTCTAAGGAGCCTCGTAACACTACTGAGTTAGGGGGTCTCGGTGGATGAGTGGTTAAGACGCTGGAGGTCAGGTATTCAATCCCTACATTGGCTGAGAAAGTACATCCAGACTTTCCACCGTGGTTCCTTCTTTTCAGTGCTGTAGGACATAAAAGATTCCTTGACAGCTGGAATTTGATTTAAGAGTAGGCCTTGTGCCGCTGTTCGGGCACAATTTCCATCATAGCACACTGTATGTTGTATGCCTGTCTTCATTAGTCTAGTTAGGAGCAGAACAGTAGAACACAAAACCCAATTTCATTTGTTTGATCTTTGCATTGGCCGAGAAAGTTCATCCAAAATTTCCGACCCTGTAAAAGACCGTTTCATTGAATAATCCCTCACATTATCCGGAAGCGGGTTATATAACAACTATTCAAGTTAGTAAAGAAAAGTAAAACGAAATTTTGAACTATAAAACATGAAACGAAATAAGATCTGTGTTTTAATCACATGGGTTTAACTGTGAAATTTTTATGAAATTGTCTGCAATTATTACAACTGTCCAGGAAAGTAAGTGGGTTGGATGGCGGAATGGTTAGCACATGCGCACTGTATCATAAGGTCCATCATTGAGTCAACTGACATGGTTTGGAATGCCGGTCTGTATGGTCGCCTGTCCATCCTCTTGGGTTTACTCCAGTGGCCGGTTGCTCAAAGCTCCGTTATCTTTTAACGATCGGTTAACTTTAACAGAGAGAAAGATTGTCGCTGGAAATAAAGGCCCCAAACATTCTGTGGTACAATTTTTTTCTACAGATTTATGCTAATATAAACAATATAGTATTCTATAGTGTTTTCTGTAGTAAATTTAACGGAGAGTTAACAAACAACACATTACCAAGATATGTCCGTTAGAGTTTAACAGATCGTTAAAATAACTTTTATTTGAGCAACCGACTCCAGGTCTTCTGGTTCCCTCACACAGATGAAGACACACAAATTATTGAAATATAATTGAACCATATGACCCAGTTTCTGTACTTGAGTGGACATTAAACCCATTTTATCTCCCTCTCTCTCTCACAATCATTATCAGCTACTTTAATTCATGGTATGTTTTGTAATGGTTTATTTTAGATACACATTGAATGATTGGCAGCTGTCATGTCAGGGGTCATCATGTCGTAACAATAGCAACCAAGTGGAGACGTTCTTACTATCAAGTACTGTCAGATATATTGAAGTTCCCGCTCAAACACCCATTAAACCAATACAGTACGTATATAGTCTCACATTTAATAATAGTTCGGTTGCCATGGAAACAAATTGGTATACAAGGACCTGGGATGTTGATCACTTAGTGTATTGGTGGGGGGTGTTGGATGGCCGAATGGTTAGCATGTGCTCCTTGTATCATAAGGTCCGTCGTTGAGTCACCTGGCGTGGTTTTGATTCCTAACTTGTACACGACAAGGTGTAGGGTCGCCTGTCCAACCGCATGAGTTCTCTCCAGGTCCACTGGTTTCCTCCCACTGCTAAAAGACCATATGAAATGACCTAGTTTTTGTCCAGTGGATGTTAAACCCAATTTCCCTCTCGTTGGTTTCCTCCCACAGCTAAAAGACCCTGTTAGTCCCGAAATGACCTGGTTTTTGTCCAGTGGATGTTAAACCCAATTTCCCTCTCTCGTTGGTTTTCTCCGTGTTTCCTCCCACTGCTACAGCCCCTGTTCTATGGAACATTATTACTGTTTAGTTTCACTAGTCATTATCAATTCTATTACTGAGTGATGTTTCAACTAGGCTTCTCTAGGCTTTGGGATCACAGTGGCTTAGTGGATAAGGCGCTGGTTCGCTAGCCTGGAGGTCGGGTGTTCGATCCCTGCATTGGCCGAGAAAGTTCATCTCGATTTTCCAGCATGATTTCCCATTGTCAGTAATGCAGAAAGAGGGCCTGACAAGGACAGCTGCCTAGTTGTTCGGATGGGACAGAAAACCGAGGTCCCGTGAACACATTGGAATGCATGTAAAAGATCCCTTGGCAGTTGGAATTCGATATAAGAGTAGGCTGTAGTGCCGCTGCCCGGGCAAAATTTCCCTCATAGCACACTGTATGGCGTATGCCCGTCTTCCATTAGCCTAGGTTAGGTGCATAAGAGTAGGACGTTAAACCCCAATTCATTCATTCATTCTCTAGGCTTTATCAATTTTATGGTATACCGTTTATTACTGAGCAACGTTTCCACTCGACTTCTCTCCCCTTCCCTAGTCTTCATCAGACCAAAAAATATAGTAATAATAGAATCATGTCCTGTATATTCCAGTTCAAATACTAAACGACAATTTAAACAATTCATATATTATTGAAAATTTCTCAAACTAATTGTTTTCTTTGAATCTTTATTTCAGATTTTGGGCCATTCACAATGATCCAAGTTGTCAGACTGATTCGTGTCAGCGATATTTTGAGAATTTTGATCGATCCACGTGCCATTATGATACTTGTTGGCACGAACTATTTTATCCAATGAGTAGTTCATACAATGCCGACACCCACGAGTACGTACTTGGCTTTACGTTAGTTAGCGTAGTTTTTATAGTCGGATATTATATGGTAGCACAGAAAAATAAATTAGCGTACGGAATTAGTAAAGATAATTCTCTTGGTAATATAATTAATACATTTCCTACCGAATGTTGTACATGATATTCATTTGTTTTTTTAATCATGCATTATAGTCGATTTTGATTAAGAGCGGACAGTTCTTACTAGAATAGTTAAAAATTAGATGATGTAAATGGAATATGCTGAAAATGTCAGTCAAAGCCGAGAAAACCTTATTTAGATAACATTTTAGGCGTAAAGAAAGTCCTGCAATAGGTCAATGAAGCTCTTGCATAATGTATGTTAAATGGTTGGTGTGTACAGGCCAGGGGTTCCATTTCGGCCGTATATGCCGGTCGAGACCTACGGCTCTGGAAAATGACCTACACCCAATCATAGCATATTTTGTGCTAAATCATAAAATCCTGGACTCGACGAAACTCTGTGCGTGGCGTGATGTAACTGTCGGGTATAATCAAATTAACAGTGTTCAGTAGTCCGCGAATTGACACCACTGCCAATCAATTATCCTTGTGTATATTGCTGTACTCACAATCAACGGAGGATCAATATCAAACAGATTAAAAGCTTGACATTTAATCACGTTAATTAACTGAGTTTTATTTTTTAATCAGTACTACAGTTAAAGATACATTATGTAAGAGTTAAATCTCTCCATTGTAGATCTTTATTTTGGCTTCAAATGTTAAATAAACTATTATTTAGATATTTATGCACATGACGAGCCTAGAATCAACTCTCTAGGATATCCGATGGCAGACATTTAAATGGATTTTAACGATAAAATGGATAATCAGGACTAAGTCTTGGTTGTCAAGTACCATGGTTATGATAATAAACAATCTACGCCACATCTTCGAACAATGATAACTTCAATTGAAATTTTCAATATATTTGTTATCTATTTTTGAACTATTATGACAAGAACGGCCAGCTCTTCATCTAAATCTTACATAATGTTAATGTATCTAAATAATTGTCCAAGAAAAACTGATTTATTTGAAACCAAAAGAAAAAATTGTAGCAAAATTATGCAGTAATTTATGAATGAATGTATGAATAATTTTTAGATTAAGGTAATCTGTAGCTAGACTATTGTTTATAATAATCATTATGTAATCTTCAAGTGGCACTTAACGATCGGAAACACATTAACAGTTTTAAGAATATTGATGTGCTTCATCGATGTGGTAATTAACAGCAAAACAGGGGAGGTAATTGTGTTATTTCCTGTGTCATAGATTTTTAAGGGTGGGAAATAATGTCCATGATAGTATAATAGTAAAATGATATCCTATTGAGCAAAAGACATAGAATTAATTATGTTTTGACTTTCTTAGAAAATATGAAATTATCCCTTTAAGTATAATTATGTACTTCTAGGATGTGGTAATTTACATGTATTATTAATGAATGATGTTTTGTAAATTACAAATGAATCTGTTTTTGTTTTATTAGTTGTATATGTATACATGAATCCCCCATTTGGAAAACAATGTGCATTGTGGGAGAGAACTTACAGGGAGCGACTATTACTTTGCATGGGATTTCTCTGACCAAATTTCGAAAAATGTTAATTTTAGTGATGGGTTATATTTTATATGATGTGATAGAGACACAGATAGTTGATGCACTAAAATTAACATAAAATCGTCGTTTTTCGAAATTTGGTCAGAGAAATCCCATGCAAAGCAATGGTCGCTCCCTGTAAGTTCTCTCAGCTCTCTCCCACAATGCACATTGTTTTCCAAACGGGGGATTCATGTATTGTTTTATATGTAAATATTATTAGTTAAATTATTTTCCGTCCATCTATGTATTCAATGTCTGTTTCATATCATTATTAAACCATATATTTTTATATTTATATTTAAAACATCTGTTGTTTTATTAATGTGTTTTCTTGTATGTGGAGTGGACATAATTGATTTGGGTCCGGTCAAAAACTTCTGGCCAGTTTCGCGATTTGGATAAGGAGCAGAATTAACAGAAATAATTGAATCTTCGCATATATGGAGAGATAGAGAAATGGGGTATAATGTCATTTGGGGACTAACATATGGTTCAATATTTTTCATTACTTCGCTTGCGCGTAGGGGTCTTTAGCAGGGGGAGAAGACCTGGGGAAAACCCATGAGGTTGGACAGGCGACCCTACTCGGTGTCATGCACAAGTGGGGAATCGAATCGCCACTTGACTAATTGACAGACCTTATGATGCAACACGCACCTGTTAACCCTTCGGCAACCCACCCCATGCTTCTGGGCGCGCCCGAGTTCAGTCGCTGCCTTGGCAGAAGGGCGGAGTGGTTGCTGTAAAGGAATTTACCTTGCTGGTATAGCCTTTAGTACTGTTGAAGTTCCCGTGTAATATGGGGAACTTCGGTGGCTAAGTGAATAAGACGCTGCATGACATGCTAGTCTGGAGGTCGCGGGTTCAATCCCGGAGATGGCGGAGAAAGTTGGTCGGGAGGTCGGACAGTGGAAAAACCCACCCCATACCACCTTGACAATATGGAGTTTGGGATATTGCTAGCTTTTCATGAAAGTAAATGCATTATATTTACCTCCTCCTCGTTTTTTTTTTTTTTGAGGAGAATCCGTGTTTCATGACCACAGCTTGATCAAGTGAAGTTCACTGGATACCATAAGTTTGTTTCAGATTGTGGGGAGGGCAGCACTGTTGGTCTATTTACAGTGTCTTGATCACATCATTTAATATGGTCAATTTGTTGAGACTGAGATACACTTGGTGGGTCATAGCAAGCGACAGGTAGGTATACACGGAATCTGGCAATCAGAGAAATGGGGTATATGATCACAATCCTTGTAAACGAGGGATAACAGATAAATTTTATTTAATGTCCACTCCAAATTAACATTGGGAGAACCTAACCCAGAAAAATCCCATATTATACGGTTAGATTAGGGAAGTAACTCCTTGCAGCATCACATTTAAGGGCATACATTTTGGAATGGGATATTGCCCAGGTTGTGAGAACGGTAGCTTACAGCGCCAGCAAGTGGGTTCATGTGGTGAAGCACTATGGAGTATTGTTCCCAACGTAAAGTAAAAATTATTGTGGGGAAAGAACACAAGTCCTTTCGGCCTCTATCTCTATAGACCCAACATTCAGGAGATCTATTGCAGGTTTGTATTTTTGCTTCAAACTCTATATAAATTATTATTTAGACATCTCTTCATGACAAGCCTATAATCAATTCTCTAGATCATTGGATGGCAGAGAAAATGTATTAAAATACAATCCGCATTTAACTATGGAGATGCGTGGCTGGTTTACAATTAAAGCCCCAATAACACTCTTGTTGTAACTGAATAATATGTCCCAATCTTTATTCTGGTCAACAATTTGTACTATTTTACAATATTTCAATTAAAAAATGATACAAATTTCATCCTAACACACCTAATTTTAAAAAATTGGAAAAATTCAACTACATGCCCTAACATGGTTTGAAAAGCCTTACGTAAGCACTTTCAAATGCAACTTGGATTTAATCATATTTTCGAACCCTCTGGACAAGTAAGATAGGTTGTAATGGATAATTTACACAACAGGTAGGACACTTAAACATCTTGTAGTTAGAATAAGGCTATTTTTTTTTCTGGACCAGTCAAGCCAGCAAGAGTATTATTGTCCCTTTAACAGGACAGAGAAATAGGGGTTTAACATCCACTCGACACAAGGTAATTTTGGGGTTAAATTTCATTCAACAATTCGCTTGTGCGTAGGGGTCTTTGGACTGGAGGACCCCCAGAAAACCCACAAGGTTGAACAGGCACCCACACTCCATCTTACACCACAGACTTACAAAGCATTCTCAGACTTCAGAATTTACTCAAAATTGTTTGCCTTAATTAAACTAAAATATAGCCCTTGCTGTTTTAATGTATCAAATACATGAATAAGAATGAATGAATGAATGAAATGGGGTTTAACGTCCTACGCTTAAGCACCTAACCTGGGCCAATTGAAGACGGGCATACGCCAACAGTGTGCTATGAGGGAAATTTTGCCCAGGCAGCGGCGCTACGGCCTACTCTTATATCGAATTCCAACTGCCAAGGGATCTTTTACGTGCACTCCAATTTGTACACGGGACCTCGGTTTTTCGTCCCATCCGAACGACTAGGCAGCTGTCCTTGTCAGGCCCTCCTTCTGCATCACTGACAAGGGGAAATCACGCCGGAAAATCGAGATGAACTTTCTCGGCCAATGCAGGGATCGAACACTCAACCTCCAGGCTAGCGAACCAGCGCCTTATCCACTTAGCCACTGTGATCCCCATGAATAAGAAACTATGAGCCAAGTTGTCTGTTACTGGATCAAAGATATTTCTCATAAACAATGATTGAAAGTTGAGTAACTAAAGTCTGAGAATGTTTTGGGAACTCCGGTGCGCCATATCCACCAAGCAACTGTGGTGGGGCCTCATCAATATGTATAAAAATAATAAGAAAAGAACTATTTAATTTTGAAAGTTGGGTAAATTCTTAACTTACGTCTGAGAATGCTTTGTTGTCTCGTCAAAATATATTAAAATAATAAGAAAAGAATTCTATAATTTTCAACAGATTTATTTAACTGTTTCTAGTAAGAGTACAAGTGTTAACACCTAATGACTTCACCTTGTACTTCTGCCTTCCAGAAACATATCTCAATAGATTAAGTCTTTTGTATTTTTCTTCCAATCCAATTTTTAGAATGATAAAAAAAAAGAGACCTTAAATTTTTTTCTCCAACAAATCTACATCATATTTTTCATTTCCTATCAAAAAAATTTTACTGTGCAGAATAAATTGAATAGTTGATGCGGACTCTCGGAATAATATTTACTCTCACATAATGCCTAGAACGACAAAGTTTTACATTTTTTGATAGGAAATTAAATGGGTTGTATTTTTGGTAAAACATCATCTTCGACAAAAAGTATGTTTCCATTCTTCTTGATGTTAAATTGTACATAAACGTTCACAGTAATATTTCAATTCTGAACGAAAAAATTGAAAGTAAAACATAAATGACACTGGATATAATAATAATCGTACAAGACCAAATATTTTTTTTCCACTCAAGTAAAGTACATGTGTCTATTTATTTACATGCCGAGAGAAAAAAAAGAAATTTAACTCTCTGATAATAATAATAAGCACAAAATTATACTTATTTCACATATACAACATATTATCCTTTGCACCACTTTGTAACAGAAATTAATTTCCAAAATTCTATCATTCAATCCTCTTTTATTTACAAAAAACGAAAATAAACAAGATCTATGTTAGATCAATCACATTCACACTAAAAATAATAAACGGCACATCTGGACACCACACAGGTTCATGTTCATCGAGTCTTTCTAACAATGTACAAACAAGAAAAATAAACTTACATGCCACTTACATAAACGCCACGCAAACATCAAAATGTCTTTTTATTTTGTCTCTAAATTACACAGCACACACAGTTCTCTTCAGATACACGAAAGGGCTTTTTGTTAAATAGACTGACAATGCTAATTCTCAAAGAATGTTTCTAAATTAATCAAAGATTTAACTTGTTGGTTGCGTTCGTTCCAATATATATTATAAGATTAAAAATAATTATTTGTAGACTTTGAAATATCTTTTTCATAAGCAATATTTAAATACCTTAAAATTCAACTATCCATTTTCTTGAAAGATTAAAAATAATAATTCTCTATGAGCCAGGGCTTTCATTTAAAAATCGTGCCAGAAGATAAAATTTTTTGTTTACCAAGGATTAACAAGATATTATTTTCAAAAGAAAGTGACAATTTTGAACATCATCACATTCCTCTTACACAATTTTCAGTGTTTTTATGAAAGAAAACTAGAAATCTAAATGTATTTTTTAGTCTTTTAAGGTTAAATTGTATGAAATTCTAAATGTATTTTAAGGTTAAATTGTATGAAATTCTAAATGTATTTTTTAGTCTTTTAAGGTTAAATTGTATGAAATTCTAAATGTATTTTTTAGTCTTTTAAGGTTAACTTGTATGAAATTCTAAATGTATTTTTTCGTCTTTTAAGGTTAAATTGTATGAAATTCTAAATGTATTTTTTAGTCTTTTAAGGTTAACTTATATGAAATTCTAAATGTATTTTTTCGTCTTTTAAGGTTAAATTGTATGAAATTCTAAATGTATTTTTTAGTCTTTTAACTTTTCGTCTTTTAAGGTTAAATTTTATGAAATTCTAAATGTATTTTTTTTGTCTTTTAAGGTTAAACTGTATGAAATTCTAAATGTATTTTTTGTGTTTTAAGGTTAAATTGTATGAAATTCTAAATGTATTTTTTCGTCTTTTAAGGTTAAATTGTATAAAATTCTAATCTTGTTATTCAAAGGTGATGACCGGCAAATTCTGCTATCGGTCATTTCAATCTGGCAAATATTCTTGAAATGAGAGCCCTGCCATGAACATCAAATTCAGTGTTTAATTTGGAGCTATATAATAAATTAGAAACTCCTTTATTAATAGTCAGAATCATTATAATAATTTTATTAATAAATAAAATCTCTAAATAAAACTAAAGAAATTTCTTTAAAAATTTAGAATTAAAATCAAGTCAAATATCTCGGTCAGGGGCCTGTTTCTCAAGTTTCAACTAAGATAAAATTCAAATTTGAGTAACTTGATTGGATAATATTAGATTTGGTTTTTATCATAGTTGAAATTTCGTGAAACAGGCCCAAGTTGATTTGTTTGAAATAGTAAAGTTTTTTTTGGTTAAAAAATCGAGACATAAAATAAATCTTCTCTAGAATATATGGATCAGTATGGAGCTGTAATGTTTTTTATTATACTAATGAAATAAAACAATTTTTTAAAAATATATCTTTTGTTATTTTCGTAGAATAATCAAATCTTTAAATCAATATTCTTACTGTTTTACAGTCATTTAATAATGGTTTGAGAAAAATAAAATTAAAATAAACATTTTTCTCTTAATTCCGGACATATACTGGAATAATGTCGATATCATATATTGAAATTATCGAAATATCTTATGTCCACTTCAGGGGGGGGGCTCTGATTCAGAATATCATTTTCTTGTAAGCCCCAAATAGTAATATTTTGTAGCCCAAACTGTTTTTAAATTTAAATCTAAGACAAACACAAAAATATGACAGATCAAACAAAACGTTAATCACTACGACGACAAAAACACGACATTTACAACAAAAAATATAAATCAAGTGATTTCAAAAGAGGATTTATATACAGAAGAAAGATCCTGAAGGACAAGAAAACAAACAATAGATGAAAACAGAACATACGTAAGACAATAATTAACCAACACAAAAACATGTCACACTTTACATTTTACTAAACAAACATTCGCAATTATTGCGGAGAAAAAAATAATCAAAAATACATCGAAGAATACACAATATATATATATAGCACATTGAAATCAAATTTAACAAAAAAAAAAGCACACGGCAAAATATCGTAATTAATCGCACAAAATGAAAAACTTCCAGAATGAAGATTTAATGATGGAGAGAATTTGATCCACAAAATCTTTTTGACATTTCTTTGGCACTTTAAAATATTTTTCACTTTTAATATTAATTAATGAAACACCCAGAAATTCGTATCAAATGGCATGTAAAAAATGTTGATAAAATTCTCTCGATTCTTATTAAAAAAGAATAATGAATCAAATGGATAGACAAGCCTTCATCTAAAGCTCGTTTTAATAGATCATGATATGATAAATTTGAATTCTTATCCAAAGAAACGATGTGGCAACATATAATCAAATCAAGGAACGACGATGGTTCGCTCTTTTCATAAATATTGTTCAAGTATCGCACGCAATCACAACACACATGCACACCCAATCGACGTGACTGGTTAAATCTAATCCAGTATCGCACGCAATCACCACACCCAATCGACACCCAATCGACGTGACTGGTTAAATCTAATCATCCATTCAAATCGTCTCACAACCATCCACAAAAAATAAAGAATTTTCCATCCTCAACTTTCACTTTAAATTGAAACTATTTACACCTATGTACAGAGAGAGGCGGGGAGGGGGAGGACCGGTCTAACAGTCTGAAACCAAAAACCCCACCCACCATGTTCGTATTTTTATACATTAGACTGTAATAATCGTTCATCAACAACGTCCGTAATACTTCAACAATATACACATATGAATCATAATTACATAAATATATCCATTTTTACAACTGTACAAACTAGAAACTCACATGTCAAATTCCACGTCTATTCTGGAATTGCTGTAGATTAATCCTTACACACACTAATTTACATCCAATCAGAACACCGTCACGAGAAAGATGCACATCTGAACACCGACCCGGGAAGGAACCCATAAGAAAACCATCCCACAAAAAGACGGCCATCTGAACACCCTTCTACAGAATGGCGGCCATCTGAACATCGTCCCACGAAAGGCGGCCATTTGAACAGCCATACACAAGCTTCTTCAGCAAAGTCCTACTACTTTCTGTTCTAAATCACAGCAGACTAACTAAATAGTGACGAGCAGCTACGACTTACCTAAGCCTAGTGAATACGGCGGTGTGTGTGCCTGGACTAATTTTAGTTTCATAAGAAAAGAGAATTACTTGAAAAGGGAGATAATTTACAAAAGTGAAAATAATAAAGGGAGGTAATTTACAAGTGAAAATAATAAAGATAACAGGTAGATTAGATAATAAAGGGGGGGGGGGGGGATTATGTACAAAGGGAGGGAATCCAATGTGCACAGCTAATAAGAATAATATGTGAGTATTTAGCAGGGTATTTAACGATACAAAGAAATGTTTTCCAAGGGAGATAACCATGATGAACCACAGGGGCAGATAACTCTCAGCTCCAATGATATTTGTTTATTTTTTTTTTGTAATTAAATTATTTTTGAACTAGCACACACTGGTAAATGAAATGAAATGAACAACAAAAAACTGGTACGATAGATAATTCATATATAAATATATCCCGGACTGTCTTCCGATATATTACACATCTTTTCCCTAGGAACCGATCCTCCGTCTAGCTCCGTTCTATCTCGTCCACCGTCATCACACGCTGACCTTGTACTGGTAATGGTGGCATACTGGGTAACTGTGATTTTAAAACATTTCCACCGAACAACTTGTTAAAAATGTTGCCTTCTGGGGAATTATTCTGCTGTAGTATGTTACCTACGTTCTGTGAAAGTGGTCCATCTGAAAATATCAAATACAACATTAAGCATACATTATACAAGAGCTAAATCGGCCTAAATTTTACCTGAATTTTTAACTACACATTAATTAACTTATCCAGAGCATAATCCACTCTCAATGTCATCGATAACTATTTACTTGATTTGAATACGATTTGCTGTTCAATGCTCACTGATTTTTAAATCAAGACTATGTTTTTTTAGGAATGATGATCAAGGCTAAGCCCAGAGGAGGTCAATATGACTGAGATTTACAGCAAAATGCCTTTACATTATTTAGTTTTTAACTATTGTAGTGAGAACTGCAAGCTCTTTATCTATTCTCCCATAATTTATCTTTAAATGTCCCCTTTGCTTGATAAAGACAACAGAACAATTGTCAAAACCTCCCCAGAAATAAGCCTTTAAGTGACTTGTATTTTATATAAATGAAATGAAATGAAATAGGGTTTAACGTCCTACTGTTCTGCTCCTACTGGGCTAACAAAAACGAGCATTGTTAGTGTGCCATGCGTGAAATTTCGCCAGGACTATGACCTACTCTTATATCGAATTCCAACTGCCAAGGGATCTTTTACTTGCATGCCAATGTATACACACACTGGACCTCAGTTTTTTGTCCCATCCGAACAACTATATAGCTGGTGATTAAGTATTATATGGTTCAATCTTTAATGTGATGGAAGATAAGCTTGATCATACAATTCTTAACCCTTAGAACCAGAAATGCTGCAAAACCGGCTTGACGTTGTATCGCATATACCTGAAATGTCGGTTTTGCAGCTTTGGGGGGGTGTCAAGCTCCAATTACATTGACGTCATAATTAATATGACGACCTCTAAATCCAGGGAGGGACGTACAACACCCCATGTATAGTCAGGATTCAAAGGGTTAACACGCATGCCAATGTTTACACCATCGGATCTGGGTTTTCAATCTCATATGAATAGCCTGGTAAATTTTCTTTTGAATCTTAGTCCTGCGGAAACAGCCCTTGACAAGTGAAAGTAGGGCTCGAAAAATCCTCCAAGTTTTCCTGAAGCCTAAATCTAAAACTTACATTTCAATAATTTAACAAACTTACTTTGCTTTTGTGGAAATGGAAATAATTTAGCTGGAGAGATCGCACGACCAATACCGCTGTTAGTTGGAGAAACCATGCCAACGGAGGTGGTGGCACTACTCCTTGGACTCAACATCGGTGGTACATTTCCTGGATAAACGCCTCTCATACCCTGAAGTCTAGGATCTATCATTCTCTGTTGGGCCTGTAGGGCGGCTAATTGATTGATCTGGTTCAACTGATTCATTGGACTGACATGGAGCTGATTTAACTGGTTCATTACATTCACTAGAAAAATATAAATAAAGGAATTAAAATGGGGTTTGACATTTGATTTTTCGGAATTGAAATGGGATTAAACGTCCTGTTCTGCTCCAACTGGACTGATGAGGACAGGCATACCTCATGCATTGAGGGTGAATTTGCCCGGACAGCGGCAATAGAAGAATTGAAATGTGGTGAAACACTTGATTTTTCTGAATTGAAATGAAATGGGGTTGAACTTCCCACTGTTCTGATCCAACTGGGCTAATGAGGACAGGCATACACCATGCATTGTGCTACGAGGGTCATTTTGCCCAGACAGCGGCAATAAAAGAATTGAAACGGGGTGTAACATTTGATTTTTCTGAGGAAGAAGGGTCGTTCAATTCAGGGGATCTTTAACTTGTGGCCAATGACATACAAGAGATGTGTTTTTATCCCATCCGAACAACTGGACACCTTTCTTTGCTATGCTCTTCATCTGCACCACAGACAAGGCGAAAACCAGGCATGAAAATCTTGACAGTCTAAAGCATCAGTCAAATTTTATTCCTTGTATGTTTGGCAAAGATTATCATTGAAGTTTTCTTCTCTTGTAAATAGCTATACATTCAGAGATAACAAGTTTAACTCAATGTCATTTATAGCTGTCATCATCGTAATACAAATATAATAATACGATATCTTGATTATCATGATCAGGCCTGGGTGTCTCGATTATCGCAATCAGGCCTGAATATCTCAATTATTATGATCAGTTCTGGATATCAGATATGTATATCTTTAAGATCACAATACAATCAGGCCTTGATATCTCATTTATCACTAGCAGGCCTGGATTTCTTAATTATCACCAGCAGGTTTGATATCTCAATTGTCACGATTAGACCTGGAAGGAAATGAGGTTTAACGTCCTACGCTAAAGCACCTAACCTGGGCTTATTGAAGACGGGCATACGCCATACAGTGTGCTACGAGGGACATTTTGCCAAGGGATCTTTTACGTGCACTCCAATTTGTACACAGGACCTCGGTTTTTCGTCCCATCCAAACGACTAGGCAGCTGTCCTTGTCAGGCCCTCCTTCTGCATCACTGACAAGGAGAAATCACGCCGGAAAATCGAGATGAACTTTCTCAGCCAATGCAGGGATCGAACACTCAACCTCCAGGCTAGCGAACCAGCGCCTTATCCACTTAGCCACCGTGATCCGGATTTATCCATTATCACAAACAGGACGTCTCGATCATCACGAACCGGCCTTAATATCTATTATTGCAATCAGTTATAACTAAAATCCATATTAGCTCCACCTACCTCTGGCAGCAGCGTTGGCCGTATTGTTCTGGATCATCTGCTGCATTAACAAGGCATTGGCTGCTGGATGAACCTGCCCCGGAAGTACGTTACTCTGTATCGGCATACGACCTGTTATAGGGATACCAAACTGTTGTTGCGTGGAGTTTGCGAGTCCCTGTCTAGGGAGAGGAGTTGATACGTTGGGTCGCATCTGGGGTTGTGGAGGAGGGGGTTGTTGTAAGTTGCCGACACCACCTGTTATAGGTCGGTGTGTCGACGACGTGGGGATGTTGATTCCACCAGGTGTCACCGCTCGTATCTGTTGTGGTTGTGGTGTACTTGTCATGATGTTCATGTTCGCTTGCGAAACATTGAAACCTAGAAAATAATCAAAATTTATATTTTAATTTTTAAGAATTTTGATAATCGATGCTTTGAAAACTATGATTATCCAATCTAATGAAATGAAATGGGGTTAAACGCCCTACTGTTCTGCACCGACTGGGCTAATGAAAACAAGACATACGCCATACAGTATGCTAAGGGGGGGGGGGGGGGATTTTTGACCCTACAGCACATCTTCAGCTTTTTTCTTATTTTGAATTCCAACTACCAAGGGTTCTTTTACATGCACAATAACTTGTTGCCAAGCCTGCAACAGTGACAAAGTGGCCGGAACCACACCGGAAAATCCCCATGACCTTTCTCGACCTACACCAGGATCCAACACGGTCCTAATTAGCGATCCAAATACGCAACAAGAGAAACTGATCAAACTTACTTTTAAATATAGGTCTACCAATACCAGCTTGTGGAGTAGAAACGGGAGCGGGTATTTGATTTTGTAGATTTTGTAGATTTTGTAGATTTTGTTGATTTTGTGAATTTTGTGAATTACCAACAAGCGCCCGTACAGATTTAATCTGCATATTACCAGGTCCTCCTCCCATCTGTAATTTGTTCTGTAAACATACAAACATCAACTATTACACAAAATTTGAAAATTTGAAAAAGTTGAATCTACAGAACATTTCATAATTGCATAACCAAAAAGCATGCCAAGTTTCATTTGGATAAGGATCACCCGATAGAGACAGAGAGAGAGGTTTAACTCCACTCAGCACAAACTAGATATTTTAGGGACCAACAGGGTTTAATTAATTTGCATGTGTAGGCATCTTTAGCAGTGGGAATAAAACTGAGGACCCAGAGAAAACCCACGAGGTTGGATGGACAGATGACCCTATTCACGTACAAGCATTGAACCAAACCAGTCCACTTGACTCAATGATGTACCGTGCATGAATTAACCATTCGGCCGGCCACCCCTTCCCACACAATCCCCAAGAACAAGATGAGTAGTGCTTAGAGAGAGAAATGGGGTTTAACGTCCACTCAACACAACAAGGTCATTTCGGGACTAACATATGGTTGAATTTTTTATTTCAATGCGCGTAGGGGTCTTTAGCAGTGGGAGGAAACCGGAGTGCCCGGAGGAAACCCACGAGGTTGAGAAGGCGCCCCTATCTCCATGCCACATACGCTCACACCAGGGTTTGAAACCACAGCCGCAAGCCAGAGGTGGCCTGCCAGCTAGAGGTCGAAGCTCGGCACTCTAGACCACTAGGCCATCCCAACCCCCCCTGAACCAATGACAAGATGAGTAGATAATGTAGAAGACATACATACCATATCTTGTGTTAAATTTTGATCTATGAGTCCGTTTATATCGGTAACATCTCCGTCTCTCTTGATATCCATATGATCACCTTGTCCATCTGGTATCAGTTGTTTTATAGGTGCTCGATTCATTATATCTGTAATATAGAAAAACATGGCCGTCATTCATCATTATCGGAAATAAATCTTTATTCATTATTATCTGAAATAAATCTTTATTCATTATATCTGAAATAAATCTTTATTCTTTGAAATAAATCTTTATTCTTTGAAATAAATCTTTATTCATTATATCTGTAATGTCTGCTTTATTTATTGTCTGTACACAATGAAAAAGATATGCCAACACTGGTCTAATAACATTTTAATATTTTATAGTACTTGTTGCGTCATCTGGGGAGCTTGTTAGAAATAATCATTCCAATCAATGATGGATATATCATAATACTTGAAAATATACATCTGTCATGTCCCCTGGTTTTCTACCTTTATTCAACTGTTCCTCTGTTTTGGAAATGCCTCCCTCCTTTGAGTTAGCAGTGGGAGGAAACTGAAGGACCCGGAGAAAACCCAAAAGGTTGGACAGGGGACACTACTCCTTGTCACATACAACTGGGCAATAGAAACCACAACAGTTGACTCAATGACAGACCTTATAATACAGCGCACACGTGTTAACCATTCGACCACCCAACCCCCTGTTAACAGGGTTTTCGCCTTGTATCCAACATACCTTCACCATCTGGCTTGCCTTTTTCCTTTTCACTGGCTTTATCTGAATGCATCTTCCTCATCACTGATGTAGGTGTAAAGGCAGGTGTCATGGTGGTCTAAAAATAGAAATTACGTTATTAACCTGTTAAGCGTCAAGTTTTTAAAACGTTAACTACCCCCTATTGTGTAATTAATTTGACGAAGTGACAAACTATGTTCTAAGAATAGGTTGAGGAAAATAGTCTAACTTCTAAGGCGTTATATGACGCCCTACACACAGTGAGTGACAACCTCTGTTCTAAGAATAGGTTGTGTAAATACCTCCAAGACATTATACGACGCCCTAAACAGTGAGTGGCAGTTGCCCAGGACGTTATATAACGACCTACGCATTTAACAATTTAATTACACTTGGTTATTTCTGTGCCCTGTCTAATTACAAACGACTTCTAGGATTAAAGGTTGCTTGGGGTAATTATTATTTTTTCTTTTCAATTTTAACCATAGGCTCGATAAAACAAGCCTTTAATTTACCAGCATAACATGGGACATAATGATTATCTTAATCTAGGCATGCTGATATAAAATAACTCAACAAAGATTTGCAGATTGATAGTTCAGCGACTTGTATCACAGCTCAATATACTGTACCATAGCTATGTTTACTGTACCATAGCTAAGCATATTGTACCATAGCCAAGTGTTTTGTGTTTTTTGTACCATAGCTAAGCGTATTGTAGTTTTGTACCCTAGCTAAGTGTATTGGACCACAAATCACTGGACTGCACCACAGCTACATGTATTGTACCATCGATAAATACACTGTTTATAGCCCAACTGAACTTGGATCAAAAAAATACAATATGAATCCCATTCCAAGTAGAACGAAAACTGAAAAATTGGTTCTTCAACAAATAAAATCATTCAACAAAATTCATGCCAGAATTAACGAGAATATAAAAACTGTAAAATTTGTTTGTGGCATTATTCACCCCATAGAGTAGATAAAATAACTTCAGGTTGTTCTTCGGATGTAAAAAATGCTTAAATATAAAATGTACTTAAAATATTTCAGTTAATTCCAGACCAACATACTATATGGCCACGTGTGCAATGCAAGTAGTTCATTACAACAAAATTTACAAATAAATGCAACAATCAGCCACTTGTCAGCCACAACCAATTGTTAGAATGTCATGTCAATCTGCTTGTCAGCCAAGACCATTCACTTACATAATCATTCGATTACATGTCATGGTCATCTACTTACATGTCATGACAATTTGATTGCATGTCACGACCACCCGATTACATGTCATGACCACCCGAATACATGTCATGATCACATGTCACAATTATACGATTACATGTCACGACCATCCGATTACATGTCACGACCACCCGATTACATGTCATGACCACCCGATTACATGTCATGATCACATGTCACAATTATACGATTACATGTCACGACCATCCGATTACATGTAACGATTATTCAATTATTTGTCATGATCATCAGAATCCGATTGCATGCCATAGTTATCCGAATGTGTGCCATGATCATCCGATTGTATGACCTAATGATAGTCAGGCTATATTGGCTGCAACTATGAGATTGAATGTTGTACTGACCTTGTTATTAGATGCAGTTTGTACTGTATTAGTTGTAGAGGACATCATTGACTGGTTAGTCACAGGTCGATTCTGTCCGCTTATCAACCCTGGCGACTTGGCCCTGAAAAATCAAAAAAATATACATGATTCATCATCATAATAATAATAATAATAATCGCGTCATTTTACAAGGGTAGCAAATAAGGCCTAGGGCCTTTTTCCAATTTGGCCCTTGGCACAGATCGTGCGAATGATTTCGATCATTACTGCAGGAAGAAACTGAGGAACTCGGGGGAAACCTGCCTGATCCGACGGGAGACCGAATATCCCTCTCACTTACAACCATAAAGTTCTTGCCCTGAGCTGGGATTGAACCCTCGTTGCATTGGTGAGAAGCCGCCTCTCTATCCCCACGGCTATTCGACCAGCTTATTTAAATGTGAACTTCAAAAGGTTGTCAACTTCTTGGTTTAATTTTGAAAGAAGGTAACAATCTATTAAACTATCAATATCCAAGGACCAATTGATTGGGGCCAATCGTTGTCCTGTTGGGGCCAATTGATCGGGTCCAATCGTTTTTCAGACCTGGATTTTATGATTTAGCTATCCTGCTAGGGGCCAACTAATCGGGGACAGTCATTGTTTTAGCCCTTTATGTATTTTATGACTTACCTAACCTGTTGGGGCCAATTCATCAGAGCCAGTCGTCTAAATCCTGGACCCGTGTTTTATGACTTACCTATCTTGTTGTTTCTTTAAGAAACGTTCTTTTTGATCTTCTAACTGTTTTTTAATGAGAGCACTCTGTAAGATAGCCTGATTGTGGGCAATCAATTCTTGGGGACTAGGTATACGATTCAACATGGTTGGTGATGTCTGAAAAAAAGAATAAACATTTCGGCATTCAAATTTGAGCGCTCTGAAGGATTATGGGTTAGTTAATATCAGATTGACTTATTATACACAGTATCCAAAGTTATATGAGACAAAGGAGTTAGAATTTCGCTATAAGAGTAAGGCGTAGTGCCGCTCTCTGGGCAAAATGTCCCCAAAGTACACTATATGGTGCATGTCCGTATTCATTAGCCCTATCCGAGCAGAACAGCAGGATTCAAAACGCCATCTCATTTCCTTTTACAAGGGAGCCATCCATAAAGTACGTACGCTTAAAGGAGAGAGGGGGGGTTCACGCCAAATACTTACAGGTGCTTCATATATAAATTCAATGGCAAAACTTACGTACAGGAGCATACAGGGGGGGGGGGGGGGTCTGAATTTTACCCATTTTGAGCGTACATACTTTTTTGATGGCCCCAAGAATCAAACTATTGTACTTACACTCAGTGTATTATTATTAGGCATTGCACGTCCAAGTTGTGATGGATGAATGGGTGATGGAGCATTCAGATGCATCGGTGGTTGTTGACTAAACACTGAAATAAATTATTTTAACCATTACTTTTTGTTTTCTTCAAATCTTCTCCATTATAAATTTTAGTCATATATAACAGACAGCCCGTATGGATAACATTCTCTTGGTTTATTAAAGTTCCATTTTTCAAGATATAGATAAGAACTAGCCATTCTTGTTATACTAGTTTGAAGGTAGAAGATGTAAAATGAATAATTTGAAATTTTCATTCAAATTACTCTATTGCAAGCGAAGATATTGGCATTTTAAGATTTGGCCGACCTGTGCAATAATTTCAACCAGGGTCCTGGTTGATCAAAGCTAAGACTCGAAGCGTCTGGGCGCACCATATTTGATTTATCACTGAAACGTTTTAATCTGTTTAATATCGGAGCAATCCGATGCCATCCAAAGTGGATTAAGGCCTAGCTCAGTTAACTAATGTCTAATTAATACTTTAGAAAACATTTCATGCCCAAATAAAGACCCGCAATAGGCAGATTTAGCTCTTGAATAATGCATGTTTAACTGTGATGACGGTATTCTCACCATCATTGCTTGATAAAGGTGAAAATATCTGATGGTGTTGAGTGATCTAATGTTTTTTAATTTATCATGTCAGTCATGAATCATGCGACATCATGTCCCAAGTCACATCTTCCAGTGAGAAATGGGGTTTTAACATCCACTGGACAGAAACTAGGTCATTTTGTGACGACTTATGGTGAAATTTAAGCATTATTTCAATAATTTGTCTGAGCATAGGGGTCTTTAGCAGGGGGAGGAAACCGGATGACCCTGAGAAAACCCACAAGGTTGGACAGGAGAGCTTACTCCTTGTCACATACAATTAGGGAATCAAAAACCACAACGGTTGACTCGATGACACACTTTATGATACAAAGCGGACATGCTAACCATTTGGCCATCGACTGGCGTCTCTGATTGCCCCACTTGACCATCGAACCCTTCGAATGTCCCACCTGGCCAACGCCCCCCCCCCCCCAATTGCCCCAACATATATATATTTGGATGTACTTACTGATGGGTGAGGGTATTCTAGGAGCTGAAGGTTGTTGATGTTGTTTCTGTAGAAGATTATTAGCCATGATGGGTGTTGGAGATGGACCAATACGTGGAGTAGATGTATTATGTACAATGTTAGGTATCTGACCGACAGCAGGGGACGGAGGTTTCGTTATAATAGTTGGATTCTGCTGTAAGAAGTTGGCCAGCATACGGTCCTGGGTGATAGGACGTTGTGTGCCTGCCATCTGCTGTTGAGGGGGAAGCATATGTTGGGGAAGCTGGTGGGGTTGAGGTTGAGAAGTTGGCTGTTGAAATCGCATCTGAGTTAGAGCCTGTTGCTGTAGATGCATTTGTTGTTCCCTGTTCCTCATGACCGCCTGAAATAATACAGAAAACAAAAAGGGCATAAAAATATGAACATAGGTTAGTCCTTATTTTACAAAAGTTTGAAATGTCAAGGGCCTACCCCTTAGAGGGAGAGGGGTGGGTTAACCTCCGCTTGACACGAACTAGTCATTCCAGGACTAACATATGGTTCAATTTATTTCAATAATTCGCTTGCGCGTAGGGGCCTTTAGCAGGAAACTGGAGAACCCGGAGAAAATCTACGGGGTTTGACAGGTTATCCTACTCCTTGCCACATACAAGCGGGGAATCAAAATCACGCCAATGGACTTAATGACAGACCTTATGATCCAAAGCGCCACATTCACCATCCGTCCCCCAGTGAATAGGAAGAGAGAGAGAGAAATGGGGTTTAAAGTCAACCTGACACAAACTAGGTCATTTCTGGATTAACATATGGTTCAAATTATCAGGCTTTATGATAGAGCACGCACGTGCTGACCATCAGGCCAACCTAACCTTGAGTGAATAGGAAGAGAGAGAAATGGGGTTTAACGTCCACTCGACACAAACTAGGTCATTTTGGGACTAACATATGGTTCAATTTATATCAATGACAGACCTTATGATACAACGCGAATGTGTTGACCATTCGGCCACCCTAACCCCAAGTGAATAGGAAGAGAGACAGAGAAAGAAATTGGGTTTAATGTCCACTCGACACAAATTAGGTCATTTTGGGACTAACAAATATTTTTATTTTTTTTCGGCCACCCTAACCCCGAGTGAATAGGAAGAGAGACATACCTCCATAAATTTACTGTTAAATTGACTAGTTGCCATATTGACACCAGGTGGCATTCCTGCTGTACTCGTCAATGGTGACATCTGTCGATTCTCTTGTGGCATCATCTACAATATATATGTATGTAGACATCAATTATCTTAAAAATCTCACCGAGGCAGACAAATGGGAGTTAACGTCCACTCGACACAAACTAGGTCATTTTGGGACTGACATATGGTTTAATTTTATTTCAATAATTTGCTTTTGTGTAGGGGTCATTAGCAGTGAGGGGAAACCGGAGGACCCAGAGAAAATCCAAGAGGTTGGACAGGTGACCCTACTCCTTATCACATACAACCGGGGATTCGAAACCATGTTAGTTGACTCAATGACAGGCTGTATGATACAGCACGCACATGCTAACCATTTGGCCATCCAACCCCTCTAAAAAAAATCAATAAAATAAAAATCTCACAGAAAACCCTGACAATAGTGTGGTCAGTCATAGTGCAAATGCTAGAGAGCCATAGTGGCTCGGTAAGCATTTGCTTCCATCCACCGAAGCCTGTTGTGATGACATCATATTTGGATTCTGGGTTAGAAAAAGGGTTAGGCTTGGCCCAGGGTTAGGGTTAGGGCTAGCCCTGTCTACATCTCGAGACTGACGAAATCTGCAGGCCACAACCCTTACCCTAACCCTTATTCTATCCCAGAATCCACATATGACGTCATCACATCAGGCTACGGTGGATGGAAACAAATGCTTACCTAGTGGCTCAGTGAGAAAGACGCTGGCTCGCTAACCAGGAGGTCTCCAGTTTGCTTCCGATTATTAGCCAATAACAGGAACAAAATGTAATAGGGTTTAATGTCCTACTGTTCTGCACCTACTGGGCTAATCAACATAATATGAACCAGGTATTATAATAATAATAATAATAATCGCGTCATTTTACAAGGGTAGCAAATTAGGCCTGAGGCCTTTTTCCAATTTGGCCCTTGGCACAGATCGTGCGAATGATTTCGATCATTACTGCAGGAAGAAACCGAAGAGCTCGGGGGAAACCTGCCTGATCGGACGGGAGACCGAATATCCCTCTCACTTACAACAATTCAGTCTGTCAATTAATGTGCAATTGTCCAAAGAACAAGCATGCCAAGTTTCATGTAGATAGTAAATTTATATATTTGTTCCCTAGGACAAGAAGAGAGAAATGGGGTTTAACGTCCACTCAACACAAACTAGATAATATCTGGACTAACATGTAGTTCAATTTTACATAAATAATTCGCTTGCACGTAGGGGTTTTTAGCAGTGGGAGGAAACCAGGGGAATTGAAACCACGCCAGTTGACTCAATGACAGACTTTATGAAAGAGCATTAACCATTTGGCCATCCAATCCCCCTCTCAGATGAGTACAAATTGGGGACCAGTTTCTGGTTCCAACATGCATGCAGAATCTAAGGTGTTGTTAGGGAAATATGACCAAATATGGGTAAAATACCTGAGAATTGGGTGGCTCTGGTGATCCGGAGCCAGCGCCTGCCGTCATTAAACTAAGCAGTTTATTGAATGCTGTGAGATCTTCATCGGACTTGTTATTTGATTGTTGTTGTTGTTGCTGTTGTTGTGGATGCATCTGTTGTTGCTGATGATGGTGTTGTGGATGTTGTGGATGTTGATGATGCTGCTGCTGCTGGTGCTGGTGGTGGTGTTGTTGATGCATCTGTTGTTGATGTTGTATGGGGCTCATTCTAGCACTGGAACTAGGTGAATTCTGGTGAAATCCTGCTTCTAATTCAGCAACAGTTTTCAATCGACTGCCACCTACAAAACAAATTGTTGTTTCATAAAACCAAGGTTGCAATAGGACAAAAGAAAGGTTACCAGGCATTTACGATTAAATGAGAGAGAAATGGAGTTTAATTTCCACTTGACACAAACTAGGTATTTCAGGACTAACATATGGTTCAATTCTATTTCCATAACTTGCTGGCGACTAGGGGTCTTTAGTAGTGGAATGATATCAGAACCTGAGAAAACCCACGAGGTTGAGAACTATGAAATGACCAATAACTATACTCTATAGAAACGATATATACCTGCAGGACTAGATGTTCCACTTGAAGAACCAGAATCTTTTCTTCTACCGAATAACATGGCTTTAAGGTGAGCTTCAGCATCTTGTGGACTAAACATACCCTGGTTGTTCGGAACAGCTGTAATATATAAAACATAAAATTATCATCACCTTCACAACAAATTATTCTAATTCCATGCACAACACTGATTTAGATCAGAATAAGTTGGGGTTTTTTCAGACGACACCAGCAAAAATGAAAAGAACTACAAAATCTGAATGAGCAAAATGGGGTTTAACGTCAACTCAACACTAATTAGATCGTTACGGGACTAACTCGTATCGGTCTTTATTTATGGGAGGAAACCGGAGAAAACACACAAGGTTAGACAGGCAACCCTACTCCTTGTCACGTACAACCAGGGAATCAAAAAACCATGACAGTTGACTCAATGACACCCTTACGAAACAGTGATCACGTGCTAACCTTTTCGGAACAAAATTAACTGAAATGACTATCATATGGTCTAAAAAGTTCATGTAATACTTACAGGCATTGCCCCTATCCGGATTCGGAGTGTTGGCCATAAACATGTGGTTGACATTAGGATTCAAGGCAGCCATGTTTTTGTGGTGCAGGGCTGTCTCTAGTCTTGCCGTTTTATCTTCCATGTTGGAGAAATGGGGGAACATCGGCCCCTTGTCAAAAACATTGGGTATTGGTGGGGGAGTAGGGGAGGGTATCAAGGGTACGGGACTTCTCGACTCCTTCAATATATCTGAAATATATGTAAATATTAATCAATTAAAATATGTACATTGTTAATAATATCTGTTCTTTCATTCTAAAAAATTTCGATATTTTATTGCCGGCATCAGAGAGAGAGAGAGGGAAATGGGGTTTAACATCCACTCAACACAACTAGGTCATTTAGGGACTAACATATGGTTTTTTAATTTTATTTTAATAATTCGCTTGCGCGTAGGGGTCTTTAGTAGTGGGAGGTAACCAGAATTTGAGAAGACGCTCCTATCTCCATGCCACATACGCTCACACCAGGGCTCGAAACCACAGCCGCAAGACAGAGGTGGCCGGCCAGCTAGAGGTCACTAGGCCATCCCAACCCCCCTGCCGGCATCAGAGCAAGATGATCCCTGAGGACTGCTTAAGTAAAGGGGCAACATCGCATTAAACCGACACAAGCTATGTCATTTCGGGACTAACACATGGTTCAATTTCAATAATTCACTTGCATGAAGAGGGACATAGAGAAAACTCACGAGGTAGGACAGGTACATACAAGACGAGAGAGAGAAATTGGATTTATTTAAATGCCCTCAAAACAAACTAGTTCATTTCGGGAATAACATGTGGTACAATTTTATTTCAATAATTCACTTGCGCATAGGGGTCTTTAGCAGTGGGATGAAACCAGAAGACCAGGAGAAAACCCACACGTACAACCAGAAAATCGAAACCATGACAGTTGACCCAACGACAAGCCTTATGATACAATAAGCATGCTCGCATTAATCCATTCGGCCACCAAACAAATACCCCACCCCTTATTACTTGTCACATTCAAAACCTGTCACTTGACTCAAAGACAAGATTTTTCAAATTGATAATAATTGTTAAAGGACCTAAGTCCGTAACTCAAAATCCGCCAAAATCGTCGACATCGGAAACACGAATTATTGGTCAATTTAAATCAACATTGCTGATGTAAACTTACTGGGAAAAGATGAGCTTCTGATATCCGATATTTAAGATATATTAAAGATAAAATATTTTTTTAACATTGGTACACGAATCGTGTACCATAATGCGCTTCAGCTCCAGTTGTATTGAGAGACTCGAGGGACGAGGCTAGACACATTGCAATAAGTCAGAGGGAGTTAGTAGACTGGAATAACTAGACGCTTGACTTTTGCACATGGTTGACATTGCTGGCTTATTTCGCCAATCATAACTGATTTGAAATTGGAGTAAACACGCAAACCACTGAATATAAATCAGTTTATATACATTCATATTACAGTATTATATGCGTTGCGAACCACTTTTATGAATTTCTAGGCCCCAAATGTTAGCGATTTAGCTCCTTTAAAATACTCACCATTAAGATAATCAAACTGATAATCCTCATTAATAGACGATCTTCTACTGTTTTCTTTACTACCTGTAGCTTGTGCAAACCATCTACTAAATCTACTACCTGTATCACCTTCTGTTGATTCGGGTTCATCCTACAAAATACAAATAAAATACAAATAGGCTTCAACAATCTATCACCAGATAATCAAAACCGCAATACGACATACAGTGTGCTACGAAGGAAAATTCTCGGAACTAACATATGGCTCAATTCTATTTTACTAGTTCGCTTGCGCGTAGGGATCTTGAGCAGTGGGAGAAAACCCGAAGAGAAGGTGAAAACCCATGCGGTTGCACAGGCGACTCTTCTTTGTCACGTACAAGCCGGAAATCAACACCAAGTCACCTAACTCAATGACAGACTCTCTGATCCAAAGTGCAAACGTTAACCATTTGGCCATACAACACAACGAAAATTAGCAAGTTTACCACTTAGATAAGTAATTCATTTAGTGAATGGAAACTTATGAATAGCATGTCTAAATTAAATATCAGTCTAATACTGTAGATGTTAAAAATTATTTATTTTACATCATCTACTTTCCAACTATTATAGCAAGAATGGTTAATTCTTTATCTATATCTTACATTATGCCCCTTTATATGACTGAAAACTTGTGAATAAAATGGCTAAATAAATTATCAGTCTATTATGGTAGGTGTTAAAAATACGTACATGCAACCCTGGAATGCTTCCAACATGGAAAAATTGGTTGAAATCAAAGATAGAGTTGGACGTTGGAGATGGGCGTGTCTCAGCTGCTTCAGGAGAACTGGATTCGTTGGTCTCCAAGCTTCCATTTCTATCACCAAAGTTAGTACCTGATGAAAAAAGGTTTAAAATTGATCTATTAGTATTTATAAATATAGATGTACTAGTAATAAAACAGTCAATGTTAAATCATACATGGGTTTATTTTCAGATTATCCAATCAAATTAAAATACAGATTTCGTTACGTTTTTGTATCTTTCGATGGCTTACAATACATAAAGATCTGACAGGTAGTTTTGTTAACTCACATCCGTTCATACGTGTGACTTTTACCACCAAATTCAATTTTATGTACAAAAAAAATGTGTAACCAATACCTTTGTCCTTTTCCTCTTTCTCCTCCTTCGTTTCCTTCGGTATGATCTTTTCTTTCTTTGGTGCTGGCTCTCGGACTTCTTCCGCCTGATTCTCCCTGGCATCGCTATCTCGCTCAAAACCCTGGAGTTCGATTGTATCTGACTTACTAGTTGGTCCAGCGGTAAACCATTCAGGCTCCTCTTCGTGATGATGGCCGCGTCTGCCAGAACTGTACCTATGATTGTCTCTATCGCGGTTATTATAGTCTCGGTGTTGATTGTCTCTTGGATCACGATTACGGAGATTTCTCGGATCACGGTCTCTGGTATCACGTAGGTCACGCTCCCTGTCACCTCTTTCACTACGTTCAACTCTGTTATCCCTATCCCGGATGTCTCGCGAATCTCTGAAATCTCTCTGCAATAAACCATTAAACTTATTAATTCATTTATAAAATCTGGCAAATCAATAGTCTTGTATGGAACCACATTAGTTAGTAAATGCCATGTGAAAGCACTGAAATTGATGACGTAGTCTGGGAAGACGATTTTTCGGTATCCTGTGAATAAAATATTGTTTTAAAAAAAAAAACAATTTACAACAACGACAGAATGATATTGGTTCTCTATACAAAAATCAAAATTATCCGGATAGAAAATGAAGTAAATTACACAGTACTGTCAGTAGTTTTGTTTCATTTTTAAACAATTGCATTAAAAACATGGTACCGGTATTCCATATATGGTCTTCGTGCCTCAAAGGTGCTAAATTGCTAAATAAGAAAATGTCACCATGTACAAGTACTTTGTCGATTTTCTCTTGGGTCCTCCGGGCAAATGAATTATTGAATGTTAGTCCAGAAATTACCTAGTTTGTGTTGAGTGGATGTTAAACCACATTTCCCTCTCTTTTACGTAAAAGTCAATGTGCTATGCCTACACACAAATTTATCTTCCTATGAGAACGACGAAGAGTCCCGAACCACCACTGTCAAAAATATTTGATAAATCTTGAAGCAACAATCCGTCAACTTACCCGATCATCGTAATCTCTTCTAAACCTATCATTCCTCTCAAATCTACGATCACCTCGGTCATCATGTCGGTCTCGTTCATCTATTCTATCGCGATCATCACGATCGTAACGACCACGATAATCTCGACCTTGATCTCTGTCAATCTGTATTCTACCACTGCCGATTCTTCTCTCACCTCTACGGTCTCCTCCTCTGTTCAAACATTTTCAAAATAAAGCAGAGATAAGATGAAATGAATTTAAAGGTCCCACTGGTCTGCTCCAGCTGGGCTTATTTAATGAAATGGGGTTTAACAGCCTACTGTTCTGCTCCAACTGGGCTAATGAAGACAGGCATACGCTATACAGTGTGCTATGAGGTAAAATTTGGTCCTAGCTGTGGCACTAAGGCCTAATTTTATATCGAATTCCAACTGCCAGGGATCTTTTACGTGCATGCCCATGCATGCACTGGACCAGTTTTCAATACTATCCGAACAACGAGGCAGCTCTCCTTGTCAGGCCCTCTTTCTGCACCACCGACAAGGGGAAACAAAGTCGGAAAATCCTGATTAACGTTTCTTGGCCAATTTTGGGATCAAACATACGAACTCCAGGCTACAGGCTTTAACCCACTTAGCCACTGTGACCCCCCAGCAGAGATTAAGACTTAATCTTTGTAATACAATTGGTCACATCGGCATCAAAATATCTCATAAAATAATACAACAGTCGAACCTGTATTGAGCAGTCATTCAAGGGTATTGTCATGACTGGCCTCTTGATAGGAGTGGCCAAGGGGAGGTTAGTCATGGTAAAATTAAAATGGTCTGAATAAGTTAATTAATGTCTAATTAATCATTTAGTTAACATTTCAGGACTAAAGAAAGACCTGCAATACGTACATTCAGCTCTTGTATAATGTATGTTTAAGGCCTAAAGAGAAAGAGAGAGAGATATGGGGCTAACGTCCTCTCGACACAAACTAGGTCATTTCAGCACTAACAAATGGTTTTATTTTATTTCAATAATTCGCTTGCGCGTAGCAGACTTTAGCAGTGGGAGGAAAACAGAGGACCCAAGGCCTAAAGAAAGACCTGCAACAGGCAGATTCAGCTCTGGCATAATGTATAATAAGGCCTAAAGAAAGACCTGCAACAGGCAGATTTATCTCTTGTTTAATAGTAAATGCAGGAGGACTGCACTACACGCAAAATAAAAACAAATTTTTTTACAAGATAAACCTGCGGACAAGACAGAAAACGGACATTGCAAAAACTAAACAATTATCAAATCTAGTGAATGGATCCGGGGGCCAGCCGTAAGCGTCCACTGCGCTGTATGTTTAAGTAAATATTAAAACCTACCGATCTCTATCATCAGCATAATCAGACGTAGTACTCGACTGTCGTGCTAGACTGCTAGTTTGACTGACATGACACCCGGTACCAAAACTCCGTCTCTGTGGACTCAACACTATACCATCCTGTTCTTCTTTCAACCTTTCTTTAGCATCAACTACACAATATAAATAGAGTTTTATTAATAACAGTGGATAAAATGAAACAGGATTTAAGTGAAAATTAAATGGGTTTAACGTCCCACTGATTCTGCTTCGAACTGGGCATTATGCCATATACATGTAAAGTGTGCTAGGAGGGAAATTTTGCCTCCTAAGGCCTACTGACAAGGGCAAACCGTGCCGGAAAATCCTGTTGAACAGTGGACTCTTTATCAATTCTGATTGATGTCATAATTAGGAATATTTAGAATCAAGACTACTCAAAGAATGGCGTAGTTATCAGCAGGTGTCGGAAGTAACAAAGTCCACTGTACAAAGCAATGTGGCATGTGATGCCAAAAGAATATTCTATTCAATAAGGAAAGTTTGTGTCAAGAGTAAAGGGCAAAAAAATAGAATATATTACCCGACGGTTTCCTTCTCAGTAGATCTCTATCTAACTCTACTGGGCGTTTCCGCTCCCTGATCTCACCTAGAGTTATTGGTGATCCTTCTCTCCCTTCAGGATTAAAGGACTTACACCATTTTTCTGGGTCCCAAATACCATCAGCGCTAAAAACATAAAACACAATTATAGATATTTTATAAAATACAGGCGGTATTAAGAAAGATGCATATATTTAATGATTTAATACTTCATCAAGAGTAAATAACAATAAAACATTTTAATTTTAATTTTAATATTCAATTCAATTCAAATATTCATTTCAATTCAAATGTTCAATTCAATTAAAATATTCAATTCAATTCAAATATTCAATTCAATTCAAATATTCAATTCAATTCAAATATTCAATTCAATTCAAATGTTCATTTCAATTCAAATGTTCATTTCAATTCATATGTTCAATTCAATTCAAATGTTCAATTCAATTCAAATGTTCATTTCAATATAAATGTCCAATTTTGGGATTATTTTTATAGGATTCTCAGATTTGTTAAAACCTATAAATCTTTCTAATAATAGACTGTCATTGTTTTTTTGAATGATACATGAAGTTGATTCCAATGAACTAATATAAAAAAAAACGCGAATAGAACAGGCCCCCCCCCCCATCCCCCGGGACAAAAAAATGATCAAATCCCACAAGTTTAATTGACATTTCTGTCTAGGCTACCAATATGAGGATTGTAAAATACAATTTTTAAACTTACTTATCATACAGTGGCGACAAGTATGATGGACGCTTCTTAGCACCAGCACTTTCTTTGATTTCCTGCAGTTTTTCCTGAAATTTAAACAATATTCCATAGATACAAATGTCAGAACAAAGTACCCAATATTTTGTGCTGGACAAAGAAAAAAAACACAAAATGAATGGAACCACAAGAGGAGAATTTTGTCTTTTATGTTTTATAAATCAAAATTATTTTAAAATGTGTAAGAAAAGAATGAAATGAAATGGGATTTAATGTCCTATTGTTATTGTTAGGCACCTAGTCTGGGCTAATGGAAGACAGGCAAACACCATGCAGTATGCTATGAGGGAAATTTCTCCCGGGCAGCTCTGCTACGGCCATCTCTCATATCGAATTACAACTGCCAAGGGATCTTTTAAGTGCATGCCAATGTGTACATGGGACCTCAGGGTTTTTTTTGTCCCATCCGACTGACTAGACATCTGTCCTGGTCAGGCCCTTTGTTTTACATCACTGACAAGAGAAAACAACACTGGAAAATGCCAATGCAGGGATCGCACACTCAACCTCCAGGCTAGCAACAGCACCTTACCCACTTGGCCACAGCATCCCATTTTAAGAAAAGCTTGCCAGAAAAGCAAGTATCCACTGAACACAAAATTGGTAATTTCGGGACTAAAAGATGGTTGAATTTATTTTTCAATAATTCATTTGCATGTTTGGGTCTTTTTAGCTATTGGAGGGGATACCAGAGGCCTCGGAGAAACTCCACGATTTCAAACAGACGACTCTACTCCTTGTCATTCTCAAGCTGGGAATAAAAACAGCAACAGTTGACTCAATGACACACAGAGAGAAATGGGTTTAACGTCCACTCGCCACAACTAGGTCATTTTTTAGAACCAACATATGGTTTAATTTTATTTTAATGATTCGCTTGCACGTAGGGGTCTTTAGCAGTGGGAGGAAACCAGAGGACCCCGAGAAAACCGCTGAGGTTGGACAGGCAGGGTTTCCACGTACAATTGGGGATTCGAAACCACGCCAGTTGACTCTGTGACAGACTTTATGATACATCTCGCACACACTAACCATTCAGCCATCCAACCCCCCCTCCCCCAACTCAATGATAGACTGTACAATCTAATGTGATGTGTATGTAAATAAGGGGATCACGGTGGCTAAGTGGATAAGGCGCTGGTTCGCTAGTCTGGAGATCGAGTGTTCGATTTCGCATTGGCCGAGAAAGTTCATCTCGATTTTCCGGCGTGATTTCCCCACGTCAGAAGGAGGGCCTGACAAGGACAACTGCCTAGTCGTTCGAATGGGACGAAAAACTGAGGTCCCGTGTACAAATTGGAGTGCACGTAAAAGATCCCTTGGCAGTTGGAATTTGATATAAGAGTAGGCCGTAGTGCCGCTGCCCGGGCAAAATTTCCCTCATAGCACACTGTATGGCGTATGCCCGTCTTCAATTAGCCCAGGTTAGGTGCATAACAGTAGGACGTTAACCCTTCCTTAGCGTCTGCCGACATTTGTCGGCAACGTTTTTGACCGCTGGTAGCGTCTGCCGACAAATGTCGGGATATTAGAATGCATGGTTCAGTGACCTTGTATCACGTGAAATCTAACTCGGGAGTGTGTAACTAGCGTTGGTATTACTAGCGACCGAATATAGCCAACATCCGGGTCATACAAAACCATAACATCCGACTAAAATATTAACAAATACTACGCATTTCAACATGCCCTAGATTTCATTTTCAACGGCTCAAATGACGAAGATTGAGGGCCCGATAGCTTTGGCAGTGAATACGATATACCAACAAACGACATATCTCCTGAAAGCTCAGAAAATGAGGCGTTTGATGACATAGCTGACAATGTTCCTGGACCGATGCAAGTTGACCAGCCGACCTTCGCGCTTCCCCGCCTACCTTCGCTGCCCCCCCCCCCCAGATGAGGTTAGTTTTGGCGATGATCCGACATGTCCCATAACATATTTTATATTTCTCTTTGTTCACAATGAGATAGTTATATATTTTGTTCAAAAAACAATTTAGAAGTTTATTGATGACAAAATAAATGTTTTTTGTAAGTCTTTGTGCGAAAAAAAAAATTCTCGAAAAATCTGTCTTTAATTAGTTATCACCCAATTATTTTTCAAATTTTAGATGTTATCCCCCTTTTTTGGTGGTAAAATATTGGAAACATGTTAGGCCCCATATTCTATACAATTGGCACTATTTTTGTATATATTTTATAGCCTACAGCACTTGATTATCTTGAAAATATGATTTTTTTAAAAAGTGGCGGCCATCTTGGATTACCTGGTTACCATGGCAACTTGGTAGAAGTAGGTCAAAACTTGCCAAGTATAACCTGAGATAGTAATAAGTAGTCCTTGAAAATTTGAAAGTTCTATATTCATTAGTTACTTAGCTGGACTAATTTTAATAATGTATACAGTATTTGGCACATTTTGCCTAAAAATATTGCGCTACCTCAGTGAATATTTATGCGCTAAGGAAGGGTTAAACCCCATTTCATTCATTCTTTCATTGTATGTAAATAATAATTTACCCGATTGTACTGGTATTGGGGCATTGGTCCAGGTGTATCTTTTCTCAGGGGTTCCGATCTAACTTCATCATCTACACTGCCACTACCTGTACTGTCTCTACCAGATTCTCTACCACCACCATCACGATCCATTCTGAAATACAGAAAACACAACCTTTTTATTGTAAAACTCGTCGAGGCATAAATCAGCGGCAACACTATATACTGTACTGGAAAACACCGAAAAACACCCGAAAAAAAACACCATTTTATACTAAACACCGGAAAAACACTAAATACCGGAAAACACAATAAATACTGGCACTGAAAAACATCCTAAATAGGTAACCCGGAGCCTGGTTCTCTGTGTGCGGGGGTTTAAGGTCAGGGTTAGGTCTCGGTTTTTCCGGTGTTTTCCGGAGAAGCAGCGATGGATTAAGGTTAGGTCTAGGTTTTTCCGGTGTTTTCCGGAGAAGCAGCGATGGATTAAGGTTAGGTCTAGGTTTTTCCGGTGTTTTCCAGTATAAAATTGTGTGAACAAGGTTATGAGTGAAGCACAAAGTCTTGATTATCTATTCTAACATATTATTGTTAAATGGCTCCTATGCTTTAATCCATTCAATACCACAGACATCTGATGTTCCAGAGAGTTGATTATATGGGCTTAATATGTGAATACGTATGTCTTATTCATACATGTAATTTATATACATATAGCATTTAAAGCCAAAAGTAAGGAGCTGCATTAGGCAGATTTAGCGCTTGCATAATGCATCGATCATTAAGAAAAAATGAAAAAATAAAAATATTAAAATTTGATAATCTCAGTTTGGATTGAATCGGATATGTACCAAATTGTTCAATACATGTTAAAAATATGTAAATTAGGCATTAAAAATAAATCAATGAAATTAAGCGTTACTGATCACTATGGTCACCATCTTCTGGTAGAAAGCTGTTTTAGTACACTGTGAATCTGTGATGATCCAGTGATCGTGCCTTATGTCATAATGAATGAATGAAATGGGGTTTAACGTCCTACTATAATGCACCTAACCTGGGCTAATTGAAGACGGGATGTCATAACAAGGTTAAAAAGAGAGAAGTTTTCTATTTATTTGATTGGTTATCTGTGGGCCTCAACCTGTTCATTGTAACACTTAGTTTTTGATTTGTAGATTGATCTGAGAGAGAGAGAGAGAGAGAGAGAGAGAGAGAGAGAGAGAGAGAAAATGAGGTTAATGCCGCTCAACACAAACTAGGTCATTTCGGGACCTGGAGAAAACCCATGAGGTTGGACAGGCGACCCTACTCCTTGCCACTTACATGTACATGTACATGTACAACCAGGGACTCGAAATCACACCAGTTGATTCAATGACAGGCTTTATGATACAACCCGTGCACGCTAACCATTCAGCCATCCAGCCCCCTCTAGATTGATCTTGGTATCAACCAATCAATCATGTACTATTTAATATCAATAAAAACACTGTAAAATATCTGCCGGACAGAAAAGAGAATGATCGTACCTGTACCTGTCCTGACATTGGGCAGCTTTGCCATTCATATTGAGCTTGGGAATTTACGACTACTAAATTTAGATTTAGTATCTTAGCAGGACCCGTACAAAAGACCATTTGGAAAGCAAGAGTAAGCGAGTACTATTTTTTTTGGGGGGGGGGGGGGGGCACCCAAGAAAAAAGAAGCACTATAAGTGTTCCATAAGAAAGTATAAATAGGCGAAACGAAATATAGATCTGTATTTTTATCAGAATGACATGGATTGCTATCTTGATTAAATCACAATATGATCTGGGCATAAATTTACGATAATCACACATTGTGTCACTATTACATAAATTATCTCATGTTTACCCTGGGGTGATCTACATTTGTAGCTAGTGACCTATTAAAGTAATCTTATCTCATTTGATTTCCTTTGTCATAATGTCAACACGTTAATACTGCTATTTCAAGCATAATTACGTGTACATGTCGGTCAAATTCTATGAACTTTAATTTCACGTCAAATTAATATTTAAAAACATCAAAGTAACAACACTATCTGGCTGGATCATCAACAATCATCCATTCATTCAACTTAGTACTGCATATTACACATTATGTTACTCCCTGGTTGGAGTTACCAACAATTCCATAAAGATGTCTTGAAAATAGTTAAAGTGACAATAACACTCTTGCTGGCTTGACATGGTCCAGAAAAAAAACTAGCCTTATTCTAACTACAAGATGTTTGTGTAAATTACCTGTTGTGTAAATCATCCATTACAACCTATCTTTTTTGTCTAGAGGTTTTCGAAAATATGTTTAAATCCAAGTTGCATTTGAAAGTGCTTACGTAAGGCTTTTCAAACCATGTTACAGCATGTAGTTGAATTTTTCCAATTTTTAAAATTAGGTGTGTTAAGATGAAATTTGTATCATTTTTTAATTGAAATATTGTAAAATAGTACAAATTGTTGACCAGAATAAAGATTGGAACATATTATTCAGTTACAACAAGAGTGGTATTGGGGCTTTAACTTTAAATTAAATTTAATATTGGTCCATATCAATCAATATTGATGTTATCTTGTCGTGACCAAATGGGCTTACGATATTTCAGATACAATGAACAATTTAAAATCGGTGTGACATCCATTTTTATGTAAAAAAAAACAAAATTGCTCCAGTAGTCATGCATGACGACACACACAGCCTTGACCATCAGGTACCGACTGATCAAGACTAGTCCAGGTGCAGTACCGCAATTTATCAAAAATTGGAATGAAATAGGGTTTAATATTCTACTGTTCTGTTCAGAACTGGGCTACTAAAGACAGACATGTGCCATACTGGCTGCTATGAGGGAAATTTCGCCCGCTACAGCAAACTCTTATCAAATTCCAAGTGTCAAGGGATGTTTTACATGCACGCCAAGGAGCACACAGTAGGAACAATCTAAACAACTAGACACCTGTCCTTGTCAGGCCCTCTGTCATGCACCACTGACAAGGGGGAAACCACGCCGGAAAATTCTGATGAACTTTCTCGGCCAATGCGGGGATCTAACATGCGACCTCCAGTCTAGAAAGCCAGCATCTTACCCACTTAGCCAATGTGGCTTCGCTAAGATAGTACCAGTAAAGGTATATTTATATTATCACTCTACTACGCTGAAACCTATTGGGATAAAAATTGCGGACACAAACTAATGACATTAGTAAGGCGAACGATGTTATGTGAAAAAAAATCTTTGTAAATAGTTTCCGAAATCTGACCTTTAGGGGGTTTTTCATTTCAAAATCTACAAGCCAACAGTGAGGCTGATGTCCCCCGCCGAAATCCCAAAATAATAAGATGACACATATTAAAGTTACATTATTCAAGATATAGATAAGAACTAGCCATTCTTGCTATACTAGTTCGAAAGAAGATGATATAAAATGAATAATTTGAAAATTTCATTCAAATTACTCTATTGCAAGCTTAGATATTGACATTTTAAGATTTGGCCGACCTGTGCAATAATTTCAACCATGGACCTGGTTGATCGAAGCTAAGACTCGAAGCGTCTTGGGGCGCCATATTTGATTTATCACTGAAACGTTTTAATCTGTTTAATATCGGAGCAATCTGATGCCATCCAAAGTTGATTAAGGCCTGGATCAGTTAATTAATGTCTAATTAATACTTTAGAAAACATTTCATGCCCAAATAATGACCTGCACTAGACAGATTTAGCTCTTGAATAATGCATGTTTAATTAATCGAACATTTATATTTTTAAAAGCATAGAGCAATCAAACTATACACAAAGTTTGATCACTCTCTATAGGATAGAATCAAGATTATCTTGTCCCAAAGCATCGAACAATAAAATTGATAAGCAGTGCTTAGCTTTAGCTCAAAATATTAATTATTGAACTCAGTCAAGACATTCGCTAATGATCATCTACATTAAGTTCAAAATTCTACCTCAATTAAAAGCAGAGTTATGTTCCAAAGTCTTGACCAATAAAATTGCTTGTCACTCCTTAGCCTAAGCAGAAAATTTGCACCATCGAACTTAGTCAAGGTACGGTAATGATATAATGAATCTTATATTCTGAGTTGCTATCACTTCATTACAACTAACGTTATCGTGCCCCAAAGCATCAACCAATCAGATTGCTTATCTCTGCTTACCCTAAGCAGACAATGTTCATCACCGAATTCCATCAAGTCATTCACATAATGAATGCCTTCACCAAGTGTGAAAATTCTACTTCAATTAGAAGGAGAGTTATTGTGTTCCAAAGTCTCAAACAATCAAAATGCTTATTGGACTGCTTACCCTCAGCAGAAAATGTTGATTATCGAACTTGGTCAATGTATCGGTGTAATAAAGCTAAAGCCATACACCAAGTGTCCTCACTCTCACTTAAAGGACCTAAGTCCGTAACTCAAAATCCTCCAAAATCGTCGACATCGAAAACACGAATTATTGGTCAATTTAAATCAACATTGCTGATGTAAACTTACCAGGAAAAGATGGGCTTCTGATATCCGATATTTAAGAAAAAATATTTTTTTAACATTGGTACACGAATCGTGTACCATAATGCGCTTCAGCTCCAGTTGTATTGAGAGACTCGAGGGACGAGGCTAGACACATTGCAATAAGTCAGACGGAGTTAGTAGACTGGAATAACTAGACGCTCGACTTTTGCACATGTTTGATGTTGATGGCTTATTTCGCCAAACATAACTGATTTGAAATTGGAGTAAACACGGAAACCATTGAATGTAAATCAGTTTATTTACATTCATATTACAGTATTATATGCGTTGCGAACCACTTTTATGAATTTCTAGGCTCCAAATGTTAGCGATTTAGCTCCTTTAATCAGAACTTAATAAGCATCAACCAATCAAATTGCTTATCTCTGCTTACCCTAAAGCAGAAAATGCTCACCTTCAAACCCAATCAAGGTATTAACCTAATAGACACATATGTCAAGTGTGAACATTTTAACTCAATTAGAATGAGAGTTATTGTGTTCCAAAGTCTCGACCAATCAAATTGCTTATCGCCCTGCTTACCATGAGCAGAACATGCTCATTATCGAACTCAGTCAAGGTATTGATGCAATGAAACTACACACCAAGTTTCATCACTCTCACTTATTTAGAATTAAAGTTATCGTGTCCCAAAGCATCAACCAATCAAACGCTTGTCTCTGCTTACCCAAAGCAGAAAATGCTCATCTTCGAATTCCATCAAGACATTGACCAAATAAACACTCACACTAAATTTGAACATTCTAACTCAATTAGAATGAGAGTTATTGTGTTCCAAAGTCTCGACCAATCAAATTGCTTATCGCCCTGCTTACCATGAGCAGAACATGCTCATTATCGAACTCAGTCAAGGTATTGATGTAATGAAACTACACACCAAGTTTCATCACTCTCACTTATTTAGAATTAAAGTTATCGTGTCCCAAAGCATCAACCAATCAAATTGCTTGTCTCTGCTTACCCTAAGCAGAAAATGCTCATCTTCGAACTCCATCAAGGTATTGACATAATAAACACTCACACTACGTTTGAACATTCTAACTCAATTAGAATGAGAGTTATTGTATTCCAAAGTCTCGACCAATCAAATTGCTTATCACTCTGCTTACCCTGAGCAGAAAATGCTCATGAAAGAACTTAATCAAGGTATTGATGTAATGAAACTATACACCAAGTTCCATCACTCTCACTTAATTAGAACTAAAATTATCCTGTCCCAAAGCATCAACCAATCAAATTGCTTATATCTGCTTACCCTAAGCAGAAAATGCTCATCTTCGAACTCCATCAAGGTATTGACATAATAAACACCTACACTAAGTTTGAACATTCTAGCTCAGTTAGAACGAGAGTTATTAGACAACTTATCCCAAGACAACTCATCCCAAGACAACTCATTACAATATAAGACAACTCATCCAAACTTTAAAACATGGTTCGAGATACAAGACAACTCATCCCATCAAATATACATGCCAGTTTCATATTTGTTTAATACATGGATCGCCCATTCTGAAAAAAATGGCGCCTCGCTGTGCATTGTGGGAGCAAACTTATGAGGAGGCGACCATTGCTTTGCATGGGATTTCTCGGATCAAATTTCAAATAATGCTGATTTTACGTTAATTTTAGTGCATAAACCATCTGTGTCTGTATCACATCATATAGAATATCCCCCATCACTAAAATTAACATAAAATCGGTCACAGAAATCCCATGCAAAGCAATGCACAGCAAGATGCCATTTTTTACGGAATGGGCGATTCATATATTCAATTGCTTTCTTTGCAGACCACTCAGTCAGACCATTTTATTATAAAAATGTAATAAAAATGGATATTGTTGTTTTAATAAAATTGATACCGTATAAATTTTGTTTTAAATAGAACAGAGATAATCGATTCCCGTACCTTAAGAGGTCTACACGGTGAATGATCCATGTGCTGTACTTAATAACAAAAGGTAAATTTCACAGACACATTGTTTTTATAAAATAAAAGTCTGGTTTTATCAAATCACTGCATAATACAGTTTGGGACAACGGACTCCATTTCAAGATGAAGCTGTGGGTTTAAGTTGTTTAAGTTGTTCACATATATTGAGTTAGTTGCTCGACCCTAAAGCAGGCCTTCACGTTTAAGGCGAGCTTTCGCTTCTACTCCCCTTGACACACCTCGACCTTCCTTCGCGGGAGTCATTAAAGACTCCTTCAAATTACCTAAATCGCTCTCCTAAATATGTAGATTCATAAACTACTTTCAGTTTTAGTTTATCTTTTAAACTGCATACATTCAAGCTACCAGTTTCCATGATAATAATTCTGATGCTACCATATTCACAACATTTTAAACAAGACTAAATCATAAATACAATTTGGCTCCCCTTAATAATAAAGATGAGGTTTTTTTACGGGAGCTGTTTCTCATTTTTGAAATTGCCAGGAGCTTTTTATGGCACCTGCACAATTTTATAAACGTGAAGGCCTGCCCTAAAGTAGGGGATCTTAATGGATTTTAACACAAAATTAAAGAGTTTTATTCTCAATAACATTATCAGGATTGACCCTGTTAATAAAATTGATGCTGTTTTAAATTTTAAGTTGTTTTTAAGTTTTGGGCACTTTGTATACTTATCATATAGCTTACATGTTTCAATTCCATCTTTGAACCATACATCAACTTAAAAAGTTGACCCCAGTTGTGCGGATTGTTTACATTATTGTCTGATAGAAATTCGTCAGAATATAACAAATTATATCCTTATCTTTTTGTATGACTATGAGTTTCAGTATAGCTTATCTCTTGGGATAAGTTCTCTGCTAACTTGCGATGAGTTGTCATATATTGGGATGAGTTGTCATATATTGGGATGAGTTGTCATATATTGGGATGAGTTGTCTTTGGCATGAGTTGTCAGAGTATTCTTTTTGTTATTCCCAATCCTGTTGCGTACTGATAGTTTCATATCAATATTGATAGTTATCGCTCCTTTAATGTACATCTATAAGTTGGGTCAGGCTACTTGGTCTTGGCATCTTTAACTAGTAGTACCGGTAGTGTAAGTGTAAGCTTATAAATTCTTAGTCGTCATAATTTTTGTGATTTGTCTTAGTAAAAAGAGTAAGATTTATTTTAAATTTGCAAATCTTGGTAGCAATTATAGTTATAAATAACACACAACTACTACCATAGATAGACACTCAAGTTTACCATACAATTACTATTATTTTTTTTCGCGAATTTGATTATTTTGATCTATCTCATTTAAATAAATGAAGTATCCTGTCAGTTTCTTATCATAATGAGGTTGTATTTGGTAGTAATGGAGGGTTTTGGTTGATTAGTTCTGCCCTAAAATGACATTGATTGAAGAGATTTAAGATTAAGTCATAAAATGTTTTAATGAGTGTGTTAATTGTTGTCTTTCGCAGCTGCAACTTGAATGTCTTTGCTCACCATCAAATATTCACAAACCACAACAACAAAACGAGCCACACACATCTCAATTTTTTGATACTCACCTTTCTAAATATAATTTGGTTATAAATTGCCTCGAGTTACTTTGGAAGATTTAAACGATAAACTATGGACATGAACAATAAATATATAATTTTGATAAACACTTAGGAAGCTACGAAATTAGAGAATAAACATTTTACAAACGATAAACGAAAGCATACAATTTGAATGGCTGGACAATTTTGAGAAGAAAGATAAGAGCCCGGATATACGCATGCGCATTGATTATAAAACGTAAAAATTTTCGGCGTTTTGTTGAACTATGTGTCGAAGAGATCAAAGGGTTTTGCAGATTGTTTGATTTTGTATATTCAGAACATTAACAACATCAAATCATTTAATTAATTCACATTAAATTGATTAAAAGGCTGTGACAGATGATCTGGCTTCACTTCCGGGTCAACTTCTTCCATTTTGTCACGTGGGATCTAGTGACTGTCTTAACAGCCGGTTTACGAAAATATATTAAATATCTTCTAAATTTTATAAGTTATCGAAACAGATTTCATACAAGAAATAAAACAATAATCATGGCAACCGTTTTACAAAAGATTGCCGAGATAGAGGCGGAGGTAAGTACCGAATATCTGGAAGAAAGGGCAGAGATAGGAGGTGAAATATGCCAAAACTTGAAGCAGGGGATGGGAATAAAAGGGAGATAATATTGCGTTTTATTGAGAAATCAAGATCATGTTTTATGTACTTAGTCAGATAATATATATTGTACAGACCATGGGATTTCAGTAATTGAAATATAACATTTTAACGACAAAGGATGACAAACTTTGTGGCGATGTAAATGAGAATTTATGACTCTATTCAAGACGTCAACCAGTCCAGTGGCAGTGAACCACTTCGGACCACGTATGTCATTTCTCCAGGGTTCCTTCCTTACCTTGACTGTTGAGATTACATTCCCCAAGCATGTTTACCTGGAAGCAAACGTGCGGATATATCTTTTATCAGACCAAATCCTCACAAGTCTTGACGAAATGAAAGGCATCAGTGGTTTAATTCCACATTCATATTGGACAACAAAAAACTCACTGAGTGACTGACAAACAAAAGTTGTCCAGTAAATTGAGTAAAACAGATTTATCCAATATCACATTCACCAACACCTCAAAAGATTTATAGTTTTCAACGGAAAACTTGACCAATTGACCTCCAAGGTCCCAAAGAACAAAGGTGAATTTAGCAAGATAAAATGGTACAAGAAAGGCTGCGTATTCACTTTCACTTTCAGTGTAAACTAAAATAACATCATTAGAGTGCCACGCTTCGACCTCTAGCTGGCCGGCCACCTCTATCTTGTGGCTGTGGTTTTGAGCCCTGGTGTGAGCATATGTAACATGGAGATTAGATAGGGGCACCTTCTCAACCTCGTGGGTTTCCTCCGGGTTCTCTGGTTTCCTCCCACTGCTAAAAACCCCTACGCGCAAGCGAATTATTAAATTAAAATTAAACCATATGTTAGTCCCGAAATGACCTAGTGGTGTTGAGTGGACGTTAAACCACATTTCTCTCTCTCTCTCATTCATGAAGTAGAGGTACTTGGAGTATACTGTATACAAGATTTAGAGTCTGTATAGCCATGCTTTCATTCCACATACATGTAGTAATCTAAAATTACTTGACCTGGCATTTGTCATTGATACATACAATAAAATATGGAAAATATGGTGAAATATTTATCCTGTAAGAAGATGCTTAACAAATAAACTACTCCATCGAAATCCAGGTCATCAGTGGTGCTGGAGTATAGCTCTGTAAAACAGTGATTAACTTTTCTTTTTTTTACAGATGGCTCGAACTCAGAGAAATAAGGCGACTAGTGGTCATCTTGGTATGTTAAAAGCCAAGTTAGCCAAGTTTAGACGAGAATTGATTGAACCTAAAGGTGGTGGGGGTGGGGACAAAGGAGAAGGTTTCGATGTCGCCAAGACTGGTGATGCTAGAATCGGATTTGTGGGTAAGAATCTTAAAAATACATTTCCTCCCACTGCATCTAAATTATTTAAATAGAATTGAACCATAAGTTAGCTCGGATTCCGGAAATGCCCTAGTTTGTGTCAAGGGGATGTTAAACACCATTACTCTCTCCCTCCCTCTCTCTCTCTCTCTCTCTCTGTGAGGGGGAGGGCAGTTGGATGGCCGAATGGTTAGCATGTGCGCGCTGTATCATAAAGCCTGTCTTTGAGTCAACTGGCGTGGTTTTGAATCCCTGCTTGTACATAACAAGTTGTATAATAGAGAACAGTGCAGACACAGGTCAGGTAGAGTTTGCCTCTGTTTAACATACTAACATTCAGTAAATCAATAAAAAACATTGATGTGTTCGAACCATGACATTAGAAAAATAAATCAATTTAATTACTTTTCATATTTCATATTTCCATACATGTACGTGTATGTATGCAGGCCTAGAAGTAACACTTTCAGATGTACCTGACAAAATGTCAGTCACTAATGAAAAAGTACCTGACATTTTCAACTTTGTGCCGGACATGTATTAATAATATCAGCATAAAAGACAAATCACTGCCAGACAAAATGACAGGCACCAGAGGTTTTTTGCCTGACAAAGCCTGAATCTGTGTCTGACATTGTCAGTGACAGGTGCCTTATTTCCAGGCTTGATGTATGTTAAAATTGACGAATGGTTTAATACTGATATATCGTTCAGAACAGAATAGTCGGATGTTAAACCGCATTTCATTTAATACCGGTACCGATATTGCCCTATTTTTTTCTAGGTTTTCCATCAGTGGGTAAATCGACATTGTTGAGTAATTTGGCTGGTGTATATTCTGAAGTCGCTGCGTATGAATTTACAACTTTAACCACCGTACCAGGTGTCATTAGATATAAGGGAGCCAAAATTCAGGTAAGTAACAAAAACTGGGGATTAGAATTCAGATGTGAAGAAGCTTCAAGGTTTTGCGAATAAACGGAATGAAATCAACTACCAGGCTAAATTGTACGTGGCAAGGAGTAGGTTTGCCTGTCCAACCTCGTGGGGTTTTTTTCCGGGTCCTCTGGTTTCCTCCTACTGCTAAAGACCCCTACGTGCAAGCGAAATATTGAAATAGAATAAAACCATATGCTAGTCCCGAAATGATCTAGTTTGTGTCGACATTAACCCCCATTTCTCTCTCTCGCTTTGAGGGAAATTATGAATAAACAGCAATATAATTTCAACTGTCAAGGTGTCGTTTCACATCAACACCAAGGTGTACACAGGACCTCCTTTTCATCCCCTTCGAAGAGCTAGACACTGTTTCTGCACTGCTGACAAGGGGAAACCTCACATGGAAAATCTGTGGATGAACTTTTATTAATAAAGTATAATTGAGCTATGATTGTTTTGGGTGTTTCTCGATAAAAGATATTACTCAAAACCAGTGATTGAAAGTTGAGTATGTTCTTAACTTAAGTCTGAGAATGCTTTTTGAACTCTGACCCCAATATGATCTATTTATAGATGTTAGATTAACCTGGTATCTATTTATAGTTGTTAGATTAACCTGGTATCTATTTATAGTTGTTAGATTTACCTGGTTTGATCTATTTATAGTTGTTAGATTTACCTGGTATTATTGAAGGTGCTAAAGATGGTAAAGGTCGTGGTAAACAGGTGATCGCAGGTCAGTAATATATATATATATATCTTTACCTAATGAATCGACTAATATTAAAGCCCCAATACCACTCTTGTTGTAACTGAATAATATGTTCCAATCTTTATTCTGGTCAACAATTTGTACTGTTTTACAATATTTCAATTAAAAAATGATACAAATTTCATCTTTACACACTTAATTTTAAAAATTGGAAAAATTCAACTACATGCCCTAACATGGTTTGAAAAGCCTTACGTAAGCACTTTCAAATGCAACTTGGATTTAAACATATTTTCGAACCCTCTGGACAAGTAAGATAGGTTGTAATGGATAATTTACACAACAGGTAGGACACTTAAACATCTTGTAGTTAGAATAAGGCTAAAAAAAAAATTCTGGACCTGTCAAGCCAGCAAGAGTGTTATTGTCCCTTTAACTAACTTTATGAAGGGGACATTTCAAAGGGTAAATAAATAGGACACAGACCACCCCCTCACTATCCCCCATACAAATTAATGTTTAATGATTAATCCCATGCGAAAGTTGAATATGTAAAAGGAATATCAGTCAAACATTGGTTAAGTTTTATTCAGAATTTACAGGGCCACTGAATTTAATGTCAGCCCCAAAATGGCTCAATTTTGATCAGTATTTAGAAAGATAAATGACGAATTGAACATTCAGCAACATTTGCCATACATGTAGGGGTGGGCAAATGGAGGTCGAATTTTGGGAACAAGTGTTTTCTAAAGCGATTTTGGCTGCTGAATCGGAATCTGGTGAAATTTTTGGTCTGTGACGTCATTTTGAGCTGGTTCCGTGGTTTTCAAAATGGCGGCCCAAAAATGGAACTAGTTGTCCAATATGTTAAAATATATGTTTTCATGACCGTGGATTCTAAAATTGCACTCCAAGTCATTTTGAAAATGGCCACGGAACCAGCTCAAAATGACGTCGCAGAACAAAAATTTCACCAGATTCGGATTCAGCAACCAAAATTGACTTAGAAAACACTTGTTCCCAAAATTCGACCTCCATTTGCCCACCCCTAATATCTATGTAGTATGCCTTATCCACATGTTTATCTTGTCGGTTTTGTTTTGTGTGCAGTGTTGTCCCCCTGCCCTAAGTACTATTAAATATAAAATGACCTAGTTGTGTTGAGTAGACATTAAACCCCATTTCTGTGTCTCTCTCTCCCCTGCCCTTAGTACTTTCAAATATAAAATGGTAATAAAATATAATGAATTGTATATTTTTAGTGGCGAGAACGTGTAGTTTAATCTATATTGTGTTAGATGTTTTAAAGCCTCTACAACATAAACGTCTATTGGAGAAAGAATTAGAAGGATTTGGTATTCGTCTAAATAAAGAGCCCCCTAATATTGTATTCAAACGTAAAGATAAGGGCGGACTTAATCTTACAGCTACGGTAAGTGGCCATTGATATGAATGAGGAAACAGTGTTCAACAAAAACGTCAATTCGGAGGCCCGAGGCCGACTGATTTATCAGAGGACTCCTGCTTGTCTATTTCACTCGGGGTCTGCCGAGCCTTTGCCTTCTAATTTTGCATAGTTAGTGCCCACATACGACTATTCACATCCAAGTTTACAGGTGCGTCCGCCATTACTGGAACTGGTTCACGCTGTGTCAGGTTCACTGGTGCACGGCATCATTTCTAATATCTGTTACACTACAGATAAGAGACGGTCAGCATAGTTGGTAGATCTTTATTGAGAACATAGAATAGACATAGATTGAAAGGAGCTCTATTCAAGTCTGACTTACTGTCAGTTAATTCTGGCTTTATAAAGCATACAGTAATTGAAAATAATGATACATGACAGATTAACTTATTTGGAATTGAGATTATAGTTTCTATAACCACACCTCATATTTCCATTTAAGTCGCGAAGTTCTGCTGAGTGTTCAACACATAGAACATGTGTAGATTATAAATAACATATGGATAATTAGGATATTTAATGAGATCGTGCGTATTGTCAAAACTAAGAGAGGTCATTTGTGTGTTGCCCGTAAATAACATATTGAACACATTAGCAGAAGTTGTTTATAGTTGAAAATGTCCAATATAATATAATGTCAAATCTAGAAAAGTTCTATGTATGTATTACTTTGTCACACATGTGCTTGGGAAATGTTTGTCTCAGACACTGAGGAACCCTTAGTCATTAGTTGGCTGAATAGTTAATGCATGCGCGTTTGATCATAACGTCCGTCATTGAGTCAACTGGCCTGGTTTGATTCCCTGCTTGTACTTGACAAGGATTAGGGTCAGCTGTCCAACCTCATGAGTTTTCTCCGAGTCCTCTTGTTTTAAACCCATTGGCCTAAAGGCCCCAACGTGCTAGCAAATTATTAAAATAAAACTGAACCATATGTTAGTCCCGGAATGACCTAGTTCCCATCTATGTCTCTTAATCATATATGGAAAGAGAGAGATCCATGATCATTCATGACCTCAGAGGGGAAAACACATAACAATTTGGGGAAAGCCCATAACTATTTGGGGAAAGAGGAAAGCCCATAACTATTTGGGGAAAGGGGAAAACCCATAACCAGTTACGGAATGGAAAAACCCAATATTATTTATGATCCTTTAGATAATCATCATATTTTTGTTTTTAGGTGGCTCAATCAGAATTAGACATAGATTTGTGGAAATGGGAAAACCCATAACAAGTTATCTTTTTATGTTTTAGGTTCCTCAATCTGAATTAGACCTAGATTTAGTGAAGACTATTCTCAACGAATACAGGATAAGTAATGCCGATATTACACTACGAATTGACGCCACAGCGGAAGATTTGATTGATGTAATAGAAGGAAATAGAGTCTATGTTCCCTGTATTTATATACTCAATAAAATTGATCAAATTTCTATAGAGGTGAGTTAAATGATGTAACTTTTAAAGGGGTGTTGGTTGCAGGCATCGATATTTCCCTGCGCAGGTACATTTGCTTTAAAAAACTTTTTTCCAGGCACATTTTTAAAAAAGTAAACTATAATACATTAATACAATTTAGAAGCCATATTTAAAGAGGTACTAAATATTATTTATAATTTCTTCTTATGCCGAGTCCAACCCAAGAAGCTTTCGTAACACCCCCCCCCCCCAATCATACTATATACCTGGCAATTGAATACTCTCCTTTTGAGTATTACCCCGCAGGCATATTTTCAAATTTTATAGAGCTCTGGTTGGAAGGCTGAATGGTTAGCATGTGCATGCTGTATCATAAGGTCTGTCATTGAGTCAACTGGCATAGTTTTGAATCCCTGGTTGTACGTGACAAGGAGTAGGGTCACTGTCCGTTCTTGTGGGGTTTCTCCGGGTCCTCCAATTTCTATCCACTGCTAAAGAACTCTACGCGCAATCAAAATATTGAAATAAAATTGAACTATATGTTCATCCCCAAATGACCTAGTTTGTGTCATAATAATAATAATAATAATGTATATTTGTAATGCGCTTAATAATCCATCCATATAAGCATGCTCAAAGCGCAACATATTCATGAGTCTCTCACTATTAAAAACACACATAAACAATCTGTTTCTAATCTGGATAATATAGTTTAAACAAATGAGTTTTTAGTTGTGACTTAAAGATTGTGAAAGTCTGAGACTCTTTAATGTTTACTGGTAACCGATTCCAAAGGCAAGGTGCAGCAGCACTGAAACTTTTATCACCAAATTGTTTTAGTTTTGTTTTGGGAACAGCAAGTATATTTTTGCCATGTGACCTTAGCGCACGTTTGGGTTTATAGTCTGTTAAAAGTTCAGCCAAATATAATGGAGCAAGATTATTTTGACATTGATACACTAATGACAGAACTTTATACTGAATCCGGGATTCGACAGGCAACCAGTGAAGAGACTTTAAAACTGAAGTTATTGATGAATATTTTGAAGTTCTTGTTACAATCCTGGCAGCGGTGTTCTGGATTTTCTGTAATTTATTTGTTAGCATTTGAGAGAGTCCAAAGAGCAGACTGTTTGCATAGTCAATACGGGACAGTATTAGCGCCTGAACTAGTGTTTTAGCAGCATCAGTCGTGATCAGGTGGCGAATGTTTCTGATGCAATGTATGTGATAATAACAAATACGACACAATTCGTCAACGTGAGTCTCCATAGAAAGTGTTGACTCTAGGAACACCCCAAGGGTTTTAAGACTGACAGAGAAATCGATCGTTGAATTACCAATTGTTGTATTCTTTTCTGTTATTGTCCGTAATTTATTAGAGGTTCCAACTAACATAGCTTCGGTTTTTTCATCATTTAGTTTTAGGCTGTTGTTTGTCATCCAGGACTTAATAGACTGCGAACATGCTGCTGTACGATTTAAGGATTCTTTTATTTGAGTGGGGTTGAAAACGTCAACTAGCTGTGTATCATCGGCGTAGGAATAATGTTGGATACAATGTTGGTCAGTAATGATACCAAGGGGTGTAGTGTATAATACAAATAATACAGGACCAAGCACTGATCCCTGTGGCACCCCACAGGACAAAGCGACGTCATCTGATTTTTCTTTGTTGACCAGAACAGACTGGGTTCTATTTCTCAGATATGGAGAAAACCAGGCTAGAGGTGTACCGGATATATTAAAATTTCTGTGGAGGTGATTCAAAAGAATTTTATGATCAACAGTATCAAAAGCTGCTGATAGGTCAAGGGGGATTAAAGAAGCTGTTTTACCATCATCAACAGCACATCGCAGGTCGTTTACTACCCTAAGAAGTGTAGTTTCTGTGCTGTGGTTTGGTCGATATGCAGACTGAAACTTGTCAAGGAGATCGTGTGTTGAAAGGAAAGAACGCAATCTAATATTAACTGCTTTCTCAACAATTTTCGATAAGAAGGACAAGTTTGAGACTGGACGATAGTTTTTGAGCACGTTAGGATCAAGTGATTCTTTTTTAAGTAGTGGTTTTACGATAGCTTGTTTCAGTATGTCAGGAAATACTCCGGTTCTCAGACTAGAATTAATAAGTGACGTTATTATGGGAATTAATACATCCAAGTATTCAAGCAGATGTCTGGTCGGAACTGGGTCTAAAGAACATGTGGTTTTCTTTGATGATTTGATGATATTCTTGATATCATTTTCACTAAAGGGATCAAAGTGTGATAATGATTCACAGGCCGGTTCTACAATATTTATAAGAGTTTCTGTCTGAGAATTCTGGTCAAGTTGATTCCGAATTTGAACAATTTTATCAATGAAAAAATCTGAGAATTTATTTGAAAGTTGAAAGTTGTTATCCGAGTCTGGCAATTTTGATACGGATTTCTTGCCTAAAAGTGATTTCATAAAACGATGGTATTGGGCGGGATTATTTTGACAAATAGCTAGTTTTGCTGTACAATAACGGACTTTTACAGCTCGAATGACCTGATTGGCATGGTTTCGAGCAGACTTATAAATCTGACGATGAACCTCAAGGTTAGATTTTCGCCACTGTCTTTCAGCTTGTCTGCGTTCTCTCTTCGCCAAATGTATCTCCTCATTGTACTATGATGAACCTGATCGAGTGACGACTTTTCTTGTGACAAGTGGTGCATGTTTGTCCAGAACACCAGATAGAGTCACATTATATAACTCAGTTAGATCATTGGGGTCATCAGGGGGGTTACAAATCAGATCAGAGGATTTGAGATCATTCAAAAACTGTTCTCTATTGATGTTCTTTAAGTTCCGGCACAATTTAAGAACACCTTCACATTTGGGTTTTGCCATATTCCATAACATGGTAATGAGAAAGTGGTCAGATATTTGTATGTCACATACTTCAACATTTTCAATCAGATTACAGCTATCTGGAGTAATAACCCAGTCCAAAATATGGCCCGATTTATGAGTTGAAGTAATTATGTGTTGTGTTAAACTATGAGTCTTTAACAATCTAATAGTCTTTTTGGAAGCTAGATTTTTGGGGTCATCAAAGTGAATGTTGAAGTCTCCCAGAAACACTGTATTTGTTTTATGATTAGTGTCAAGTGGATGTTAAACCCTAATTCTCTCTCTCCCACAACTTTAGAAACCCCTGATCATTATTCGATAATTAAAACTATTGCCTCCATAATTAGTTTAAACCCCATTTCATTCAGGTAGCCACGATGGCTCAGTCAGCAGGATGTTTGCTTGCTAACATGGAGGTCCATTGTTCGATCACTGCATCAGCTAAAAAAGTTTGTCAGGATTTTCAGGTGTGGTTCCCCCTTGTCATTGGTTCAGAACAGAGGGTCTGGTATAGTCATTTGGATGGGACAATAAAACAGGTTCTTTTTATTGAATCTGAATAGAGTTATTTCCCTTTTATTGATGTTTCTAGAAAAACTCCCTCAACATATGTAGATGTATAAGATCGGTCAATGTTTTTAAACAAATTGTAATGTTTGTTATTATAATTTTAACAGGAATTGGATCTTGTATATAAAGTACCACATTGTGTACCTATCTCCGCACATCATAAATGGAACTTCGATGACTTGTTAGAAAAAATGTGGGAATATTTAATGTTGTCAAGAATGTAAGTATGTTGACCTTACTGTTATGCTTCTTCATACTTGCTAAACTCAATAACAACTCAAATAAGTTTAATTTTTTATTAATGGATCATGCAAGTCTTACACTATAAGATGATGATCGAAGTGTGTCTACCCGAAGAGTGAGGGGGGGTGGGATGGCCTAGTGGTCTAGAGTGCCACTCTTAGAAATCTAGCTGGCCGGCCACCCCTGGCTTGCGGCTGTGGTTTCGAGCCCTGGTATGAGCGTATGTGGCATGGAGATAGAGGCGCCTTCTCAACCTCGTGGGTTTCCTCCGGGCACTCCAGTTTCCTTCCACTGCTAAAGACCCCCACGCGCAAGCGAATTATTGAAATAAAATTAGACCATATGTAAGTCCTGAAATGACCTTGTTGTGTTGAGTAGACGTTAAACCCCATTTCTCTCTCTCCCGATGAGTGAGGTATACAAGATAAGTGTACCCGTGTTTACATGTTAAATTAATTACCACTTGTCACTTGTCATCTACTCTCCATCAATTTGCAATGCCTTCCCGGAGGTCGGGTGTTCGATCCCTGCTTCGGCCGAGAAAGTTCATCAAGATTTTCCTGATTGGTTTCTCTATGTCAGGGGTGCAGAACCGAGGGCCTAACATGAACAGCTGCTGAGTCGTTTGGATGTTCTGAAAAACTGATCCCCTGGCAGTTTAAATTCGATAGAAGAATAGGCCATATTGCCGCTGCTTGAGCAAAATTTCCCTCATAGCACACTGTATGGCCTATGGTCGTCTTCATTAGCCCAGTAGAACGTTAAACTCCATTTCATTTCATTTTATTTCAGTCTCCATCAATTTGCAATGCCTTCCTGTAGTTGTTACATTGTATATAGATATTGATTATTCCAAATAAGGGGATCACGGTGGCTAAGTGGTTAAGGCGCTGGTTCGCTAGCCTGGAGGTCGAGTGTTCGATCCCTGCATTGGCCGAGAAAGTTCATCTCGATGTCCCGTGTACAAATTGGAGTGCACGTAAAAGATCCCTTTGCAGTTGGAATTTGATATAAGAGTAGGCCGTAGCGCTGCTGCCCGGGCATAATTTGGCCCAGGTTAGGTGCGTAAGCATAGGACGTTAAACTAGGGGTTTCAGGTCAAAGTTTTAAATGAGAGAAAAAAAAATATTTTAAATATATTTTGAAAATATACATAAAATGCTACCCAATATTTTTTATTTCATCAATTATTCTAATTAGATCCAAAGTTATGGAATTTTAAAATCCGAGATCGACGTCAATAATGTAATCAAACTGCTCTATACCCGTCAATGCGTAGCACGGCACCAAACTAAGTGCTTTTCAGTCATATTTGAGTGACGTCGTAAGCGGTATTTCCCCTTCAGAATCGCTAGTACTAATTTTAAAACTGAAATCCGATCGTTATTATCAGCTAAGATTTATTAAAATCATAATAATTTGAATGATAATATGTCAAATATTTATAATCTCGATGAAACCTCACGAATTTTTTTATATATTTAGTCCAAATTTAGCAATTTTCAGTCATCAAAACAGATAAATCCCATTTTCTACGGCTCTAATTGACCGATCTCGAGGTTTCACTCAGAATAATAATCACAAAAATGTTATCTATCATTTGATTGGTTCTATATGGAAATCCCCTGAAAACTAAAGATCGGAATCACCAATGAAGTGGGCCGTAGCAATGTCGTCAGTGGAAATTTACCAGCTGCGTGACATCAGAGCGATATTTTCCCGCTAGCGTCTCCTGTAAACAAACGGTAATTTCGCTATCATATCGATACTTTTTTAGCCCGAATCTTTGCAGATATTGAGTTTGATATAAAACTATTGCAATACAATTGTTAGGAATGCATTTACATCAATTAGTAATTCAGAATCGTAGATTGAAGTGGGCTATATTTCAGCTGCTGGCTGTCCCGATTTCAACCTAAAGTCACGTGACGTGAAACCCCTAGTTAAACCCCATTTCATTCATTCATTCATTATTCCAAATAAACTTAGTATGTGCTTGTACAAGCAGTCGACTTGAGAAATTTTAGTAAACCTGTACTCTGTACAAAGTCTTTTGGGTCTCAGACTGGCCGAATGATTAGCGCATACGCATTGTGTCATAAGGTCACTCTCTCACATAGGCCCAGATTAAGCAGAAAAATAGCACTTAAACCCCATTGCATTTACTTTTTAAAATCGTCAAAAAAGTGGTCCCATTACCGATAAAGAAAAGTTGACAATCGTTAAAGATGACTTCTGTGTGTTTATGTCTCGTTGCCTTGACAACCTATGTTTTTTATTACCAGATATACGAAACCTAAAGGTCAGTTACCGGACTACACGGCACCCGTTGTGTTGACTGGTGGGAAGACAACCGTAGAAGAATTCGGTAATAAGCTACATAGATCTATCATGAAAGAATTTAAATAGTAAGTAACGTCTGTTTATTGTCTTATGGGGTGGGGTGACGGAATGGTTAACGCATGGGGTGGGGTGACGGAATGGTTAACGCATCGGGGGGGGGGGGGCACTGTGGGTAAGTGAGTAACAGGGCATCATTTCTGTAAAACATGCAGGAGTCACAAAATGCTCTTGCACCTTTATTCGCGGGAGTAAATAAAAACACACCTGCAAATTTGCTCACAAGAGCTTTAATTTAAACCATGGGGTGGGGTGACGGAATGGTTAACGCATGGGGGGGGGTGACGGAATGGTTAACGCATGGGGTGGGGGGACGGAATGGTTAACGCATGGGGGGGGGTGACGGAATGGTTAACGCATGGGGGGTGGGGTAACGGAATGGTTAACGCATGGGGGTGGGGTGACGGAATGGTTAACTCATGGGGTGGGGTGGAATGACGGAATGGTTAACTCATGGGGTGGGGTGACGGAATGGTTAACGCATGGGGGTGGGGTGACGGAATGGTTAACACATGGGGTGGGGTGACGGAATGGTTAACGCATGGGGTGGGGTGACGGAATGGTTAACGCATGGGGTGGGGTGACGGAATGGTTAACGCATGGGGGGGGGGCACTGTAGGTAAGTGAGTAAGACGCTGGCTCGCTAGCCTGGAAGTCAGGTGTTCGATCCCTGCATTGGCCGAGAAAGTTCATCTAGTTTTTCCGGGTCCTCCGGTTTCCTCCAACTGCTAAAGATCCCTAAGCACAAGCAATTTATAGAAAATAAAAATTCAAACACATGTTAGTCTTGAAATGACCTAATTTGTGTCTAGTGGATGTTAAATCGCATTTCTTTCAGACTTAAACCTCTTTCTTCAGCTGTGTAGAATTTGGACCCGTGCAAAGCCAGGTATTCTGCTAATTTTGTGATATTAAAGTCTCTAAACATCATTGGAGTCATTAATAATCGCGTCATTTTACAAGGGTAGCAAATAGGCCTGAGGCCTGTTTTCTATTTGGCCCTTGGCACAGATCGTGCAAATGATTTTGATCATTACTGCAGGAAGAAACCGAAGAACTCAGGGGAAACCTGCCTGATCGGACGGGAGACCGAATATCCCTCTCACTTACAACGATAAAGTTCATGCCCTGAGCTGGGATTGAACCCTCGCTGCATTGGTGAGAAGCCGCCTCTCTATCGCCACGGCTATCTGACCAGCTAAAATTCTGAAGCCCTTGCAAACTGCGGTGGCTCACTATCCTGAATGTTCTGTGTTTATTGACCCGAGAAAGTTAATCACGATATTTTAACAAAAGATCAAATCCATATTTTAGTAGATACTGTGTATGTTGTGTCATCTTTAATTTTGATATGTATTTGTGTGTTTACCGTGCTTTGTAACTGAATAATATGTCCCAATCTTTATTCTGGTCAACAAATTGTACTATTTTACAATATTCCAATTAATTGACGAATTTATAAAACTGGAAAAATTGAATTTAAAAATATTTTCGAACCCTTTGGACAAGTAAAATAGGATTTAATGGATAATTTACACAACAGGTAGGACACTTAAACATCTAGTAGTTAGAATAAGGCAATTTTATTTTTCTGGACCTGTCAAGCCAGCGTCTCTCTCTGTCCCTCTCAATGTCCCCCTCTCTCTCCCCCTCTGCCACCTCTCTTAGTGTCTCTCCCCCCCCCCTCCTCTTTCTCTGTCTATCTTTATCTGTGAACCTCTTCCAGTGTCTCTCTCATTGTCTCTCTCTGTCCCGGTCTCTCTCTCTCTCTCCGCTCCCCTCCTGTCTCAGCCCTACTCTTGTCTCGGTGTTTCTCTCTGCCCCTCCTTTCTCTCAAAGTCTCTCTCTCTACCCTCTCTGTCGCAGTCTCTTTCTCTCTCTCTGTTCCTCTTAAGTTTGATGTGAATTTGTATTTGTGTGTTTTCAGTGCTTTAGTGTGGGGATCTTCAGTAAAACATCAGCCACAGAAAGTTGGTAAAACTCACACATTACAAGATGAAGATGTCGTACAGATTGTTAAAAAGTAAGTTGTCCTTTAATTTTGACAAATGAATGAAATGGGGTTTAACGTCCTACGCTTAAGCACCTAACCTGGGCTAATTGAAGACGGGCATACGCCATACAGTGTGCTATGAGGGAAATTTTTGCCCGGGCTACGGCCTACTCTTATATCGAATTCCAACTGCCAAGGGATCTTTTACGTGCACTCCAATGTGTACACGGGACCTCGGTTTTTCGTCCCATCAGAACGACTAGGCAGCTGTCCTTGTCAGGCCCTCCATCTGCATCACTGACAAGGGGAAATCACGCCGGAAAATAATTTTGACAAGGACAACTGTCTAGTTGTTCGGATGGTAAAATAATGTCTCGCTAGCCTAAGGGTCGAGTGTTCGATCCCTGCATTGGCTGAACAAAGTTCATCTACATTTTCCGCCGCGGTTTCCCCTTGTCAGTGATGCAGGACGGAGGGAACTGACAAGCACAGCTGTCTAGTTGTTCGGATGGAATAAAAAAAATAGGTTTTTGTGTACACACTGACATGCACGTAAAAGATCCCCTGACAGTTGGGATTCGATATGAGAGTAGGCCGTAGTGTTGCTGTCCAGGTAAAATTAGGACGTTAAATCACATTTTATTTCTTAGTCCTTTAATTCTGACAAGGAGAGCTGTCTAGTTGTTTGGATGGTACAAAAATCTGAGATCCTGTTTTCACATTCGAGTGCATGTAAAACATCCCTTGGCAGTTGGAATTCAATATAAGAGTAGGCAGTAGCGCCGCTGCCCAGGCAAAATCTTCCTCATTGCACACTGTTTGGCGTATGCCCGTCTTCAATTAGCTCAGGTTAAGTGCATTACTGTAAGACGTTTAACCCCATTTCTTTCCTTAATTCTTGGGGGGTCAAAAAGGTCTGTCATTGAGTCAACTGACGTTTCAAATCCCCAGTTATATGACAAGAAATAGGGTTGCATGTCTAGTCTCGTGGGTTTTCTGCGGGTCCTTTGTTTTCTTCACACTGCTAAAGACCCCTGTGTGCAATCGAATTATTGAAATAAAATTTAACCATATGTTAGTCCCAAAATGACCTAGTTTGTGTCGAGTGGACATTAAACCCCATTTCTCTCTCAGTTCAAGGTTGATATATTTTCTGAAGTGATGATTTATTAGAATTCAGCTTGACACATAATAAAATTATTTCTAAAAATACTTGGGACTTCAAATTTAAATATTTTTACATCTTGCAGAAAAAAATTATATATTTTTACATCTTAGAAAATAAATGTTGACACATAATAAAACTATTTTTAGAAGTTCTTAGACTTGGAGAAATAAAAATGACATAATATAATAAAAATATTTTAAGAAGATTTTAAAAGCGGAAGCAAATTTGACATAAAATAAAAATAATTTTTAAAAAAAACAACCTTAAAATTCATTTGAAATTTAAATATTTTTAAATCCTGGAAAAAAAAAATTTGACAGATAATAAAACTATTTTAAAAAAACTCTTTATATCTATGTGTAGTTGTTGAATGGAATTATGACAGTTGTGGATACATGTCGTATAAAACTGACACATCGTTCTCGACAATTACCCATCAGGCCCTGCTCCAGGCTTTTATTTACAACGCAAGTTTTTATCTCTTTCGGCTTTGGTTAGCGTGACCTAATGTCTAACCCATTACCTAGCCTGCAGTCGTCTCAAATTTCCTGACATTTATGTCTTAATGCGTAATTCATGTTTTTTTTGCGTCTGAATAATCTTGAACTCTGCGTACATGTAGATAAATTAGTGGCTAGATTCAACATGGTCAGGGGCCGGTTTCACAAAATCTTAACGGAGATAAAATCCAAATTTTAGTAATTTGATTTGATAATATTAGATTGATTTTAGTGCTTAGCCAATCAAAATTAAAGTATCTACTAAAATTCGGATTTTATCTTTAGTTAAGATTTCGAGAAATGGGGCCCTGGTCTGGATAATCTTGTATTCTATGTAGGTAAATGACTAAGTAATTTTAAGTCTTTATAATTTTGTACACTGCGTAGGTAAAGTCTCAATTGTCCATTTTATGTCCCCGACCTTTCGAAACTGTCTGTCCGTCCTCCTGCCTGTCTGTCAAACTTTTTGGGACAAAATAACTATCTTTCTAATTAAGCTAGAATGTTCAAACTTAGTGTAACTGTTGATTAGGTCGATGCCTTGGTGTTCGAATATGTGCATTTTCTGCTTAGGGTAAGCAGAGTTAAGCAATTTGATTGGTTGATGCTTTGGGACACAATAAAGTCAATAACTTGATTTCTAATTAAGTGATTGATGAAACGTGGTGTATAGTTTCATTACATCATATCTTTAAATGTAAGTTTTAAGTATGAAATAAATAACCCAATTAACCAAGTAGGAAATACGTCTTTAAATGCAAGTTTTAATATATAATAAATAACCCAGTTAACTAAATAGGGAATACATCTTTAAACGTAAGTTTTAATATGTAATAAATAACCCAGTTAACTAAATAGAGAATACATCTTTAAATGTAAGTTTAAAGTATGTAATAAATAACCCAGTTAACCAAGTAGGCAATACATCTTTAAATGTAAGTTTTAATATGTAATTAATAACCCAATTAACCAAGTAGGCACTACATCTTCAAATTTAAATATTTATGACCGATATAGCAAAATGTGTCAGATATTTTTTTAATAAATGTTAAAAATTAGATAACATTTTTTTTTATATAATAGATTAAGGCAAAGGTAAAAGTTTAGGTTTGAAATAAAAAGCAAGCTCCATTTTTTAAATATTTTTATCCTAGTTGATAACTTCTGACCCATATTTGTATTACAGGTCACATAAACAATGTGAATATACATGTATCTCTTTAAATTGACAAACATGGAAATAAGGCTTCTGTCACTGACATTGTCAGACACAAAACCTTTGATGTCTGTCATTTTGTCCTTCACCGATTTATCTATTTTTTCTTGATTTATCTATTTTTTCTTGATATTATTAATACATGTCTGGCAATAATTTGAAAATATCCGGTACTATTTCATAAGCACTGATTTATCTTTTTTATTGATATTATTAATACATGTCCAAAACTTAAGTTGAAAATGTAAGGTACTATTTTATTTGTGCCGGACATTTTGTCAGGTACATCCGAAACTGTTATTTCTAGGCCTGTCTATTGAGTTGATATGCTATAGTATCCTGTACAATGCCTCTGAACACCCAAGTAAAAAATATATATCTGTTTTATAAATGTGGCATGGGGGGGGGGGGTCTGTTGGTTAAACTGTGCATGTCATGTACGAGACATAAGGCCTGTCTTTGACTTTGAGGCAAGTGGCCTTGTTTTGATTCCCGACTCGAACATCACCCTGTGACCAGGAGTAAGGTTGCCTGTCCATCTTCGTGGATTTTTCGCGGAGTCCTTTAGTTTTCTCCCAAAACTAAAGACCTCTACCCGCAAGCAATTTATTGAATTAGAATTGAATCATATGTTAGTCCGGAATTTACCTAATTTGTATGGAATGAAGGTTTAACCCCCATTAATCTCTCTCTCTCTCCCTCTCTCTCTCTCTTCCTCTCTCTCTCTCTCTCTCTCTCTTCCTCTCTCTCTCTCTCGAATGAATAATAATATATGTTTTATTTATAATTACAGATTATGAGGAAGATCTGATTATTCCAAACTTCTGTTATCTAGTTTTCAAACTTTAAATCATTCAATTTTAAAAATAAATAAGTGCCATTATCAACAAAAAGGGTTACCATAGCTACAGTGTCATGGCCACCATAACTACAGTGTCATGGCCACCATAACTACAGTGTCATCGCCACCATAACTACAGTGCCATGGGTGTCATGGCTACCATAACTACAGTGTCATGGCTACCATAACTACAGTGTCATGGCTACCATAACTACAGTGTCATGGCTACCATAACTACATTGTAATGGCTACCATAACTACAGTGTCATGGCTACCATAACTACAGTGCCATGGCTACCATAACTAAAAATGTCATGGCTACCATAATTACAGTGTTAGCTTAGGTTTGAAACATAAGATGAACCATGTCAACGAAATTAGTCTTTGGTGAGTTGTGAATAAAATGGAATGATTAAATATTAATTTATGGGTCTCCATCCCAAAACACGGAAGGAAAATATTGGACAAAATGAAATTAAGAAAAGTAAAAAATCTTCTATCATTTTACTTTAATACTGTTGATGCAATTAGCTGGACCTTAAACTTATTGTGAAAAAAATTGAGTGAAAAAGAATTCATGGAAAATACAAATCTTGTGTCAGTCTACAAAAAAAAATTCCCCAGAAATATACTGTTTTTATAAAAAGCTTCTGGTGGACCATGTACTTGTTGTGCTTGTTAAATATTGTTTCAGATTAGTTGATGCGGTGTAAATTCTTCAGGTGTGTTTGGTTTGAATAATATATGTAAATAAAATAAAAATAATGCATTCATTCGGAGTTCTAAATCATATCAACATATGTCATTTGTTCTTGTTACTTGGGGGGGGGGGGGGATGGCCTAGTGGTCTAGAGTGCCATGCTTCGACCTCTGGCTTACGGCTGTTGTTTTAAGCCCTGGTGTGAGCGAATGTGGCGCCATCTCAACCTCGTGGGTTTCTTCTGGGCACTCTGGTTTCCTCCCACTTCTGAAGATCCCTACGCGCAAGCAAATTATTGAAATAAAATTAAAATGATATGTTTGTCCTGAAATGGCCTAGTTTGGTTCGAGTGGATGTGAAACCCCATCTCTCTCTCTGTCTCTCTCTTGTTATTTGTATGAAGAATTGAGAAATTAGATCCTTACATCGAGTAGACCTTTAACCCCATTTCTCTCACCCACTCATTAGATTTTTGGAGTCACTTAGGCTACCTGGGTAAGGCACTGGCCTGCTAGCCTGGAGGTCGCATGATCGATCCCTGCATTGGCTGAACAAAGCTCATCCGGATTTTCCGCTGCGGTTTCCCCTTGTCATTGATGCAGGACGGAGGGACCTGACGAGCACCGCTGTCTTAGTCATACGAATGGAATGAAAAACAGGTCTTCTGTACACACTGACATGCACGTAAAAGATCTATTGACAGTTGGAATACGATATAAGAGTAGGCTGTCCCGGCGAAATTTCCCTCATAGCACACTGTATGTCATATGCCTGTCTTAATTAGCCCAGTTCAGAGCAGAACAGTAGGACGTTAAACCCCATTTCATATCCTCACTGCAATCAAAATGATACCTATGTTAGTCTTAAAATGACCAAAATATCGATGGGGGTTGGATGGCCAAATAGTTAGCATATGTGAACTATATCATAAGGTCTGTCATTTAGTCAACTGACGTGGTTTCGATTCCCTGGTTGTATGTGACATGGAGTAGGATCGCATGTCCAACATCGTGGGTTTTCTCTGGGTTCTCTGGTTTCCTTTCCACTGCTAAAGACCCATACGTGCAGGAGAATTATCGAAATAAAATTTGTTTGTCTCGAAGTAAACTTGTTTGTATTGAGTGGACGTTAAACCCCATTTCTCTCTCTCTGCCACACTAAAAGCAAACTAAGCCTATGTTGGTCTAAAAATGACCAAAAGATTGAGAATAAAATTGAAATAAATCAGACGGCATTTTTTGTAAAATCTTTATTTTGTGAATTAATGTTACAAATCATTGAAAATAATATTTGGAAGACATGATATGTAAATTAACTACCAATGATAAATAACCTTCCATTCAAGGCTCAAGGCAAATCAAATTGCATAGTCTCAGCATACTCTCTATAATTAATTATAATATATTTATTTTGTTTTACAAAAATACACATCAAACTCACACAATTCATTAAATATTTAAATATATACACACTAGGGTCTAGTAAAATAAGTTCAAGTCCCTGTTGTAACACCAGTGATTTTCTAAAGTCGAGTGAAAAAAGTTCAAATCTCAGTAACTCCAGTGAAATAAGTCCAAGTCTTTGTGAAATAAGTCCAAGTACACCTGCGTTATAAAATCTGGTGAAATGAGTCCCAGTAACACTAGTATTACTAGAGTCTAGTGAAATAAGTCCAAGCCCCAGTAACACAAGTGAAATAAGTTCAAGTCCCAGTAACACTAGAGTCTAGTGAAATAAGTCCAAGCCCCAGTAACACAAGTGAAATAAGTTCAAGTCCCAGTAACACTAGAGTCTAGTGAAATAAGTCCAAGCCCCAGTAACACAAGTGAAATAAGTTCAAGTCCCAGTAACACTAGAGTCTAGTGAAATAAGTTCAAGCCCCAGCAACACTAGTGAAATAAGTTCAAGTCCCAGTAACGCAAGTGAAATAAGTTCAAGTCCCAGCAACACTCGAGTCTAGTGAAATAAGTTAAAAGTCCCAGCAACACTAAGAGTCGAGTGAAATAAGTTCAAGTCCCAGTAACACAAGTGAAATAAGTTCAAGTCCCAGTAACACTAGAGTCTAGTGAAATAAGTTCAAGTCCCAGTAACACTAGAGTCTAGTGAAATAAGTTCAAGTCCCAGTAACACTAGAGTCTAGTGAAATAAGTTCAAGTCCCAGTAACACTAGAGTCTAGTGAAATAAGTTCAAGTCCCAGTAACACTAGAGTCAAGTGAAATAAGTTCAAGTCCTGGTAACACTCGAGTCTAGTGAAATAAGTTCAAGTCCCAGTAACACTGGAGTCGAGTGAAATAAGTTCAAGTCCCAGCAACACTCGAGTCTAGTGAAATAAGTTCAAGTCCCAGCAACACGTCTTGCCAAAAAAGGTCTAAGCCTGTAAATAAGGCATCGGTCACAGACAATGTCAGACACATATTCAAGTCACAATTCCTCTGGTGACGGTCAGACACATATTTGCTTTTTTTCTGTGCTGCTACTGACATGTGCTGTCTTGTAAAGTTAAAACTGGTAGGCGGGTGACTGGGGGAGGGAAGGGGTTGTCTAGTGGACGTTAACCCCTTTTTCTATCTCTCTCTCATTTGCGATTACGAGGTCAAACTAAAAACGTTATTTCCAAGCCAGAGTCTAACGCGAGGTTCATACTGTCGTGCGATGCGATGAGTTAAGCGATAGGAGTGTCCCTATCCGGCCCATGATCTGGTACGTTCGGACAAGTTTAAATACGATTGCCACGACTGGCCTCAATATAGACCCTATTAGATCAGCATGATTACTCCACGATTCCAATGGTAGCACGAATCGCGATAGTGCGAACCAAGCAGGACAGAACTCCAAATGTGGATATTGAGAATAATACAAGATATGTTAACACTCCATGGTTGGTATAAAAATTGCTCAAAAGACAAAAAAAAAATTCAAAAAAAGATAGAAACACGGGTTTTGCAAGGGTGCATAAATTATCTTGGAAAAGTGCATACATTATTGTGGAAAGGTGCATAAACTGGTTGGATGGAACGCGATATTATCGTATTATATTTACAATAACAGGAGTTAAATAATACACATTAAAGATACATTATGTCAGATTTAGATAAAGACCTAATCCATTCTTGCTATAATAGTTGTATTAAAGATACATTATGTAAGATTTAGATAAAGAGCTGGTCGTTCTTGCTATTATAGTTATATTAAAGATACATTATGTAAGATTTAGATAAAGAGCTACCCATTCTTGCTTTAATAGTTGTATTAAAGATACATTATGTAAGATTTTGATAAAGAACTATCCACTCTTGCTATAATAGTTATATTAAAGATACATTATGTAAGATTTAGATAAAGAACTATCCACTCTTGCTATAATAGTTATATATTAAAGATACATTATGTAAGATTTAGATAAAGAGCTACCCATTCAAGCTATAATAGTTATATTAAAGATACATTATGTAAGATTTAGATAAAGAGCTACCCATTCAAGCTATAATAGTTATATTAAAGATACATTATGTAAGATTTAGATAAAGAGCTGGTCGTTCTTGCTATTATAGTTATATTAAAGATACATTATGTAAGATTTAGATAAAGAGCTACCCATTCAAGCTATAATAGTTATATTAAAGGTATATTATGTAAGATTTAGATAAAGAGCTAGTCATTCTTGCTATAATAGTTATATTTAAGATACATTTAGATAAAGAACTACCCACTCTTGCTATAATAGTTCAAAAATAGATAATGTAAAATGGATATACTGAAAATTTCATTCAAATTACTCTATTATCGTAGCAATGGTACTTGACAACCGCGATTTAGCCTCGATTGTCCAGTTATAGTTATATTTCTAAATCTTCTTGATGTTTAAATCCATTTAAATCTCGGCCAGCCGATGCCCAAGAGAGTTGATCAAAGGCTTGTTATACATGTATTAATAAATGTACAAATAATAATTTATCTAACATTCAAGGCCGAAAGAAAGACCTGCAATGGTCAGATGTAGCTCTTACATAATGTATCTTTAATTTAGAAAATACCAAGGTAAGGTCAGATGAATTTTGACTCCCACAATCTACCGACTTATTTAATCATTTTTTCTTAAGGCACTTACTCATCCCCTTTCAATCTATCCTCGTTTTAAATCAGGTAGGCCTAATGTGCACAATAGAAGATTGGGTTAGATTTAGTTTCTTTTATAATTATGAAAGAGAATATTGCCACAAATTATTCGAAGGGAATAGAAAAATTGGACTGACGCAATGTGCTGTCACTATTTTCCTCATATATTTCCGTTTTCAAAAACAGGATACTGATAAACAAATTTCACAGAAATTTAAAAGTTTTTGAAATATTACAAACGTTATTTATCAATAATATCACAGTGTTACTAATGTTGAAATTCATAATTGACGATATCCAAGACAGCTTTCCAATAAATCAGACTGACCACTTTCAAAAACCGTCGGCTACAGTATATCCTTGGGATATACGCTCCTACACGATGACCTATGTTTCTGCCTAAAAGAAGATGGCTATGGGCCTACATAAAGAGCGTCGGCCAAAACACATCGCTCCTGCACGACGGCCTATTTGTCTGCCCTAAGAGATGTCGATGGGCCTACATAAAAGAGCGAGTCTCTAAGAAACAGTCGCCTGTAGCTAAAACAAATTGCTCTACCTTAAACCAAACGCCTACAACTACAAATGATCTCTGCCCATACCTACAGAAACCAATAAAGCATAGTGTCAAGCCAAAGGTTACAATTTACGACACTGATGCCCTAAATCGAATACCGCTGTCACGACCTAAATTTATATTGCTGTCTAAAGCCATTTGTAGCTACACTGTTCGAAGTCATTTGATTTGATGGTACTACGTACAACTTCCCGTACTAAAATACTATCGGACACTTGGTTTTAAACAACCAGAGCTTAGTCATAACAGATCTGCTTTCCAAGATTAAATCATTGCAGCTTTTTTTACTCCTGGTTTTCGTCAGATTGAGCGGAGGCAGAAGGCTGTTGCGCTGGTTGTGGCTGTGAAGCAGGTTTAGATGGTTGTGGTGCAGCTGGTCTCTCTGCTTCTTTGGCGGCTTTAGCAGCTTCGGGGATTTCAGTTGCTCCTGCAGCGGCAACATCGGGTTCGGGGTCTTCAACAATCTCTGAATCTAATCCACAGAGATGAAGACTCACGTTCCACAGCTTCTTGCCGAGCTCCTTGTCTGTGACGTATCCTTTCACTTTGGTCTGTCGGCAGTTTACAAACAACTTGCCGGAATGTTCTCGAATCTTGTCAGCAATAGCACAGTGGACGATGGTCTGGCAACCTTGTTCGGGACTCTTGAAGAGAACGCGGGAGGCTGCTCGGAGGATGTTACCGGTCAGTCCTGGCCAGTTTCTCAACAGATCTGTGCTTACTGCTCCTGTAATAGAAATGGAAATGGAAGTTGAAATGAAATGGGTTTTAATTGTTTATTTGTCAGCGACAACCGTGGCCCGGTTTCTTGAAATCTTAACTAAAGATAAAAGCCCTTGCAAACTGTGAGTTGCTTTGGCTCACTGAGTAAGAGGTAAGCTAACTATCCTGAATGTTCGGTGTGTGTTGACCCGAGAAAGTTCATCACGATATGTACTGCAGGGCCCTGTCTCACGAAATTTTAACTAAAGATAAAATCCAAATTTTAGTAGATACTTCAATTTTGATTGGCTAAGCACTAAAATCAATCTGATATTATCCAATCAAATTACTAAAATTTGGATTTTATCTCCGTTAAAATTTTGTGAAACAGGCCTTTGAATGATAATGATAAAGATATTTATAGCACGGCTTTCATGGGTGAACGGGTTTAACGTCGGATAGCCATGGCGATAGAGAGGCGGCTTCTCACCAATTCATTGAGGGTTCAATCCCAGCTCAGGGCAAGAACTTTATCGTTGTAAGTTAGAGGGATATTCGGTCTCCCGTCCGATCAGGCAGGTTTCCCCCGAGTTCTTCCGTTTACTTCCTGTAGTAATGATCGAAATCATTCGCACGATCTGTGCCAAGGGACAAATCGAAAACAGGCCTCAGGCCTAATTTGCTACCCTTGTAAAATGACGAGATTATTATTATTATTATTATTATTATTAACCACATAAGCCGTAACATTGACACCTGCTCAACATGATCGTTGTTATTGTACGGAAAACCCATCCCACTTCTCTATATGATTTCTACTAAAACTGGCGTAAACCAGCAAAAATGGGCAATAACATTGAAAATATTCTAGTTATTTCACGATTGAGCTACAAATGAAAAACAATCTGCTTATCCCAGGCCCGTAGCCAGGAAGTTGTTTTTTGGGGGGCAAAGATGTTTTCGGGAGGGCCAACTAGCATGGGCATCTGCATGAATTTTGCGGTAAAGGCAAATTTTCTTGTGATTTTGGGGGGCAAGACTCAGTATTGGGAGGGCAGTTGCCACCCCCCCCCCCGTGCCACCCCCTGGCTACGGGCCTGGCTTATCCTACGAAAAGAACAAATGCCGATTTCCCATCCAACAATGATATTTGTATCGCGGAACGATTCATTCAACTAGGGAATGCACTAGGCGCTACGACAACACTGAACGGGATCGAACCATTTGGACCGATATTCCTTACAAAGATTCCACATACACAATATTTGCAGGAGATGCTCCAATCCCTTAAATGGCGCTCAGTGTGATGACACGGTTCGATTCCGGGTAGACAGACCAGGGGCGCCGGAACGACGCGAGGGCAAGGGTACCAAAAAAGGGAATCCCCCCCTCCGGAATTTGTCAATTCCGAGAACGCTGTTTAGAGCGCCTCTAGCATTCCAAATTCCTAAAACCCTTTAAAATACACGATAATGAAAGAGACATATACCTGATTATTCACAATTTTCGTAGTTTGAGTGCGAGAGCCGGTTAAAAATTAATAGAGAAATAAAAAGGTTGAAAACTTTCATCGTTAGGGCATGGGTATACATGTATAAAAAAGGCAGGGTGTCATTTGTATACCCTGGTACCCGGGTTCCGGCGCCCCTGAGACAGGCCACCCTTTGAAATACATGTATACATGGAAGCCGTTAGTTACCTGGGTGAACTGCGTAGCTGAAAATAACACCGGTACTAAAATGGCGGTGACATTCTTGGTTGAAGACGATCATGGCCAGTTTACTTCTACAATAGGCGTCGAAGATGTTGTAACTCTTCGTCATGGCCAGATCATCAAAATCCAGTTTACCCTTGACGTAGCAATCTGACGTCACATTGATGATACGTGCAGGTGCGCTCTTTCTTAGCTTATTTTGTAACAACCACGTGAGATAGAAATGACCTAAGTAGTTCACGCCAAAACATTTCTCCAGACCATCCGCTGTACTGCCCTTTGGTCCCATGTAGGCTGTAAAAACAAAATATTTATTTAATTAGTCAATAAGTTGAATTAAAACTTAAAACAAGCCCCCTGTTAAATTACCAATACACGCTTAATATGTTTTGATCCCTATCTCAATAAGCCATTTAATTTGGGGAATGTTCACTGGTCCGATCGCGGGTGAACTAGTCCACAGGTTCACTGGTCGGTGTGTTCATTAGTCCACCGATATCTATTATTACGGTCAGGTTTAAGTTTAGGTCTATTACTAGACTGGCCCAGTCTCTTCTATTTATTTTACATTTCGATTTATATAAAAGTATTAATTTTTAGTAAACCAACACTTTCGTTTCCATTTGTATAAAAAATTTTTTTGAGTAAACCTGTAACCAGCACCAGAGACTGGACAATTTGCGAGCTTCACAATAAAATGGGCGTTCCTGTCATGTTTTACGTTGTTCCTTATTTGGAATGATTGACAGTTATCAAGCAAGCCCCGAGTCACGTGACATGAATCACGCGTCTCGACCCGAGTGCAAAGCAGTCATGCTTAGACCGTCTGAGGGTTGACGTCACGTTGTTGTTAGAGTTGTCGTGATCACGTGCACGACGTCACACGACCTACATAATGCAGGTTGACCTACTAGATGAGAATGAAGCTCTATTTGCCCAGTCTCTAGAGATTACGTTTTTTTTCGGTTTTTGTTTTGGGGAGGGCTGGCCAATTTTTGGTGTGTGGAGGAGACTGGCCACCAGTCTAGTCTATTACAATCTGTTATTAGGATTGGGTTAGGGTTCGATAGTCCACCGATATCTATTATTACGGTTAGGTCAGGTTTAGGTTTATTGATATGTTATTAGGATTGGGTTAGGGTTAGGGTTAGGGTTCATTAGTCCACCGATATCTATTATTACGGTTGGGGTTAGGGTTAAGTTTAGGTTTATTGATATCCATAGTTATAGTATTTCTTATAGCGGTGGACTAGTGCAACGGTCTGGTGCATCCTTGTCAGTGGTGCGGGACAGAGGGTCTGGCAAGGGACAACGCAGAGGCGTTCGGATGGGACGAAAAACCAAGGTCCCGTGTGAACATTGGCATGTATGTTAAAGATCACCTGGCAGTTGGAATTCTATATAAGAGTAGGCCGTAGCGCCGCTGTCGGGCCAAAGTTCCCCCCCATAGCACACTGCATGGCGTAGCCGTAGCCTATGTCCGTCTTCATTATCCCAGAAGGACGTAAACCCCATTTCATTTCTGTCATCAACATCCTGGGCCTGTTTTGGAAAGTATAGGGGGCTATCGCTTTAAAGGGACAATAACACTCTTGCTGGCTTGACAGGTCCAGAAAAAAAAATTAGGCTTATTCTAACTACCTGTTGTGTTAATTATCCATTACAACCTATCTTCCTTGTCCAGAGGGTTCGAAAATATGTTTAAATCCAAGTTGCATTTGAAAGTGCTTACGTAAGGCTTTTCAAACCATGTTACGACATGTAGTTGAATTTTTCCAATTATTAAAATTAGGTGTGTCAAGATGAAATTTGTATCATTTTTTAATTGAAATATTGTAAAATAGTACAAATTGTTGACCAGAATAAAGATTGGAACATATTATTCAGTTACAACAAGAGTGGTATTGGGGCTTTAAACCGCCAAATTAAAATGTTTACGTACAAAGAGAACTTGGTGAGCGTCATTATCTGATAGAACAGACCGTGACTCCATATTAGATCGGGAACATTTAATAATAACCCTTTGAGCAGACGTCTACAAGAATTAATGGCTACTAAATAAAACATTAGTGGTTATTTATGGGAAGCTAAATCTAGATTTGCATTTGTTGTTTTTAACGAATGATGTCTGTTATTTGATAAAGGTCCGTGTTGTATTTTAGTTTAGCTTCAGGGGTTACTATTTGTACGACGACGTTGTGTTTTCGTTCTGTTTACTCCGTCTATTACGCGCGCTCTTTGCTTCGACATTCTGTTTGATTGTTAATAAACAAACATGGCTATTATTATTACGATAACTGAGAGTGTATGAATAATAGCTGTGATAAAAGAGACAAACTTCCTGTTATTTCGTCAGTAGATCGTATCGTCTAAAGATTACTTTATATTTATAGAAGAGAGAGAGAGAGAGATAGATAGAGAGAGAGAGAGGGGGGAGGGGGTTTAACGCCCACTCGACACAAACTAGGTCATTTTAGGACCAACATATAGTTTCATTTTATTTCAATAATTCACTTGTGCGTAGGGGATTTAGCAGTGGGGAAAACTGGAGGACCCGGAGAAAACCCACGAGGTTGGACAGGCGATCATACTTCTTGTCACGTACTATCGGGAAATCGAAACTACGCCAGTTGATTAACTGACAGGCTCTATGATACAGCACGCACGTGCTAACTATTCGGTCATACACCCCCCCCCCCCGGCAACCGGCAGACCCGTAGATAACCCACAAAGTTGGACAGACATTCGTACGTCTTGTCACATACAACCGGGAAATACAAATCACGCCAGTTGACTGAATGACACACCTTTATGTCCTTATGTACAGCGCACACGTGCTAATCATTTGATCACCCCCGCCCCCACCCCGCCTATATGAATGAGTATCTCCGAACCCACCTTGTACTATAGTGTATAGGCACCGTGCCTCATATGTATGAGTATCTCTGAACCCACCTATAAGCATACTCCTCGCAGTGTTCCGTTTGATTAGAGCTAATTCCACTACTCACTGCTGGACTGGGGGGCATTATTGTCGCTAACTATGACTGGTCAGTGGTCCCATTATCAACCAATCGCTGGCTACGTTACAAAGGTATTACCTTTAAAACAGGACGTTTGATTAGGGCTACTGTGTTTACATAACGTTACGTCACGGCTGAACGTTTTTTTATGCTAAATGATCCAGCACATTGCAGGATATTGCAGTAAAACTAATTGCGCGACAAACGAGGCTATCGGTATTGACGTAAAGTAAACGTTTATAATACCTTAAATCTTTGTCCAAAATTTTAAGGAAGACCCAAGATTAAACGAAGGACTATCACGTTACTGTACGTAAGAGGTAGATTTGATTGAACGAGAAGAATAGACACACTTCCTCAAAAGTTCAAGAATCCGAAGCCAATCCAGCAATGGCCAGAGAGGGATTTCTCGGGCCGTTGCTTCAGGAATATGACCTATAATAAGTGGAGTAGAGCCACTGTAGTATATTAGTATACGATGTTCAAAACTAATTGTTTTCTATGTAAACCTATCCATATCATCTATACGTGATTGTTTATTTATGGTGTCTGTGAGTATTTATATATCGCCCTGCTCGTCAATGAATCATACGTACACCCTGTCTGTGAAATGGAAGGAAGTTCCCGTCGTTACACAAACCCAATATACGTTTACATCAGCTAAAAAACGCCACATCAATCACATCTTCGTGGGTTTTCTCGGGTTCTCCGGTTTCCTCCCACTGCTAAAGACCCCTACGCACAAGCGAGTTATTGAAATAATTTTTCTTATTTTAAAAACACATGTGTTAGTCCCGAAATGACCTGGTTTGTGTCTTGTGGACGTTAAACCCGATTTCTCTCTCTCTCTCTCTCTCTCTCTCTCTCTCTCTCTCTCTTTCCACCACTACTAAATGGTTGATTTGTCCGCCATGTTTACGGAATGAAAAAAAAAATGTCTGTTAATTTGTTTCGTGTCTTTCCTCGAGCGCAGCTAATTGTAGAGAGATGGCGCAATTTTCGTGTGTACAACGTCCTACTGTTCTGCTCCTAAACTGGGCTAATGAAGACGGGCATACGCGATACAGTGTGCTATGGGCAAAATTCAACGCGGACAGCGGCGCTACGTTCTACTCTTGTATCGAATTCCAGTTGCCAAGGGATCTGTTCGTGTACTTCAATGTGTACACGGGCTTTCCTTTTTTCGTCCCATCGGAATGACTAGACAACTTTATTTGTTAGGCCCACCGTCCTGCACCGCTGACCAGGGTAAACCACGCCGGAAAATCTCGATGAACTTTCTCGGCCAACTCCGGGAGCGAAATAAAATGGCGTTTAAATTCCTATTGTCCTGTGAGTCAACTGGCGTGGTTTCGAATCCCCGGTTGTACGTGCAAGGAATAGATTCGCCTGTCCAACCTCGGAAAAGGGGTTTATATAAGTTTCTGAATAAATATTGTTTATATATAAAACAAACCTCGTGGGTTTTTCCGGGTCCTCCTCTGGTTTCCTCCCACTTCTAAAGACCCCTACGTGCAAGCGAATTGTTGAAATAAATTAAGCATATGTTAGTCTAGTTTGTGTCGAATTGACGTTAAACCCCATTTATTAAATCAAATCATTAACTGCCAATCGAGTTTAAATCCGGTGAAAATCTCGATCACCCGATAGTCTAGAGAGGTGATTACGGTATTGTCATGTGGATAAATGTCTATTTAATAATTTATATAATATTTGAAGCCAGATGATGCAGACGGAGGGCCTGACAAGGACAGCTGCCTAGTCGTTCGGGTGGGACGAAAAACCGAGGTCCCGTGTACACATTGGCGTGTACGTAAAAGATCCCTTGGCAGTTGGAAATCAGCTGCTGCTCGGGCAAAAATTTTCCTCATAGCACACTGTATGGCGTATGTCCGTTTGCAATTTAGCCCAGGTTAGGTGCAGAAGCGTAGGACGCTAAACCCCATTTTATTCATTTATTCATACTTATTGATCCACCTTGGCCCTTGTTCATGCAAAGAAACTCTAAATAAATATCATTTCCTTGTATATTGTGCGTTTCTTTAGCTGTTTGGTTTATTCGTCAAACTTTTTTTTTTCCCTAACAACTGGCAGAATTTTAATTGATTCCCCCTCGTGTTTTATCTCACCAACAGGGCTGTATGTAGGATTTTAAAATTGGGGGTGCAGCAGAGTGGTGGGTGCCAATATAATGCCCAAGTAACTGATATTGATCATAATCAAGTGTATCATTTTATAATTAAAAGACTGTAAACAATTTTGTGGAGGGGGGGGGGTACCATTTCTCAGGGCACCTTATTTTTCTTTGGGTACAATGCACCCCTACCAGATACGGCCCTGCTTACCATCAATTCATCTTACATTCACATCTCTGCATCACTTCGGGGGTTGCGATGGCCTAGTTGTCTAGAGTGCCTCGCTTCGACGTCTAGCTGGCCGGCCACCTATGGCTTGCGACTGTGGTTTCGAGCGTATGTGGCATGAAGATAGGGGCGCCTTCTCAACCTCTAGTGGACCCCCCCCCCCCCCGTAAATAACAGTATAAAAAAAATATGCGCCACAAATCACCACTGACACTCTGATCTTTTCAAAAAAATTCTCGGGAGACAACCAAGCCCCTCCCCAAACAGGTCCACCTCTGGCAACTGCCCCAGTTTTCAGTAGTATATTACATACCAAAAAACAAGATCCTATAATATTTCAAAAATAGACAATGTAAAGGGAAAATCTTGACAATTTACGACAGTCTGGGCGACATTAGCGCTTGGTTTTTCTCAATCTGTTACACAGAGAATTACGAAAGTCTTCTAATATTTCTGTTAAAGATGCCTACCTTCAACACGTGCAATCACATCACGCGGCGTCAATCATTGGCTCAGCGGTACGTGCATTGTTTATATCTTTGTTAAAGATGACTCCCTTCAACGCGTACAACGCGGCGTCAATCATTGACTCAACGGCACGTGCATTCTTTACATAAGATGTAACTGGTTTGGCCAGAATGGTGCCTTTTACTCATTTTAATACCAATTTTCAATAAATAGGAAACATTTATTACCTACAAATACTTCAAACGTATTTGTTTATTTTTCTAATACCATATGGCGTATACCCGACCTCATAGCCGCCTAGTCCTTCGGATGGGACGGAAAACCGAGTCCCGTGTACACATTGGCGTGCACGTAAAAGATCCCTTGGCAGTTTGAATTCAGTTGCTGCCCGGGCAAATATTTCCCTCATAGCACACTGTATGGCGTATGCCCGTCGTCAATTAGCCCAGGCTAGGTGCAGAAGCGTAGGACGTTAAACCCCATTTCATTCATGCATTGACTACTAATCATAACGCAAGATTGACCCCTAGCTGAACTCCAATTACAAAACTACAGAAATAATTAAATAAAAACAAATATCCGCCATACTTGTTTTCAATTTATAGAACTAGCATGGCGATTACTACGGCGTACGACAACAGAGGCAGGCCACGCCCACATCCAGTGTGTACCTTGTCAACCACACTGTCCACATCCGGCTAACACTATTTCAACCTCCTGACTGATTGTTTTTTTTATAATATAATAATAATAATCGCGTCATTTTCCAATTTGACCCTTGGCACAGGTCGTGCGAATGATTTCGATCATTACTGCAGGAAGAAACCGAAGAACTCAGGGGAAACCTGCCTGATCGGACTTCAGTATCAGTTTGCTGAAAATACTATTGTTACATATCATTTTTCTAATTAGACGAAATAAGTAAATCACTGTGTATTTTGGGTAAGGGTTAGAGTTAGGTTTAGGTTTAGGTTTAGGTTTAGGGTTAGGTTTATTGATACCCATATTTATAGTATTTCTTATAGCGGTGGACTAGTAAACCCTCAATGTGCTTGCCATGAAATTTATACAGTCGATCATGACTCACACCGACATAACAGAACGTTTCGGAAATATTCGGATACACAGAATAATGACTGGTCGGGGCACAGAATAATGACTGATTAGGACACACAGAATAATGACTGATCAAGACACACAGAATAATGACTGATTAGGACACACTGAATAATGACTGAAACGAAATGGGGTTTAACGTCCTGCTTTTCTGCTCCGATCACAGACATACGCCTTGTGGTGTGCTATGACGGAAATTTACTCGGACAGCAGCATCACGGTCTAGGCCCACTCTAAATTCGGATTCCGAATTTTCGTATCATCCGAACGACTAGACATTGTTCATATTTCAGGTAGAATAATGGGTGAACAAGTTAAATCTATAATCGATAATTACCTGCATTGTTAATCAGGACATTCACTTCTCTCTCATTTTCACAGAGTTCGGTGACAAAATCCTTGACGGCTCTCAGATTCCCTAGATCACATTTCATAGCTATGACATTCTGATTGTTCACCTTCCTCCTGATGGTGCGTGCAACGGCCTCCCCTTTGATCTTATCGCGACAAACTAAGATGACTCTCCCGCCTCTTTTAGCCAAATCTGTCGCCGTGGCTCGTCCCAATCCCGTATTAGCACCTGAAAAATACACAATATACACACATTTCATTAAAACAAGTACTAACCTAACACAGCTCATATGACGTCCTCACATACATATTGGATCGAAGTATGACATTAGAAGCGCAGTTGTCCAAAGAACATTAAGAGGGGGGGGGGGCGAATCCCAAAATGACCTAGTTTGTGCCAAGTGGACACTAAACCCCATTTATAATATTGTAGTTACATTATTAAGCTATATTACAGTTATGTAAAGGGCTATATTTAATTTTAAAAATGCGAGCAATTTTGAGTAAGCTCTCAACATTTATTAAGTCTGGGAATGTTTTGTGAACTTGGGGTCAGGGAGTACGCATACAGACAATTCCTGGTTCCAAATCATTACTGGCGACAGCAGATGACGGGTCGGGTTCATTAGACATATCTCTACTTCCGATGCCATGAGGGGGGGGGGCGAATGGTTAGCGCCTGGGCGTTGTATCATAAGGTCTGTCATTGAGTCAACTGGCATGGTTTCGATTCAACAGCTGTACGTCTAATGGGCGTTAAACCCAATCTCTCTCTCTCTCTCTCTCTCTCTCTCTCTTTCTCTCTACTAATACGCACAAGAGAATTGTTGAAATAAAATTTTAGTCCCGAAATGACCTGGTTTGTGTCGAATAGGTGTTAAACCCCATCTCTCTTTCTCTCTCTCTCTCTCTCTCTCTCTCTCTCTCTCTCTCTCTCTCCCTTACCCCCTCCCCCTCTGCCTGCCCCTCTCTCTCCTCCTCTCTCTGTCGGTCTCTCTAACTCTCCCTTACTCTCCCCCTTTCTAACTCTCTCCCTCTCTCTCTCTCTCTCTCTCTCTTTAGACTGTAGGCCTATATATCGCACATATAAACAAATACCGTAAATTCCTACTCGACGACCCCTGGGTGAGTTTTAATTATAATTGAATTAAATAATAGATAAATAAAAATAGCGGAGACTACACATGTTATTTTATTTATGGTAAAGAGACCGGGATAATTGGGTTTTAATCTGGTGAAGTATGGCGGCCGTAAATTGAAGCATATCTGTAAATGATGACACACAGCTGGTAGTCAGTTAGTTAATACATTATTGAAACTCCTACACGAAGATTTTCGCTAGCCTGGAGGTCGGGTGTTCGATCCCTGCATTGGCCGAGAAAGTTCATCTCGATTTTCTGACGTGATTTCCCCTTGTCAGTGATGCAGAAGGAGGGTCTGACAAGGACAACTGCCTAGTTGTTTGGATGGGACGAAAAACCGAGGTCCCGTGTACACATTGGAGTGCACGTAAAAGATCCCTTGGAATTCGATATAAGAGTAGGCCGTAGCGCCGCTGCCCGGGCAAAATTTCCCTCATAGCACACTGTATGGCGTATGCCCGTCTTCAATTAGCTCAGGTTAAGTGCATAACAGTAGGTAGGACGTTAAACCCCATTTCATTCATTCATTCATAATACACGAAGATCGTATGAAATGATTAAAACAACCGTCTAAATAGAACACAGTTTTTATGGGATACAATCACTAGTTTATTCTAAAGCACATTGTGCTTGATATAGATAAGAGGATACATGTCGAAACGTCGTGCTTTAGAATAATCTAGTGATTGTATCCAATAAAAACTGTGTTCTGTTAATGTGTTTCCGATCGCTAAATGCCACTTAAAGATTAAAACAACCATATAAATGATGACAACAAACATATGAATGATGAAAACAACCATACAAATGATGAAAACAACCATATAAATAATGAAAATAACCATATTAATGATGAAAATAACCATATACATGATTAAGTCAACCATATAAATGATTAAGTCAACCATATAAATGATTAAGTCAACCATATAAATGATTAAGTCAACCATATAAATGATTAAAACAACCATATAAATGATTAAGTCAACCATATAAATGATTAAAACAACCATATAAATGATTAAGTCAACCATATAAATATTTAAGTCAACCATATAAATGACGAAACATCCCTAAAAGCAAATAATTGAAATGAAAGTAAAACAACTATATTAATGATGAAAACAACCATATAAATGATGAAAACTACCATATAAATGAATAAGTCAACCATATAAAAGATGAAAACAACCATATAAATAATGAAAATAACCATATTAATGATGAAAATAACCATATAAATGATTAAGTCAACCATATAAATATTTAAGTCAACCATATAAATGATTAAGTCAACAATATAAATGATTAAGTCAACCATATAAATGATTAAGTCAACCATATAAATGATTAAGTCAACCATATAAATGATGAATGTAAATGATTAAAGATACATTATGTAAGTTATAGATAAGAACTAGCCATTCTTGTTATATTAGTTCGAAAGTAGATGATGTGAAAAGAATAATTTGAAAATTTCATTCAAATTATTCTATTGCAAGCGAAGATATTGGCCTTTGAGGGTTTGTCAGACGTGTTTCTGAACCATTCTAATCTATTTAATATCGGATAAAACTGGTACCATCGAGGGTTGATTAAGGCCTCGGTCAGTTAATTAATGTAAAGCAGTGGATTCTGATGAATAGGCTCAAGATGAACGACGACAAGTCAGGGTGTATTGTAAATGTGACAGTTCATGGCACTTCATGGGCTATATCCAAATGCGTTACATCCAAGATGAAAATCGGAGATATATTTGTACCCAGATGAACACCAGTTAGAGTTCTAAATCTAATAGTAAGTGCAGGGGGACTGCACCACATATGATTTACACAAAAGACAAACATAACGACAAGACACCATACTCAAAAAACAACAATAAACAAACAATTAAAAAAGAGCGAATGGATTCGGGGGCTAGCCGTAAGCGTCCACTGCGCTGTACAGTCCCGGGCCTGTGGTGACACAGACTTCACTCATATTTGAAAACAACCGGGAATGCAACCCAAAGAGTGTCCTTCTGTGGAAAGTTTTAAGAAGACTTTAAAAACATATCTATTTCAAAGAACATTCTGCAAATAACATTCTGTAAAAGTGTTATTCCACTGTTCAACAAAGTAGTCCATATTGTTTTTACCTAAAATGATTGTAAAATCATAAAATAAATAGAACGTGTCGTTTTGTCGTGAATAACATATTTTATTTCATCTCTAAGCAAGAAAACGTTTATATATTTTCACTCATGCTTCGCATTGGTGAAAATATTAGTTTTCTTGCTTCTCGATGAAATAAAATATGTTATTCACTCTAAAACGACACATATCCTCTATTTATTATGTGTTTAGGCCTATTTAATTTAGTTTATGTGTGTGATGGTGGTGGTGCTGTGTGTGTGTGTGGGGGGGGGGGGGGTGATGCTATTGAATACATCAAAGAAGTAATAATGAGTGTTATATCAAATTCAATAAACATATCAGCGATGAAAGACTGACCCCTACGCGCAAGCGAATTATTGTAATAAAAGTAAAACCATATGTTAGTCTCTCTCTCTCTCTCTCCTTAAGTTTTCATTTTTCTTGTAAAACGTTTTACATATCTTTTAACATTGTTTATCGGTTTTAGTTCTGCGTATTTGGATGTGAAAATCGTAGGCCTACACTAAAAATAACGTCGTGGTATATTTGTTTGTAGAATACGTCATTGTTGTTTGTGGTATACGTCATTGTTTATTTATAGAACCCGCCATTGTGTATTTGTTCAATCTACTCGGTGAACCTCAAGCTGTTTGTGTTTCACAGTTTGCCCCGGTGTATAAAATTTCCTGGTATTTTTATCCATCAGAGCTTGAATAGAATAAAATGAAGTGTAGTGGCTTTGGCTTTCATGTACCAACCGCGCTAAAAGAGACATGGCTGTCTAGTCGTTCGGATTGGTCAAAAACCCGAGGGCCCATGTACAGTATATATTGGCGTGCACGTAAAAGATACCTTGGCCATTGGAATTCGATGTAAGACTAAGAAGAGTAGGCCGTAGAGCCGCTGTCCGGACAAAATTTCCCTCATTAGTCCAGTCGGGGCAGAACCAGTGGCGGATTTAGTTCGACCAAGGCCTATTTAAAATGTCGTGGGCATCAGGGCCTACGTTTATTCCTGTTGGGCCTAACCCCCCCCCCTAACATTCACTGTCTATGCCTTTTTAATCGCATCGGAACAGTCTAAAAAATTACAAATTCTTTGGGCCTGAGGCTGAAGCCTCATCAGCCTCGCTGATAATCCGCTACTGGGCAGAACAGAAGGACATTAAGCCCCATTTTTTAAAATTTCATTTTTTAGAAATAAAAACTACGCGTCTTTTTCGAAGACGAAATGTTCAAAGTGGATGACGTCATTCTCCACAACGGAAAGCAACTCTGGGAGATTGTGATGACGTAGGACTGCATAACAAAATTTTAATAAAAAAACGAACACAAAATCCTTCGCGCTTTTTTTGCCCTTTATTTTTTGGACAGATTAAATCATTTAACATCAATCTGCCTTCTTCATTTCCTCTATTTGTTTTTATTTGGTTAAGTTGTATTCTTGTATGTATTGTTTTTCTGCCTCTTGAGATGGATCGAGGTGGATCGCGTTTCATTTATGTCATTCGGCAGTCTACGGTGTTATTCTGTGTCTGCCAATCAGTGTCAGTCAGGGAGCTCGTGAATTGATTCACCTGGGCCTGGCAGAATTACAGGTGAAACTAAACAAACATATTAATTCAGATATATATTAGCAGGTTTAGGTTCACACTCGTCGGATTTAGAAATATTTTGTGTTTTTTTTGTGTTTTCTTACGTTTTTTCTTTTTAGTTAAAAAAACAAAATCGAAAAAGTGACTTGCCTTAAGGAATTCGCGGTAGCACTTCAACTTAAGTAAGACGTTGGCTCGCTAAGGTAAAGATAACGTGTACTGTTCGAACCTGGGTGTTGGCCGAAAAAGTTTCATTGGGATTTACCGAGGTGACCCCCCCCCCCCCCTTTGTCGTTGGAGTGGGTCCAATGTATAAATCATTGGCGTGCACGTTAAAGAACCTTTGACAGTTGGAATTCGAAAAAAGAGAAAGACCGATTGAGGAGGTCAGGAATTTTTCAACGCATTAGAAGTAGGATAGGGGGAAGTAACCCTACCACTTTCCATAACCCTAACCGATAACTAATGAATTGGTTCGAAATGACCCCTTTAGTCGACCTGGAAATAGACCAATGGATTGGTCCGAAATGCCCCCCCCCCTTCCCTCAGCCGACCTGAAAATAGATAAAACCTGCCTCGAGATCATCAAAATAACAGCTCCGCAGTAAAGACACCCATTTTCTGCTGCCGCCATGTGGCGCGCGCGTTACCTCAACGTACTAGTGTGGTACATTCTTAACATCGTAACTAAAATAGAAAGAAAGGGCAAAGCACCACGTAACGGAAAACATGCCGGAACTTCTGAAAGTAATTTATCAGACATGTTTTATCTCTTAGCATGACGACAGTGAGTCGGAGAAAATGTTTACAAAGATCCAACGTAACTCGATATCCGGTCATGCGCAAGTGCAACTACTAAATGAGCATCTTCCAATATCATTATGAGCATTCGGTCTATCATTGCCAACTTTTCGGGAAAAGACGGGCTTCTGATATCCAATATAGTCTGAAAAGTCAAAAAATAAACAATTGACCATTGGTACACGAATCGTGTAATATAATGCGTTTCAGTGCCACTTGTAACAAAGGACTCGAAGAACGAGGCTAAACATATTCCACAAGTCATGTCTAACGACGTCTTATTCTCATCTGGAGAGCACGCGCAATACATACACTCTAAATCCAGTGGACGCCGGACGCGTACCGATGCGTTCGATTGTAAACACATGAAGTTAATATTTGCTCACATAACGTCTTTTATTTAACGCAGCCATTAAAAACGGAACACACAACGTTCCATTTACGATATGGAATTATTACGCTGGGTGTTCAACGTCAATTAGTAAACACCAACTGTTCGATTATGAACGTATTTGGTTTCAAACATTAATTACAGAACACATGACGTCGTTTGAGATGTTTTTAAAATAGTATACTTTGAACACCATGCGTCATCCAAGTCAATAAACAACTTTACTAACATATTAAGTGCATACTGCCAGCTTTGCTATTTGGTTAAGAAAACCAGGTGATTGAAAAAAAATCTGGATATTATTAATTAAAAGTAAAAATAAATATTTATTATGTATTTGGTTTGGTGTGACACAAAGAAAAAATAATAATTTTTTTTGGTTTGTGGGTCTACAGTACGTGTGACGCAAAATCAATTTTATTATGGCCTGTCCGTACAGAACAGATAGACCGAGGTCTTATCATAAATAGGGGGGGGGGGGCTCGGTTGCGATGCGATCCTCTTAAAGGGCATGTTTGTGCGAACGTTTCATATGCTTGCCTGAACACCTGGCGTTCTTGCGTGAACGTTGTGAATTTTGAACACCAAGCGTTCAGATAGGAACTCTAAGCGTTCATATAAACACGCCATGGTGAGCATGCGTTGAAAGTCACGTGTCCTCTCTTAACGCCGACGTTGGACGCCATTGTGTGGGTATTTTGATCTTTGACATTAAATCCTGCTATAAATCACTAATCAGAGTACATCGGTAAACTTTAATATATACACTTAGTTGGCGCTAAGTTTGACTACAGAAAATTTAGTTTATTTTCTTTTTTTGGCGTTTAAATCTATATAAATTTCATTGGGTAGTGCATCCCTCCAACCGCCACTTTTTGGGGCCTTTAGGACCATTTTTTTCATTGGTTTTAATAAGGGAGATAACTACGCGACTTCACTAATAGCCCACAGCTCCCCCTTTTCTTTAATTGTTTGGATGTGGGGGTTTTTTTTTCAATAAGGGCTACATTTAGACCTACTAAAATATTTATGATGTTTTTACGTTCCCAAATTCATTTAACAATAAATCAAATAAACCTAAAAAATACGTCACGTTCCTCAAGTTTGTGAACACCTCGCGTTCAGAAAAGAACACAATCGGTTTTCGCTTTTTACACCCCCCCCCCTCACCTCCCAAACTCTGTATTTATGCATTTAGCCATAATTTCAGCATTACTACTAGGCCTATTCTGCTTCACGTACACAATTTTTACGTTTCATAATATCGGCTCGCTCCAATTGAGGCATACTCTAAGTTTACTGCTATATATAATTAGTCCAGCTACAGACATATCGTCGGTCATGTCAGATTCAAACTATTTTGAATGCAGTCTTTGTCCATTTACTGCAGTTGACTTCTTAGATTTCCAAAGTCACTATGTTCGTCACAAAAATGAACCGAATTTTCACATATCCTGTGGTATTATGGGATGTAGGTATTCCACTAAAAAATGGGTAACATACAGGGTTCATTTTTACAGAAAACACAAGCATGATATTATACAAAATCAAAATATGAATGACAACGAAATATCTGACGACAATGACGGAGACGACATATTAGATAATACTGAACATTTTGATGAAAAAGCTGTTGAAAATATAGAGCATTCCAATGCAATGTTTACCTTAGCTTTGGAAGCTAGGGACAAATTATCAAAAGCTTCAGTAAACCGTGTACTCGATTCAACCGAAAATTTAATTAGCAACCATATTTCAAATTTCGGAAAAAGTATTAAATCAAAATTACAGAACCAAGGTATCGATACTTCATTCATGAACGACATAGTATATGATTCGTGCTTACAGTATTTGTGCACGGACAAACGTAGACAAAGATATTATAAAAATGAAATGGTTACGTACATACAACCCGAAGAAATTGTTTTAGGAAAACGCATAAAACTTTTAAAAGGCGAAGTAACCACTATTCCGGATGTTGGCTATGTAGTACCCTTTCTTGCAAACCTTCAAAATCTTCTTAATATGCCTGAAATGGTCCATTTTGGGGGGAAATCCTGCGCATCTTCGAGTGATATGTTACACGATATATGTGATGGTCAGTTTGTGTCAAATAGTGACTTCTATAAACAACACCCTGATGCGCTGAAAATTGCAATAAGCACAGACGATATAGAAATTGTAAATCCAATCGGAACAAAAGTTAAAAAACATAAAATATCCGTGTACTATTTTTCATTGTTAAATATCCCGCCTATGTTCCGATCGAGAATTAATTCAATTCAATTATTAGCGGTAGCAAAAAGTAAAGATGTCAAACGCCATAATGCGCAACATGTATTACTCCAAGATTTCATTTAACAGCAGGGGTATCAATGATAATAAATGGCGCGGTAAAACTATGTTACGGTTCATTAGTTATGGTAGCCGCCGATACACTAGCGGCTCACGAACTTGGCAGATTCAAAGAAGGGGTTTCCTTTGCACACAAAAAATGTCGAAACTGTGAAATAGATTCTGAATTAATTAACAGTGTAATAAGGGAGAACCAGTGTACTTTGCGAACAACTGAATCACACACGGAGAGATGTGGGTTACTGGAAAGTCTTGAGGGTTCTACGAAATGTTATTGGAGTAAGGTATGGGGAATAAATGGTTCGAGCTGCTTGCTGAAAATCAATAATTTTGACTTGATAAATTGTCTAGTTCAGGACCCCATGCACGTCTTACTCGAAGGTGTTGTCCCTTATTACTTTGCGTTGGCTTTGACTGATTTTATTTATGTTAAGAAGTATTTTAGCCTCGAATATCTCAACAGTGTTATTGATTCTTTAACATATTCTTACCTTCACAGTTCATCGAAACCCAGCCCAATTACAAAAAAACATGTTGTAGACAACAAAAAGTTAAAGGAAACATCTTCCTCTATTTTAACACTTTGTGAGATATTGCCTTTTTTAATTGGAAACAAAATTTCTGTCGACGATGAGATTTGGAATAATTTTCTTCGATTATGTCAAATCGTGTATATTTGTATGGCAGCTCATTGCACGTGGGAAACTGCTGATATATTAGAGATATTAATTGCAGAATACCTGGGTGAATTTACTAGGCTGCACTGTGGCGAATCATTTATTCCGAAACTGCATTACATGATTCATTTCCCAAGTCAGATGCGTAAATTTGGACCTCTAAGGCACCACTGGTGCATGCGATATGAAGCTAAGCATACCGTATTTACCCAAAAAAAATACAAAAATTTCAAGAATCTCCCTTACACATTAGCAAATCAACATCAACTTCATATGTGGCGAGAACACAAGATCCGAAAATTTCTTATACGAAGGAGATATCGTCAGTGAGGGCACAATTATTAATGTTCAGACAAAATATCCACAAAGTGATTTTGAAATTCATCAAGCCTATAGTACCTGCAAAATAACAAAGTATGGCTTGAAATATGTTGTAGATAAGTGTGCAGTAGTTATCAAATATGATGATAATAATCTCCCATTATTTGGAATAATTGTGGATATTTTATGTGTAGAGTCTGATGTATATTTTGTAGTAGATATAGTAGAATCGCAATTTAATAAACATCTATTATGTTATATCTTAGGCCAAGTACTTCAAAGGAAATATGCCAATATAAATACGTTATTGTATAAATGGCCAATTGGGTTATACAAGACAAATGACGGCGTTTGTGTTGTTAATTCGAAGGGTCACTGCTGCGAACTGCATTAATGGCTAAATTATCGCAAAACGCAACCAATCCAATACACAAAAACACATACTTATGGAATAACAGCTACTTAATTAATTTATTCCATAAGTATGTGTTTTTGTGTATTGCTCTATCCAGTTACTAAATGCCTCTAAAAGAATGCAACCAATCTAGTTCATAGATGTATTAATATTTGATTTCCTTAGCGCCAACTAAGCTACAATGTAATTATGTTCATGAAACTTAAAATTTTAGAATACCTTTTTTTTTATAAACAATATCTATTCAGGATGTCTGAATGGAATATGGAACAGGCTTAGCCTATGTAAAACCCCTCTCCTTTTGGTGTCGTTAATGTATGTCATTTTAGAGTTAAAACACTATCTTAATTTGACTGAGAGGATTAATACATTCTGTTTTATCTCTATACTAAATATTTTCTCTTATGATTCCAAGATCAAAATGCCCCTCCTTAAAGTAACAACAGCCCAAAGAAATCAAAGAAAACTAGTCGTTGCAACATGTTATGCCGACCTGATTAAGAAAAGTAAGTTAAATTAATATCACTATTTTGCTTATATATTTTAAATGTTCTTTTCTTATCAATTATATTTTCAAATAATGTCAAAAGGGTATCCATTTTAAGCCTCTTTATCACTAGCTCTTGTTCAAATGATATGATCACCGATTAATATTTCTTCCTGTTACTTATAGGTTTAAAGAAGTTTGCTATTGACGAGACTACATCGGTAACAGCCGTGCTTGAAATTGATGGCACGCTCATTGAGGAAGATGAGGAAGTACTTGCACTGACAGACAGCTCCGGAATAATTATTCTTTTATCCGGGGAAGAATATTCAACTGCCGCCCTCGAGCAGCCTTCTCATGGTAGCACAGAATCCCCCCTTAGGCAGCCTTGTACAGAAAATGAAACCGGAACAGCACCACCGAAGGAAGGTAACAAACCCGTAAAATGAATCCCATTCACAGTGCATGGATAAAATAAAAACCAAGTACGAACAATCCAAATCAAAAGACAGAATTCGAAGTCCTATGATTTTTTAAATCCATATTTTTATTTGCTTTAATTGACATCCAACACAATCCCCAATCGAATTACGTAATCAGTTTACAAATTCAAGCTGGTAATAGGAGAATTCGTGATCAGGTCATTTCACTAACTTGAAATTCCAGGATAATCTTGAGTTTTTAAGACAATAACTGGAATTTAAGTTGCTAACTTGTAACTTCTAGTTGCTAACTTGCAAATTTAAAAGTTATCAAATTGAATATTCATTAGCTTATCTTGAATGTATTTTGTTATTCATTAATGTATCTATATATCATTAATCCCCGTTTTGAAACTTTTGTTTTCAGAGATTTGCACACAAATAGTTGCTGGTCCGATACCAAATTTCAGTTCAGTTGTCACCGACAACAGACATATTGTCGAGAAGGTGTGGAGACCTCTCGTGAATGAAACCGCATATCACTATTATAGAATGTTGCCAGGAATCGGCGAATCCGGGCATTACCAGGCTATTGGGGAAAAAGTACACCAGCATTTCCCATGTATAGCCTTACCTGGCTGTAATCATCCTTGGGTAAGCGAATATTTGAAGTTTGATTAAAATGTGATTTTCTAAATGTTAAAAGTGTGGCAAAAGCAAATTTGGCGTAAATTGGTAGACTATGCTGCTGTATAGACGGAAAGATAATAAATGATATTGAAAGTATGGCTTTTTCGTTAGTAAAAAGAGATTTAAAATTGGCTTAAAGATTAACCTAACATTTTTCATTTACAGTGGTAAATTATCCCCTATGATAAATTTAACTGAAGATTACATCGCAACAAAAGCAAAAATTAACAGATGGCGTGTGTATACGCCATCTATTTCGAACAACTGCATATTGTAAAACAAATCGATGATTGGTAGATGTACAAATAGTAATACTTGCAGTGTATTATTTGGGAATTAGTGTAGTTCCACGTTCCACTCAAAATCGCATTCATTAATTGCAAATGAGGCCGGTTTGGGCGGGATGGGGTTGGGGGAAAGTCCATGGTGGACGTTTATGATCATAAGGTCTGCCATTGAGGCCCAAGTGGCGTGGCTTCGATTCCTCAATAAGGAGTAGGGTCGCATTCCAACATGGTGGGTTTTCTCCGGGTCCTCCGTGTTTCTCCCACTGCTAAAGACCCCTACGTGCTTGCTAATTATTTAAATAAAATGAGCCATATGCTAGTACGGAATTGGCCTAGTTGTGTCGAATGAATGTTTCACTCCATTTCTCCCTCTATACATTAATAGCAAACAAGCAAAATAAAAGATTTACTTTGAATTTCAGTCCACCTTTTCAAAGTCTGTCGCGCAAAAAATTCGACACATAAGATATAACAGTAGACGAAAAACAAGCAGCTTATCAGAAGTAACGCCAACCATGAAAAAGTCCAAGACCTTTATTTCGCCATCTGTGGGCGGTGGATTGGACTCAGAAAAGGAAGAAGCTAAACACGTTGAAGAAATGAAAAAGGAATGCGATAAGAAACAGCCGAATAAAATACATCTTAAGCTTCTTTTAAAAAAGACTAGACGACCATTCAAAGCGCTACTACTAAAGCACCCAGGCGGGCAGATACAACCCATACTCGATGCTTTCCCGTGTTTTAAAGACAGCGAGTTTGTAAGTAATATATAAGAGAGAGAGAGAGGGGGGGTCCACTCGACATAAGCTATGTCATTTCGGGACTAACACATGGTTCAATTCTACTTCGGGGGGGGGGGGGCAATACCCACGAGATTGGACGCCACGTAGAATCGGAACCACGCCAGTTGACTCAATGACAGACCTTATGGTATAACGCGCACGCGCTAACCATTCGGTCATCAAATCCCCCCCCCCGTAATAAATGTAATCCGTAATACATGTAATTCTAAATAGTATGGGAAACAGTTATGAACGAATTTTGGTCCAACTTTGAGTTGGAATTAATTTTGTGATGCTGGATTAATTCCAGGATCCTTTGCAATTTCGAACTAAAGTCAGGACAGCTTACCGCGATAGGGGTATGAATGCCTTTCAGTTTGAAATAAAGTGAAATGGGGGTTTAACGACCTACTGTTCTACCGCGGATGGGCTAATGAATGCGGGCATACGCGGTCTACTCTTATTTCGAACTTCAATTATCAACGGTATTTTTACATTTTATTTTTCCCATTCCAACGACATGTCTTTTGCCATGCCCTTCTTCCTGTACCACTGACAAGGGGTAATGCATCCCGAAACTCCCGATGAACTTCTCGGCGAATACCGGGAGCGAACGCGGCACTTCCCGAACTCCGCCTCTCACCACTAAGCCACCACCGATTCCTTCCCTCTATTTGCTATTGGTATCTACATCTCATTCGAGTATACGGATCATATGAAACCATTAAAATAACCGCAGACAATGTCATTTGAGAATTTAACTGTTCACATGGATGTTCTTAGATTTTCTTTTGACTTCTTGTATTGTAGATACTGTATCAGATGTCCCTGCTCTTTGGCGTCCCCAAAGTGGAACGGGCGGCCGACAGAATGAAAAAATTCCTTATAGTAGCCGAATTAATCATGGGAAAGGATGGTGATGTATGTACTATTAATGTTTACGGACATCAAAATGATTGATATATTTAAACGAGCTAATTAAATAAACTTTTTAATCACCGGATCTGTATCCGAATACTAGTATTAAAAATAGTGACATCATGTATGTACTATTAATGTTTACGGACATCAAAATGATTGATATATTTAAACGAGCTAATTAAATAAACTTTTTAATCACCGGATCTGTATCCGAATACTAATATTATAAATAGTGACATGTATTTTAAAATACATGTCACTATTTTTAATACTTGTATTCGGATATTGTTAAAACAATATAGGGTTTATGTTTACTGAATATTTCGTTTTCAGGTCTACAGAATATTTCATTTTCAAGTCTACTGATTTGATGACACCTTGTTTTCGTTTGAAGTATTATTAAGAGTAATATTTCGAATATAATTTTCAGGATGGATGTGAATGGCGCGCCCTTCCTGTCATCAATTTTATTGAAGCTGGAACCAGGACAGGAAAGGCAATAAAGGATTCAATAGTAGAAATAATAGATGTAAGTTTATTCTATTTTTGATGTTTTTTCGACATAATTATTTTCACCTACATTAAATGTACTGTATATATTATGGTCCTGGTACTCCAGATAGGAGATTGTTATTGTGGTCCGGTGAGTCCTGTGAATCCGTCATACAATTGAAATACACATAAAAGGAGAATGGAATAAGTGGGAATTAATTTTGTCATGTGACAAAATAAATCAATGAGGTCCTGATGCTTTCAAGGTTGCTGGATATAAAATGGTGGGGGGGGGCACCGTTCTGCGCCATACAGTGTGATATGATATAACTTTTGAAAAGCAACCCGCCCTACGACCGATTGTCATTTAGAATTCCAACTGTCAAGCGTTCTTATTTTAGTGCACGCCAATGTGTACATTAAAAGTATAAAATATAACTTTAGAAACAGAAACCGGTTTATTCAAGAACTGGGAGCTTAAAATGTTGGTTCTCAGTCTTTAAACGTTATCCTATTTTGTATAGCGAGGTCTCCTCTGGCAGTGGGGTTGGGGATCGTTGTCAAGTGCTCCCTATTCCCCAGCCCGTCTAAATATAATTCCAGCTCCGAGAAGAACTGATTAACATTCAGATATTAAACCCCCTCAATTTAGTAACTGATTTTTATCTAAACTACGATTCAACTGTCTCTGATCGGACGATGTACCATTCAACAATAATTAATACACTTGTTAACTACACGGAAAACATATATCATGTCAGAGGGCCACTGTCAACATAGCGCGATAGCGACAACTAAATGATACTGACATTCCGTTCCGAATAGAATGCACAGCGCTATGTCGTTGTCGGGCTGGGTAGAAACCACATAATTGTTTTTTATTTACAGACTTTTTTTTCTAATTTCAGGAATATGACACCACAGATGTACAAAAATCAATATCGTCCAAAATTGGAGAACCTCTTCATTTGAAAATCATCAGGACTGAAGATAAATTGTCTGGAATATTTATTTGCGGGGATACATGTAGAATAAATTGTCTTGTAAAGGGGGGTGTTTTAGGGGGATTATTGAAATTAATTTTTTCCTATTATATATTTGATATAAACTATCCAAAAAAATATTCGCCAATATTAAGCATACTGCAAGAAGTGATTATGGAAGAGCCCTGCACTCAACAAACAACAAACCAGAAATCGAAATTCCTTCTTAAAAGAATAAATGAAAAAATGACAGAATGTGAATAAAACAGTCAAATTCATATGTTTACTTTTCTCTTTTTGCTTTGTCCAGATAATATTTGTAAAATGGAAATCGACAATTTTTCTTTCGTGAATTGTACTTCACAGCAGCCAATCAAGTACAATGAAACTGAACACTTGGTGTTAGCAAAACGCAGATGGACGCGTTCAAGTGTTCAAAATCTGTTTCATTTTTTGTGTTCATTACGGAACGCGTCCAGTGTTCAGATTTGAACGTTTAATATTACCTTTTGTGAACATGGTGTGTTCTGTGCTGAACGCGAGACGTAACATCTGTTCGGATTTGAACGTTTAGTGTTACTTTTTTTTAAGGAACATTACGTGTTCTGGGTTGAACGCAAGACGTATAAATCTGTTCAGATTTGAACGTTTAGCATTACTTTTTTATGAATATTATGTGTTCTGTGATGAACGCAAGACGTATAAATCTGTTCAGATTTGAACGCGTACTATATTACTTTTTGTGAACATCATATGTTCTGTGATGAACGCCTGACGTATACATATGCACACTCTTCCTGTTGGACGCGTTCAAAATCTGTTTCATTTTTAGCGTTCTGTAGAGGCGTCCGTAGGCGTCCTCGGGTTTAGAGTGTACCGTCGGTGTAGACTGGAATAACCAGACGTTAGAGATGTCGTATTTCGCCGAACATAACTGATTTGAAATTAGAGTAAAAACGGTAACGATGGAATGTAAAACAGTTTATATACATTCATATTACTATTATATGCGTTGAGACCCATTTATGTCAATTTCTAGGTCCCAAATATTAGGGATGTAGCTCCTTTAAAGGGACAATAACACTCTTGCTGGCTTGACAGGTCCAGAAAAAAAATTAGCCTTATTCTAACTACTAGATGTTTAAGTGTCATACCTGTTGTGTAAATTATCCATTACAATCTATCTTACATGTCCAGAGGGTTCGAAAATATGTTTAAATCCAAGTTGTATTTGAAAGTGCTTACGTAAAGCTTTTCAAACCATGTTACAGCATGTAGCTGAATTTTTCCAATTTTTAAAATAATGTGTGTTAAGATGAAATTTGTATCATTTTTTAATTGAAATATTGTAAAATAGTACAAATTGTTGACCAGAATAAAGATTGGAACATATTGTTCAGTTACAACAAGAGTGGTATTGGGGCTTTAAGATAGGAAGGAGCTTGTGTATATAAATGATCGCTGGATGAGCAGGGTAGCGATATCACTTCGGTGGGAGCGGACGTAAAATAAAGGTATTTCACACACAGCAGGGTAGCCTAAAGATTTAACGCATGCGCTTTAGATCGTAAGGTCTGCCATTGAGATAAATGGCATGGGTTCGATTACCCGCTCGTGAGTACACGGTCTGGCTCGTTTCCGAGTGCATTAGAATGAATGAATGAAATGGGGTTTAACGTCCTACGCTTAAGCACCTAACCTGGGCTAATTGAAGACGGGCATACGCCATACAGTGTGCTATGAGGGAACTTTTGCCCGGGCAGCAACTAAATTCCAACTGCCAAGGGTTATTTTACGTGCACGCCAATGTGTACACCGGACCTCGGTTTTTCGTCCCATCCGAACGACTAGGCGACTAAATTAAAACTAATATACACTGTTGTCTAGATTACGAATTATTTTTCAAATAAAGTGGTAATCAATCGCCGGTGAATCGAATCCATTTTGATATTCTTTAAATTTTAACAAAACGTGATGCATTTCAGGAAATTAAAACCAAATTAATTGAGCGCTTCCCTTTTAGAATTACCATCTGGAAAAATCAACCGTCTCTCTCTCTCTCTCCTTCTCTCTCTCTCACACACACTCTCTCTCTCCCTCTCCCCCTCTCTCTCTCTCGCCCCACTATTCCCTCTACGAAAAAGCCAATTAACCATGTGTTAGTCCCGAAATGGCGATGTTTGTGTCGAGTGGACGTTAGCCCCCCCTCTCTCTATCTATCTATCTATCTTTCTCTCTCTGTGTAAAAGTAGGGGGAAAATCAATTTGAGTTGTTTGTGGACTTGTGAATAGTAAGAACAGTGGTGCTGTCTGTTTTGTGAGCTGGGGATATTTCTCATTAACAGTGATTGAAAGTTGAGTAAATTCTTAACGTAAGTCTGAGAATGCTTCGTGAACTCGAGCGCAGTTGTACGTGTTCGTCTATTTTGTGAGTTGATATCAACTCCTACTCTAATATCCCACATCTCTCTCATCTTTTATAGATTTATAGTTCTTTATATCTCTTCTCGTGTTCTTATATGACCTTGACATTTACATTTCAAGGTTAAACTTCTCCGCATCTGCCAGAGCGAGCAATATTTTTTTCTCTTTTTTTTGTGTATGATATGTTATGTAGAACAACTCAACTTTTGTTTTTAGAATGAAATATATCCGTTGTTCCTGGCTATCGCTTATTGTATTATGTTACATACATTATTTAGTTGCAGATCATCTTCAGAAGTTCCGGATTTCCTCCCACTGTTAAAGACCCCTAAGTTACTGGCCTGGATTTGATTGTACGTGACAAGGAGTATGGTCGCCTTGCCAACCTCGTGGGTCTTCTCTGGGTCCTCCGTTTTTCTCCCACTGTTAAAGACCCTACGCACCAGCAAATTATTGAAATAAAATTGAACCATATGTCTGGATGTTAACTCATCCGCAGAAATGTAATGGGGTTTAACGTCCTACTGTTCTGCTCTAACTGGGCTAATGAAGATAGACATGCGCCATACAGTGTGGTAGGGGGACATAATTTGCCCGGAGAGTGGCGCTGCGGCCTTATCATTTTTCAAACTCCAACTGTCAAGGGATCTTTCATGTGTGCACGGGACCGCGGTTGTTCGTACAATTGAAAGACTAGGTATAGGTCCTACTGTTCCTTGTCGGGAGGGATGGGATGGCCTAGTGGTGTAGAGTGCCGCGCTTCGACCTCTAGCTGGCCGGCCACCTCTGGATTGCGGATGTGGTTACGAGCCCTGACGTGAGCGTATGTGGCATGGAGATAGGGGCTCCTTCTCAACCTCGTAGATTTCCTCCGGGCACTCCGGTTTCCTCTCACTGCTAAAGACCCCTACGCGCAAGCGAATTATTGAAATCAAATTTTTAAAAAAACCCACCATATATATGTTAGTCCCGAAATGACCTAGTTGTGTTGAGTGGACGTTGAACCCCATTTGTCTCTCTCTCTCTCTCTCTCTCTCTCTCTCTCTCTCTCTCTCTCTCTCTGTTCCTTGTCAGGCCGTTAGACCTACATCACTGACTGGGGTATCACGAATCGAACCCGCGACCCCCAGGCTAGCGAGCCAGCGTCTTACTCACTTATCCAACATACCTCCCTTCCGTACGTATAAAGTCCAGTTACGCGTCGTAAGGGCGGTGTAAACGCGGATTACTAATCTGGGGCGTCTTTCCCGAAATTTTAACTAAGATAAAAAATCCAAATTTGAGTAATTTAATAGCATAATATTAGAATGATTTTAGTGCTTAGCCAATTAAAAAATGAAGTATCTACTAAAAATTTCACTTTTTTTTTAGTTAAGATTTCGTGAAACATACCCCTGACCTACTCAAATTGCCCATTATTATTTGTTTTCATTTCACAGTAGCATACTCACTCATCCATCGCGGGGATCAAAGTGGCTAAGTGGATAAGGCGCTGGTTCGCTAGCCTGGAGGTCGAGTGTTCGATCCCTGCATTGGCCGAAAAAGTTCATCTCGATTTTCCGACGTGATTTCCCCAGTGATGCAGAAGGAGGGCCTGACAAGGACAGTTGCCTAGTCGTTCGGATGGGACGAAAAACCGAGGTCCCGTGTACACATTTGAGTGCACGTAAAAGATCCCTTGGCAGTTGGAATTCGATATAAGAGTAGGCCGTAGCGCCGCTGCCCGGGCAAAATTTCCCTCATAGATGTATGCCCGTCTTCAATTAGCTCAGGTTAAGTGCATAACAGTAGGACGTTAAACCCCATTTCACTCACTCACTCACTCATCCATCGCGGCACCCCATACGCAGAAAGCCCGGTTACAAATAATTTTGTTACGCGTCGTAAAGGCGACATAAACCCGACTTTTGAACCGGACTTCTCAAACAGCCCATGTTATTTGGGTTTTTTTGACAGTATTTTATCTAACTGTTGCCTACTAGTACTAACCAAGATATTTATCCTACAATCAAGATATCCTACTATCAAGATATCCTATACTATCAACAAGTACCACAGATTGGCTACATTTACTGATATATACACCGCGATAACTTGTAGTAGATTACATATTTTATAGCTAGACTACTTATAGATAAGCTATTAGTACTTGACCACGTGTTGGCCCTCTCTCTCTCTCTCTCTCTCTCTCTCTCTCTCTCTCTCTCTCAATGACCCGGTTGGTGTACAACGTTAAACGGTAAACCCCTTTCCATTTTATTTCGTGTTATATGAATCTGAAGGAAGACGTGTTTAAAGTGATGTGTGATAAGGTTGATAGTATATTTACGATCTATATTGTATTACATATATAAACAGCGTGTTTCTATCTCCCCCTCCCCTTCTCCCCTCTCTCTCTCTCTCTCTTTCTTTCTCTCTCTCTCTCCCCCTCTCTCTCTCTCCCCCCCTCTCCCCCTGCCCTCTCTCTCTCCCTCTCTCTCTCTCTCCCCCTTTCCCCCTGCCCTCTCTCTCTCCCTCTCTCTCTCTCTCCCCCTCTCCCCCTGCCCTCTCTCTCTCTTTATATCCTGTTATAAGAAGAGGAAGGAGAACGTGTTTAATTGATAAGGTTGATGGTATATATACGATCTATATTTTATACATATATAAACACTGTGTTTATTATTTTATTGTAATAAGATATACGTTCATCAACAAACGAACAGCTATATAAATACATCACCCTTAATAGAAGAGAAATAAATAACCTCACATTTAAAAAATAAAAATAAACTTCAAGTAGTAAGAGGTCAGTTAGCCAAAGTATTTATTAACAGCGTTGACCTGGAGATCACTACATCGGAATTTTCTGACGGAGGGCATGACAAGGACAGCTGTCTAGTCGTTCGACTGGGGCAAAAACCGTCGTCCAGCGTACACTTAGAAGATCCCTTGGTAGTTGGAATTTGATAAAAGAGTAGACCGTAGCGCTGCTGCCATGGAAACATTTACCTCATAGCACACTGTACGGCGTTTACCTCATAGCACACTGTACGGCGTTTACCTCATAGCACACTGTACGGCGTTTACCCCATAGCACACTGTACGGCGTTTACCTCATAGCACACTGTACGGCGTTTACCCCATAGCACACTGTACGGCGTTTACCTCATAGCACACTGTACGGCGTTTACCTCATAGCACACTGTACGGCGTTTACCCCATAGCACACTGTACGGCGTTTACCCCATAGCACAATGTACGGCGTTTACCCGTCCTCATTACCCCTCCACAATAGGAGCAGAACAGTAGACATTAAACACCATTTCATTTATAGATAGAAAGAAATTAGAATTACATAAACTATTTAATTCTGGGACTAACATAGTGAGAGAAAGAGAGAGAGAGGGGGGGAGGGGGTACAAACTAGGTCATTTTGGGACTAACAACATATGTTTCAATGTTATTTAAAGGACCTAAGTCCGTAACTCAAAATCCTCCAAAATCTTCGACATCGAAAACACGAATTATTGGTCAATTTAAATCAACATTGATGATGTAAACTTACCAGGAAAAGATGAGCTTCTGATATCCGATATTTAAGATAAAATAATTTTTCTAACATTGGTACACGAATCGTGTACCATATTGCGCTCTGGTCCTAGTTTTATTGAGAGACTCAAGGGACGAGGCTAGACACATTGCACTGTATCACACTGCATATGTGGACTGGAATAACCAGGCGCTAAAAAAATGCACTGGGTTGAGACTGAATGGCTTGTTTCGCCGAACATAACTGATTTGAAATTGGAGTAAAACGGAAAGCATTTAATGTAAATCAGTTTATATACATTCATATTACAGTATTATATGAGTTTCGACCCACTTTTGTCAATTTCTGGATCCCAAATGTTAGCGATTTAGCTCCTTTAAATCGTTCACTTTCGCTTGCAGGAAGGGTTAAGCCGGTTTTCCACTAGACGAATTTTTTCGAGTACAGGCATGCGCAGTATTACAGTATAATTTCAGGCCGCCTAAAATTCTACTGCGCATGCGCCTGTACTCGAAAAACTTCGCTTCGCGCGAACAAATTTGCCTAACGGAAAACCGGCTTAAATCCATTTCAATCATTCGTCACTGCACACAACAAAGAAGTTTTATTCTCAACGTACATACTATAAGATTTTACTTGATAAAGAGAGAGAGGGGGAGAGGGAGAGAGAGAGAGATGGGGTTTAACGTCCACTAAACACAACTAGTTCATTTCAGGACTAACGTGTGTTTTTCAATTTTTATTTCAATAATTCGCTTGCGCGTAAGAGTCTTTAGCAGTGGGAGGAAACCGGAGTGCCCGGAGGAACCCCACGAGGTTGAGTAGTTGATAAAGAGTAACGTTACACACTTTTTTTTTAAACAGTGTATGTTATATAAATACTTCAAGTATTTTTACAGACGCGAGTATTTTTACGAGTAAAACGATCGACGCACCATTAACAATCAGCATGTGTGTAATATAAAGACGATACATGCTACCAGATGTCTATCTCTTTATGTCATTTATACTATATTAAATCTCTTACAAAACCTAAATCAGCCTATTATTACAGACCTTTCTTCTCGTCTAAACAGTTATATAGATAAATAATTATTTAAAGTAGCTAAATCTCTAACTCAAAATCATCAAAAGCAGGCCCGTAGCCAGGAAGTTGTTGTTTTTTTTTAGGGGGGGGGGGGGCAACTAGCATGGGCATCTGCATGAATTTTGCGGTAAAGGCCAATTTTCTTGTGATATTGGGGGGCACGACGCAGTTTTGGGAGGGCAATTGCCCCCCCCCCCCCCGTGCCACCCCCTGGCTACGGGCCTGATACAAAGTTATCGACATTGAAAACACCAATTATTTGTATATTAAAGCTCTTACAAAAACTACATCGGCCTATTACAGGCCCAAAAACAAAAAGTTATGGATAAACAATTATTTAAAGTAGCTAACTGAATATCATCCAAATTCTTCGACATTGAAAACACGAATTATTTGTCAATTTAAAGTAGCTAAGTCTCTAACTCAACATTATCCAAAATTTTTGACATTGAAAACACGAATTATTTGTCAATTCAAATCAACATTGATGTTGTGATCTTAAAGGGGAAAATTGTCTCCTGATATCCAATATTTAAGAAAGAATAAACATTTTGCTATTGGTACACGAAACGTGTACCAGGCTACGTTTCAGCGCCATTTGTAACAAGTGACTCCAAGAACGAGGCCAAACATATTCTACAAATCGTGTCAAACGGGGACGCCGTATTTTTATTTGAAGGGTATGAGATATAAATACTATCGGTGTAGACTGGAATAACCAGACGCTAGAGTATGCCATTCGATTGAGATGTCTGGCGTTTTTCTCCAAAACATAACTGATTAGAAATTACGATACAAACCGAAACGACTGAATGTAAATCAGTTTATATACCCGACATATTAATATTACATTATTATATGCGTTGTTAACTATTCGTGTCAATTTCTATGTCCTAAATATTAGCGATTTAGCTCCTTTAAGTGGATAATCGCAAAAACTTGTTGGAGAATAAACCTGCTTAATTTTATGTTAAAAGCACGTAAAATCCTCTACCTTTTTTACGACTTGGAACAGGCTCGGTGGTCTAGAGTGCCGCGCTTCGATCTCTAGCTGGCCGGCCACCTCTGGCTTGCGGCTGTGGTTTCGAGCCCTGATGTGAGCGTATGTGGCATGGAGATAGGGGCGCCTTCTCAACCTCGTGGGTTTTCTCCAGGTCCTCCGGTTTCCTCCCACTGCTAAAGACCCCTACGCGCAAGCGAATTATTGAAATGAAATTAAACCATTTCTTTTGTACCGTAATGACCTAGTTGTGTTAAGTGGACGTTCAACTCCATTTCTCCCTCTTTCTCTCTCTCTCTCTCTCTCTCTCTGTAATAGGCTCACTCGGCAAACCTCGACAGATTCCTCGGTACTGGAATCTGCCGAGTGAGAACAGGCTTACTAATTTGATTGATTAAGAAGATTGTTTTGTGAATGATAACAGTTGCGTGCACCATACCATTATACTGATCATAAAACCTAAAAATAGTCTTCAGTCCCTTTTTACCCCATTATTTATAGTTGAGTCGGCATTTTATCTGTGGAAAGATCTGGTAGAGCACTTGCACGTCCTTGTCGATATCTGATCTGTCTCCGCGCCAACAAAATAATGGCTGTTAGCTTTGCTTTACTCACAACGAAACAACAAAACAAGGCGTGGGTTTTAATGTGATAAACGTGATTTTAAAAACAATTTATGTGTCTATTTATAACCGGAACCAACCTTGGTACATTCCTGATTTATTTCATTCAGAATAACGATAATCGTGGTTTATGGCATTCTATGACGCGCCATTGTGGGGGTCAGGACTAAAAGTTAAGGTGCTCTACAGATTTGGCCACAGGTCACAAGATGGAAACAGGGTTAGAAATGAATGAATGAAATGGGGTTTAACGTCCTAATTGACTGAGCTAATTGAAGACGGGCATACGCCATACATTGCAGTGTGCTATGAGGAAAATTTTGCCCGGGCAGCGGCGCTACGGCCTACTCTTATATCGAATTCCAACTGCCAAGGGGTCTTTTACGTGCACTCCAATGTGTACACGGGACCTCGGTGTTTCGTTCCATCCGAACGACTAGGCAGCTGTCCTTGTCAGGCCCTCATTCTGCATCACTGACAAGGGGAAATCACGTCGGAAAATCGAGATTAACTTTCTCGGCCAATGCAGGGATCGAACACCCGACCTCCAGGCTAGCGAACCAGCGCCTTTTCCACTTAGCCACCGTGATCCCAAACAGGGTTAGCGCGGCGAGAAAGAGAGATGGGGTTTAACGACACAAACCTGGTCATTCTGGGTCTAACATATGGTTTAATTTTATTTCAATAATTTCCTTACGTTGTATTGGGGTGAAACCGGAGAAAACCAACGAGGTTGGACAGGCGACCCTACTCCTTCCACGTACAGCCTGGGAATCGAAATCACGTCAGTTGTCTCAATGATAGACGAGCTAACCGTTCAGCCAACCAACTTCCCACCCCATGGTCGCATATAATTATTGTATTTCTCACAATTTGCCAAATCTTAATCCATATTGTGAATTCGTTTACGTCCCATCCGAACGTTGCTCGGAATGAGCTTTGTTCCAAATGGTCTCGGCTTCTGAAATCTAAGTTGATAGTTATAAGCGATTTTCTAAACCCTTCGGTTAACAGGACCGTAACTGTCTCAGAATAACGAGGGGGACGGGAAGTGTTTTCAGTGGCGCTGTAAAATTGACGGACAATGTATATCTCCTGTTTTTATGGTCGACAATTTTTTCACAGGAGGGGACTTTTTGCCCTGTGCCCCGCCCCCTGTCTGTCGGTTACTCGGGAAATTCCACGTAACAAAATAAAATATTGTATATTTTTATTTAACTCCACCGCATCCATCAAATGCGTTGTCTTCAGTTCTTAACGGTCATTAAAAGAATCATCTCTTTTAGTCACGTGCCAAAAACGATGGTAATGGTTCGGTTTTATCGAGAAATCAGACAAATGGTTTCTGGCATGTAAAGCATTTCCCAAGTAGTAGCATATTTAGGAGGTCAAAAAGGAGAAGATTAAAGTGCTGCTTTTATTCTGCCATTTCTCCGATCAGAGAAGAAATGTTAGTGACCTATGACCTATTACTCCCCAGCAAGCACCTGTTGGCCATGTTTGTTACGATAGTCTGTACCGATGTATCTTGGGTAATTAATGATTTGTGAATCAACATTAGAACAGATCTATCTGACATTATTGAAGTGATCTGACATACAGGTGGTCTACCAATTTAGATCCGAAATACCTTTCAGGTGAATCGTCAAGTGGCCGCCATGTTAAAGCGAAATAACATCCCATAATATACCTACCTCTCTCAGAACTACATTTCAATAATAGTGGCTCTCAGAAAAATATTCCAATCGAAGTGGGGCCACGGCGGATCAGTATGTATGAGAGAGAGAAATGGGGTTTAACGTCCACTCAACACAACTAGGTCATTTCGGGACTAACATATGGTTTAATTTTATTTCAATAATTCGCTTGCGCGTAGGGGTCTTTAGCAGTGGGAGGAAACTGGAGTGCCCGGAGGAAACCCACGAGGTTGAGAAGGCGCCTCTTCCTCCATGTCACATACGCTCACACTAGGGCTCGAAACAACAGCCGTAAGCCAGAGGTGGTCGGCCAGCTAGAGGTCGAAGCACGGCACTCTAGACCACTAGGCCATCTCAACCCCCTCAGAATGTATGGTTCCTCAAGTTGACCAATGTTTTGTATAAATGAGGTGTTCAATCAATCTGATTGAAATAATACAGATGTATATATATTTGTACTATAAAAAACGAAACAAAATAGGATCTTTATTTAACTGATATTTAACTGATATTTGCTGTAAATTCTAGTAAATGTAATATATCTTGGAATTCGAACGTGTACTCAGGGCCTCAGTTTTTGGCTTTCCTTTGCCAGGACTCCCTTCCTGCACCACTGACAAGGTAAAACTCGAGTAAAACGAAATCATTGAATCGAAAAAAATCAGTAAAACGCAATAATCCTGACCGATTATGTCATAGAACAGGTACTTGATAACTTAAAGAGCGCTGACCATAAGAGACTAGTTGAACAGTTTTGGGCTTTAAAAGTAGTTAATCTGATGTAGGTAATGTTCGGTCAGGTCACTCAGGTGTATACAGTTCTAAAAGGAGATAAAAACGAGCTAACCAGGTATCAGACCACCGAATCCAATTAACTTGCGGTTGCCATTACATTTCTACTATGAGTATCTGAAGATAAACCGAGCCGACCAGGAATCAGACCACCGATTATATCTTAACTTACAGCTTCCATTTCATTTCTGCCACCTCTGGCTTGCGGCTGTGGTTTCGAGCCCTGGTGTGAGTGTATGTGGCATGGAGATAGGGGCGCCTCCTCAACCTTCGGGCACTCCGGTTTCCTCCCACTGCTAAAGACCCCTACGCGCAAGCGAATTATTGAAATAACATTAAACCATATGTTAGTCCCGAAATGACCTAGTTGTGTTGAGTGGACAATAAACCCCTTTTCTCTCTCTCTTACCATTTCATTTTTGCTGTATCTAAAGATGGTTCGAGCTGACCAGGTTACAGTAATAGAACACAGGTAGCTAAGATACCATGACTGAAAATAGGTTTGCCCTTTCATATCTCCAGATATCGGCGCCATTTGTAATACAACACCAATTGTTCGGCCAGGTTACTATGGCAGTGGGATATCGAAGAGGAAACAACACATGTTCAAAATGTCCGCCATTTTCCCAGATTAATCGGTATGTCGAGTCAGGTGGCCGTAACATGATCCTGCTACCGACCAAATATATTATATCGTCTTTCAAACCGGTCGAGAAATCGGTCATGATTATGGCGTTTTACTTACTGATTTTTTCGAATCGGTGATTTCGTTTTACACGTTTATTTTTTCGTTTTGGAAGACATGCTTCGAGTTTTATTACATTATTGCTGCATGCAAATGAGTCAAGCAGGGGCGGATCCAGAGGGAAGGGGGTCAAACCCCACTCTGCTCAGCATAAAAACAATTGAATGCCTTGCATCAATGAAATTAAATCACAAATTTATGGTGCTGGAATTCGAAAAAGTGTGAAACTTTCTTGTCCGCGCATAACTGTCTCGCACTGGACACGTAACCATAGAAACACAAAAGAATGTGACGAGACATTAAACCACATTCCATTCGTACCACAGGATCGCACCGAAGTACAGAATTAGCCGTAATCAATAAACAGATTTCGCCAATTTATTTAATTTTCTTTATGTATTTGTCGGGGGGGGGGGGAGGCGCGTGCGCGTTGTATCAATAAGTCTGCCATTGAGCCAACCTCATAGGTTTTCTCCGGATCCTCCGTCCCGAAACCCCCACTGTTAAAAACCCCTACGCGTAACTGAATTATGAAAATTAAACTGAACCATGTGTTAGTCGCGAAGTGACGTTAACCCCCCCCCCTCTCTCTTTCTCTCGCTCTCCCTGTCTCTCTTTCTCTCTCTCTCTCTACCTCTCTCGCTCTCCCTGCCCCCCTTTCTCTCTCTCTCGTTTGTGTCCCCTCTCTCCCCCTCTCTCTCTCTCTCGCTCTCTCTCTCATTCCCTTTATCTTAAAGACCCCTACGCGTAACCGATTTATGAAAATTAAACTGAACCATGTGTTAGTCGCGAAGTGACCTAGTCTGTTTCGAGTGGACGTTAACCTGCCACTCTCTCTTTCTCTCGCTCTCCCTGTCTCTCTCTCTCCCTCTCTCTCTCGCTCTCCCTGTCCCCCTTTCTCTCTCTCTCGTTTGTGTCCCCTCTCTCTCTCTCTATCTCTTTATCTTTTGTCTTTTTTAATTGATTTAACCGTCAAACTACTTACACGCCAATTCTAGTCTCTTTTTTTTATCGGAACCTAAATATTTATCACCATGGTAAATTCAGTACTTCCTGTAGATGAACAGAAACGGTACCAGATGATTTCCTCGGTAGTTTACTCTTAACATAATCATGTTAAATGTTTGTAAGACTGTTAGAATAACTATTTCTATCTTCCTTGATATGAATTTACCAGATACCAGGCAATTATAAAAAAAAGAAACCGTCTTTATTTCTCACTCACGTAAAACAGAATAAACCAATAAACAGATTGACATTGGTGCCTAATATGAAAAGAATCAAGGTCACAGGAGTTAATTGCTAATTATAAAGTGTTTGACTTAGGTTAATTATTTGCAAACGAGGTGTGAGATCACAAAAAGCCTAATTTATCTCAATGCGCCCATTTTTGTTTTTAGCGTTGGCACAGATCTAAAATAATAACAGTCCAATAATATAAAAACCAAATACGAACAAACCATAAGACAGAATTTGAAGTCCTAAACAACGTTATAGGCAAAATAGTTTATCCAATGTCTTACACAATGATAGTTCAATATCTAACACAAGTAATACTCTAGATCTAACACAAGTAATACTCTAGATCTAACACAAGTTATACTCTAGATTTAACACAAGTAATACTCTAGATCTAACACAAGTTATACTCTAGATCTAACCCAAGTTATACTCTAGATCTAACACAAGTTATACTCTAGATCTAACACAAGTTATACTCTAGATTAACACAAGTTATACTCTAGATCTAACACAAGTAATACTATAGATTTAACACAAGTTATACTCTAGATCTAACACAAGTTATACTCTACATCTAACACAGGTAATACTCTAGATCTAACACAAGTTATACTCTAGATCTAACACAAGTAATACTCTTGATTTAACACAAGTTATAGTCTAGATCTAACACAATGATAGTCCTATATCTAACACAAGTTATACTCTAGATCTAACACAAGTTATACTCTAGATTTAACACAAGTTATACTCTAGATCTAACACAAGTTATACTCTTGATTTAACACAAGTAATGCTCTAGATCTAACCCAAGATATACTCTAGGTCTAACACAAGTTATACTCTAGATTTAACACAAGTTATACTCTAGATCTAACACACGTTATACTCTAGATCTAACACAAGCTAAACTCTAGATTTAACACACGTTATACTCTACATCTAACACACGTTATACTCTAGATCTAACACACGTTATACTCTAGATCTAACACAAGTTATACTCTTGATTTAACACAAGTTATACTCTAGATCTAACACAAGTTATACTCTAGATTTAACACAATGTCAGTCTTATATCTAACACAAGTTATACTCTAGATGTAACACAAGTTATACTCTAGATTAACACAAGTTATACTCTAGATTAACACAAGTTATAGTCTAGATCTAACACAATGATAGTCCTATATCTAACACAAGTTAAACTCTATATCTAACACAAGTTAAACTCTATATCTAACACAATGATAGTCTTATATCTTTACAATTTTTACTCTAGATCTAACACAAGTTATACTCTAGATGTAACACAAGTTATAGTCTAGATCTAACACAATGATAGTCCTATATCTAACACAAGTTATACTCTAGATGTAACACAAGTTATAGTCTAGATCTAACACAATGTCAGGCTTATATCTAACACAAGTTATACTCTAGATCTAACACACGTTATACTCTAGATCTAACACAATGATAGTCTTACATCTTTACAATTTTTACTCTAGATGCTTTTATTGCGCTCTGACGGGTATAGTATTGTCCGCAGGAAGCTCATCTAGACCTGATCAGGTCCAGGCGACCATTTCCACTGGGTCATTTTGGTTCTACCGCCCACCCATGTAATGTCCGCGCTTGAAGTGTGAAGCACTGTTCAATAAATCATGACACCATTTCCAGGGAGAGAGAAAAGAGGTTTAACGTCCACTGGACACAAACTAACTCATTTTGTGACTAACATATTTTATTTCAATAATTCGCTTTCGCGCAAGGGTCTGTAGCAGTGGGGCAAAACCGGAGGACAAGGAGGAAACCCACGAGGTTGGAGAAGCGACCGTACTCTTTGTCACGTACTGGCGAGGAATCGAAACCACGCCACATGACTCAATGACAGACTTCATGATCCAACGCTCACAAGCTAACAATTCGGTCAGCCAGCCCTTATCTACAACAAGCGTGGCTTCGTAGTTTTCAAGAAGCTCAATATTACAATATTCTTTCGGTTCTTGACGGTCTTTTTTGTTCCATCTAAAAGACAAGACACGTTTAACTTGCCAGCCTAGTAGGCGTCAGGTTCTTCCTAACCTTTGTCAGGGTTTGAACCGGCGATGCTTTATTCGAGAGGCTGGTCCCATGAGCCACTTAAAGCGAGGATTTCAAATTTTTTGAGAAATTCAAAACATAATTACCATGTATTTCAATTGTACGATCATGGGCATTATTTAGCGACCCATTTCTGTCAATTTAGCGATTTAGTTCCTTTCAAGGGACATTATGGGAGATTAGATAAAGAGTTGGCCGTTCTCGCTATTATATAGTTTTAAAAATAGGACAAAATTACAGAACGTAATTAGAATACGCTGATCATTTCAGTCGAATTGGTCCACTCTGAATCGATATATTGTCTTTTGAATTTTAGGCTAGCCTCGATCATCATTACTAAATTTGGTACAAAAAGGCAAAGTCTCGCTTATTCACGTTAATGTTTAATTATTTTTAATTAATTATGTTTAAGTATTCGATTTTGATTCAATCATTAACTGCATGTCGTTTTGAAATCCGTTCAAAGTCAAGAACAACGGATACATTCTCCACGCAAGTCTCGCTATCCAAGTGTGGACAGCAAGGGAAGACAACTCGGTTTGGACCCGATACCCCATTCGGCAAACCTCGACAGATTCCGGTACCCTCCGTAACCCTACATCTAGACTCAGATGTATGACAGTAAGCATGTAGGCCTACCTACGACCATACATTTGCGATGCGGCTAGTCGACTACCGATTTCATTTAACAGGAAAACGTGCCGCTTTTACAAAAAATCCCAAAATGGCAGCCATTTTTTAGTTTGTTGATATAATCTCCATGGGGCCAGCTATTTTTTATCCGGGTCCTTTAAAATAGTTCCAAAATGGCGGAATTCGTCATACATCCGAGTCTAGATGTAGGGTACCGGAATCTGTCGAGATTTGCCGAGTGCCGATACCTTAGAGAGTTGATTATGGTCTCGTTATGTTAAACATGCATTATTCAACAGCTAAATTTGCCTATTGGGTCATTCCATGCCATTCCACTCAATTTTTCGCCGACCCCCTCTGATTTTGGTTTAATTTTGCACACTTGTGGGCACCCCTAAGAAATGGCCACATGCCAAATTATAGCTTCATCCGTCTTATTTTCACGGCTCTAGAGCATTTTGAAAATCTGACTGTTTTGGCCTAATTTTGCAACCCCTCATTGGAAATCGGACCATACTCCCTACCCCTGGACCCGAGAAGCATAAATGTGGTATCATTGGAAAGAGTAGGCAATACCCTTTCCACTGATATGTGACACGATGACCTTCCAAGGTCATCCAATTTTCAAGGTCATTTGATGTGACCTTGACATTTGACGTACTTTTTTAGGGTATGAGTATCTATCGATTTTTTTCAAACTTTAGGAAGTTTTAGCCAATGATGTGGTCAATGTGGCCACAAAGTTTCATAATGGGGAATTAAGTAGTTTTGGAGATATTCAAGGAAAACTGCATGAATGAGTGGCATTCAAAGGAAAAAACACCTTGCACATACATAATTCACCAACAAAATTTATTACACTATTTGTGCAAAGATCTTGCTATAAACAGTGTCTCAGTAACCGGCACCATTGGAATACTAGACAAAGGCTGATCAGGCTCAGTGCACTTGGTATGGCCACTGAGAGCCTTCCTTTACTTTTGTCCTAGTGGAAAGAACGCATTTTGACAGCATTTCACATTGATTTAGCATTGCTGTTGTCCAAAGGAAAAAGCAATATCACAAGTACGCTAACAAACTATTTGTTAACCTTTAGAACTTTGACTTTACTAGTTTTGGACGCATTTGAATAGCATTTCACGGAAGGTTTGTTTGGTTCATCTGCTGGATAGAAAGAATGCAATTTCTGCGTTCCTGTTATTGTGATCGCATCCCCAAGTCTTGTCTTTAACCAAAACTCATGTTAGGAAATGTCATCCTTTGGACACCATATGTAAATGATACCTGCAAGGCTGTCATTAGCCCATTCAAAGAGATGTTGTGGTGTCTTAATCTGGCAGTCAATAGGTCTTTGAAGACTTGCCCTAGATGCAAGTCTCTTTATAGTACCACCTACTCCACCACATGGGCCTTTCCCATGTGCAGTTGCGAAAAAATGCTATTCTGCTGGCATACCGAAGTCCTCCTCATGAAAGTATAGATTGACAAAATTATTTCTATTCTTGTACAAGAATAGAAAGAATTTTGTACAAGAATAGAAAGACTTGGGGATGCGATGACAAAAACAGGAACGCAGAAATTGCATTCTTTCTATCCAACAGATGAACCACACAAACTTTCCATGAAACGCTATTCAAATGCATCCGAAACTAGTAAAGTCAAAGTTCTAAAGGTCAACAAATAGTTTGTTAGCGTACTTGTGATATTGCTTTTTCCTTTGGACAACAGCAATGCTAAATCAATGTGAAATGCTGTCAAAATGCGTTCTTTCCACTAGGACAATGGTGCAGGTTACTGAGACACTGTTTATAGCAAGATCTTTGCACAAATAGTGTATAGTGTAATAAATTTTGTTGGTGAATTATGTATGTGCAAGGTGTTTTTTCCTTTGAATGCCACTCATTCATGCAGTTTTCCTTGAATATCTCCGAAACTACTTAATTCCCCATTATGAAACTTTGTGGCCACATTGACCACATCATTGACTAAAACTTCCTAAAGTTTGAAAAAAATCGATAGATACTCATACCCAAAAAAAGTACGTCAAATGTCAAGGTCATATCAAATGACCTTGAAAATTGGATGACCTTGGAAGGTCATCGTGTCACATATTAGTGGAAAGGGTATAGCCTACACTTTCCAATGATACCAAATGTATGCTTCTCGGGTCCAGGAGTAGGGAGTATGGTCCGATTTCCAATGCGGGGTTGCAAAATTAGGCCAAAACAGTCAGATTTTCAAAATGCCCTAGAGCCGTGAAAAAAAGACGGATGAAGCTATAATTTGGCATGTGGCCATTTCTTAGGGGTGCCCACAAGTGTGCAAAATTAAACCAAAATCAGAGGGGGGTCGGCGAAAAATTGAGTGGAATGGCATGGAATGACCCTATTACAGGTTTCCTCCCACTGCTAAAGACCCCTACGCGCAAGCGAATTATTGAAATAAAATTAAACCATGTGTTGGTCCCGAAATGACCTAGTTGTGTTGAGTGGACGTTAAACCCTATTTCTCTCTCTCTCTCCTATTACAGGTCTTTCTTTGGGCATGGAATTATATATGAACTATTGATTAACTTATCCAGACCATAATCAATATCCTATATCCTGTTTAAGGCTCGTTGGTAATTAAATCAAAAAATTGATAATCGAGACTATGCTTTTTATGGTGATCGAGGCTAGGCGGAAAATTCAATCGCTTAAATCTCGGTTCATAGTGGATCAATTTGACTGAAATGTTATGCAAATTCCCTTTACAGTATCTAGTTTTTAACTGCCAACTCTTTATCTAATCTCCTATAAAGTATCTTTAATAAATTAGGTATTTAATGTCTAATTGATCATTTATATAACATTTAAGTCTTAAAGGAAGGCCTACAATAGGCATATCTAACTTTTGAATAATGCCTCTTTAAATGAAACGAGCTATCTACCACGTTCTATTTTTAGCATTTAAAGCACTGATATAATTAAGACCACAAATTTTTGTGAAATTAAATTCTATAATAATCTTTAAACGTCCCAGATTCTGACTTGTTTGTACCAGTAGAGATCCATGCACCAGACCCGGGGTGTTATAAACAACTGGCAACTTATATAAAGATAGGTTGCCGGGCAACGAAACATACGCCCACAGCAGCTAAATCGTCCCGTCAGTCAACAAGAGTTGTCGTGTATTTTACTTTTTTCGGTAATGAAACATTTATAATACACTAAAATCTGATTAAAAGTAACAACCCATTATGTAATTATCAGAAAATCTGATTAAAAGTAACAACTCGTTATGTAATTATCAGAAAATCACGATTAACTTTCTCGGGTAACACATGGATCAAACACGGGACCTCCTGGCTAGCGAGCCAAAGTCTTACTCACTTAGCCACTGCGGCTCCCGAGGAGGGCCCAAAAGGATCTGTCATGGGTCCGTTTTTTCCCCAAGCCAATATAGTCAATCCGTTTAGACTTTTGGAGAGTACAGATTGTAATGATAAGGGTATACCACAAGGATCTTTCCTGGAACTGTTAAACATACATTGATTATGCAAGAGCTAAATCTGCCTATAGGAATCTGAAATGTTATCTATTATTAATTCAGAAGCGGATCCAGGGGGGGGGGGGGCAGGGGGTCCGTGTCCCCCCCCCCTCAGCCCCAGCGAGACTGGTGTATCTGTTTTTTAATTGATGACATAAACATGATTTTGGCATTGTCTATGCCCAGGCAATGCTTCAAGGCTCTGGGGATTACACCAAACCACTAATGTATGCGCCACTCTAATGATTACCATTAGTTATTTTTTATCATCAAGACTATGCTTCTTTTTAATCATACTGACTTAAGTAAATTCAATCGCTAAATTCCCAGTTCAGAGTGGATCAATTCGACTGAAATTTTCAGCAAATTGCCTTTACATTATCTTGTTTGTAACTATTATAGTGAGAACTGTCAGCTCTTTATCTAATCTCACTGATAAAGCCGATATAGTAGAACTGCGCTTAAATTCCGTCGCAGTAATTTTTGTAAGTGTAATTTGTGTTTATATATATGTTTGTTTTTTTCAGCTAATTCCCTTTACATTATCTAGTATTTATAACTATTATAGTGAGACCTGCCAGCTCTTTATCTAAATCTCACATAACGTATCTATAACGAGCCGATATATTAAAACTGCGCTTAGATAGATACCGTCGCCGTATATTTTGTTTAAGTGTAATTTGTGTTTATACATGTTTGTTTTTGTGTTATTATTATTTCTCTTGGATAATATGTAGGTGTGTATGTAAGACTACAAACAAACAATGATTGATATCTTAGATATATATATATATATATATAACACACGTGTTTATTTATAGATCTGTCTTCTATTGATACCATCCAAGGTTATACGTACATTTACATTGTTCTATATTGTCTTACCTTTTATCTATATATACCGTCTGACGATAGATTTTATCTTAGTTAGCAGGTGCGCGCTGTATCATAGGGTCTGTCATTTAGTCAACTGGTATGGTTTCGATTACCCCGGTTGTACGTGACAATGAGTAAGGTCGTCTAACCAACATCGTGGGTTTTCGCCGGGTCCTCTGGTTTCACCCCACTACTATAGACCCTTACGCACAAGCGAATTATTGAAATTAAATTGAACCATATATTACTGCCGAAATGACCTAGTTTGTGTCGAGTGGATTTACCCCCTCCCTCTCTCTCCCTCTCCCCCCATCTCTCTCTCTCTTATCAAATGGGACTACCGATAAAACTTTATATATCAAATGAGTCATTATATAGTATATATCAGGCGCTATATTTCCAACAACCTATGAACGCGAAACAGAACAGACCATTTTAGATTGCTTGATGCGATTGTTCCAGCTAGACCTACAGAGGGAACCTATCGCAAAAACATTTCCACAGAAATGTAAAACTTGAAAGGCACCCTTCAAAAAATACCTGACCTGCTGTTGGGGGAGGATGTGCTATATAACATTACAGACATACATGCGAATAAAGGATCGTATTTGATACATCCAATGGTGTGACTTGGCACCGGGTGGCTATTCAGTGTGCTGCGATGTACCAAGTTCGATCCCGCTGTTGGCCGAAAAAACTTCTACGTGCACGTAAAAAATAGATGAAGGATACGGAATCCCTCATTGTTCATGACATATTCCCGTCTTTATCCGCCCAGCTAGTAGAACCCCATTTCCCCATTTCAATATTTTAGCGTAACAATTCCCCATTTCCACAATTCAATATTGTAGTGTCACATTTCTCCAATTTAAAATCGTAGCGTTACATTTTAATATTGTAACGTCACATTTCCCCATTTCAATATTGTGGCGTCATATTTCAATCCCAAATAAAAAAAAAATGCCGTCTCCCTTAGTCCATTCTGAGCATAACAGTAGGTCGTTAAACCAACCACATTTCAACCCTTCACATAAAAATATGTCGTCTTCCTTAGTCCAGTCAGGGCATAACAGTAGGTCGTTAAACCACATTTCAACCCTTCACATAAAAATATGTCGTCTTCCTTAGTCCAGTCAGGGCATAACAGTAGGTCGTTAAACCACATTTCAACCCTTCACATAAAAATATGTCGTCTTCCTTAGTCCAGTCCGGGCATAACAGTAGGTCGTTAAACCAACCACATTTCAACCCTTCACATAAAAATATGTCGTCTTCCTTAGTCCAGTCGGGGCATAACACTAGGTCGTTAAACCACATTTCAGACCTCGACATTCATAATATCAAAGCTAATAAACCTTTAAAGTGTGACATGTATGTTTGATGATCAAATAACACACTATTTATGGAATAACAATTACTCTAGTTTATTTCACTGCGACGTTTCAACAAGATTTCACAAGTCGTTATCATTGAAACGTTGCAGTGAAATAAACCATAGTAATTGTTATTCCATAAATAGTGTGTTATTTGATTATGTTCCAATTACTAAATGCCTTTCAAAGAATAGTTATGTTTGATGTTTGATGTTTGATGTTTAATATAAATAATAATATCAATTTCCTCGAACACTGTGTGTGGAGGGAGGAGGAGGATATATTATTATGATTAACAAGATGTTTATTATCTTGTACATTGAAACGACTTATGACGTAAGGTAAAGTTGTCATGTGATATGGACCACAGGTGCGTTTCACCTGTCTAATTCACCTTTACATACAGGTGTATATTATTACCTGTTAGACTCAGAATAAAACCTAATCCGTGATATGAACTTTTATAAACCTCAAAGACAAATTAGTCTAGAATAGTTTCAATGGCGGTTATTGAGATTCCTAAAAAATCATCGTCAAGAACAATGCTAGACAAGGAAAGATATGTTAAAAGATCTACATATTCCACACATCTAATTCCAGGAGAATGATAGGGAGAGAGAGAGAGAGAGAGAGAGAGAGAGAGAGAGAGAGAGGGGGGTTAATGATTTAACATTCAACAAAAGTAGGTGATTTCGGGTCGTATGGCCAGTTAAACTTCAATACAAATGTAATTAGCTTGCGCGAAAGGGTCTTTAGCTGTGGGAAGAAACCGGAGCACCCGACTAGAACCCCCGAAGATAGTAAAACGACCCTACACCCTGTCACGTACAAATGGAGACTACAAAATACGCCACTTGACAAGCCTCGGTCATCATTACTAAAGTGGATATTTTTTTTTTTTTTAAAAAACACGTTATCTCGATTATCCATTTCGTGATTAAATCATGAATGAAAGTTGAGCAGCAAATGGGATCTTAATCCAGTAATTGTCACAGGATTGAGAGTTGATTATGGGCTAGATAATTAATAATTTAGAAAACATTTTAGGCCTGAAGAAAAACCTGCAATAGACAGATTTAGCTCTTGCATAATATATTTTTTTCGAGAGTTGATTATTGTGTGGATAGGTTAAATAATGTATATTTAATAAATTAGAAAATATTTCAAGCTTAAAGTCCCAATACCACTCTTGTTGTAACTGAATAATTTGTCCCAATCTTTATTCTGGTCAACAAATTGTACTATTTTACAATATTTCAATTAAAAAATGATACAAATTTCATCCTAACACACCTAATTTTAAAAATTGGAAAAATTCAACTACATGCCGTAACATGGTTTGAAAAGCCTTACGTAAGCGCTTTCAAATGCAACTTGAATTTAAATATTTTCGAACCCCCTGGACAAGTAAAATATGATGTAATGGATAATTTACACAACAGGTAGGACACTTAAACATCTAGTAGTTAGAATAAGGCTAATTTTTTTCTGGACCTGTCAAGCCAGCAAGAGTGTTATTGTCCCTTTAAAGAAAGACCTACAATGGGCATGTATGTTTAATATTGCCGCACAAATGGGCAAATTTACATGTTTAATATTTGCTTTTTTGCCCATTTCGTTCTATTTTAAGTTTCAAAGAAGAGCCATTAGTCCCTTCAAGTAAACACATATCACATAAAATCGGATTATTTATCGTCAATTACATACGATTTTATGGAGGTGTCGTGTAAAAATTAACACCTTTTCCGCCTCATCTATCAAACATTGACAAAATGACGGATGTTCATGCAATAATATGTATTTATTTGACATCTTTTGGGGGACTTTCCAATTGTTTAATGTTTTATGCTCAATTTATCATACTCGACTTCTTTTTTTTTACACCCGTTTGTTTATCAAGGTGTCTGTCCGCCATGATTAATCTGTTGCTGCTGTGAAGCAAGGTTACATCTTTGAAGTTGTCGACAAAGGTAAACATACGCCCTCATACACGACAATCGGTTCAAAACTGACACGGAAATAACATGACCTAGCTTTCTGCACCAATCATGCTAATTAAGACGGGTGGGTGCGACATGCGGTGTGCTAATGGATGCAGAGGGATTTTACCACTTCCGCTAAGGGCGATATCGCTGATGGAGGCAGAGGGATTTTACCACTTCCACCAAGGGCGATATCGCTGATGGAGGCAAAGGGATTTACCACTTCCACCAAGGGCGATATCGCTGATGGAGGCAGAGGGATTTTACTACTTCCACCAAGGGCTACTTCCACTAAGGGCGATATCGCTGATGGAGGCAGAGGGATTTTACCACTTCCACTAAGGGCGATATCGCTGATGGAGGCAGAGGGATTTTACCACTTCCACTAAGGGCGATATCGCTGATGGAGGCAGAGGGATTTTACCACTTCCGATACCGCTGATTTGAGGCGAGAGTTGATTAAAGTCCTTGTGTTAATTAATTAATAATTTAGATAACAATTCAAGCTTAAAGAAAGACCTGCAATAGGCAGATTTAACTCTTGCATGATGTATATTCAAGGAAAAGAAGATATAGATTTCACAATTTATTAATAACATTAATAAGCCACAAAAAAAAATCTCCGTCCGCCATTCACCAACTGCCTGAATTATCACTTCAAGTATTTCAAAAATTTGAATATTTTTAATTTTTTGTTAGAAGAAAATATATTATCACGGAACTTTCTTAATGGTTTTGTAATATTAGATTTAGACCAAAAATTGAGTGAGAGCTTTATTTGTATATTTAAGAAACATTAATATTTATGGGATCTACAAATATTCGGGCATTTAAAGCGAGAATTTCATATTTTCTAAGGAAGTCAAAACATAATTATTTCTATGTCTTTTGCTAAATAGGTTATCAACTCAATATTATACGACCATTGGCTTTTTTTAATACATTTTATTTCAAAGAATTTAAAAATTGGAAATTGGAACTTTAAATAATTACACTGTCGGTTAACCAATACGCAATTAAATGGGGTTTCTGCACTCGGAACAATTTCATTTCATTTCAGGACGTTAAACCCCTGTTGAGAATTAAATAAAAATCATATGTTAGTCCCGAGATGACCTAATTTGTGTCGAGTGGAATTTGAACCTTATTTCTCAGAGAACTGTGTTTACCAGTGGATTCGATGAAGACTATACAAAAAACGTCGCTGTCCGAACAGAAGTAAAAGGGCGAAAAATATGTTAGTCCCGAAATGACCAGGTTTGTGTCGAATGGACTTTAACTCCCTCTCCCTCTCTCTTCTCTCTCTTTCTCTCTCTCGTTCTCTTTCTCTCTCCATTTCGCTCTCCCTCTCCCGAAATGACCTAGTTTGTGTCGAGTTGACTTAATCACCCCCTCTCTCTCCCTCTCCCTCTCTCTCCCTCTCGTTCTATCTCTCTCTCTCTCCCGCAATGACCTAGTATGTTTCGAGTGGACTTTAACACTCCCTCTCTCTCACCCTCTCTCTCACCCTCCCTCTCCCCTTCTATCTCACTACCCCCCCCCCTCTCTCTCTCTCTCCTCCCTCTCGGTCTCTCCCCATTTCGCTCTCCTCTCGTTCTATCTCGCTCTCTCCCTCTCAAAATGACCTAGTTTGTGTCGAGTCCCTTCCCCCCTCTCTCTATCTCTCCCTCTCTCTCTCTACCCCTCCTCCCTCTCTGTCTCTCTCCCCATTTCGCTCTCCCCCTCGTTCTATCTCTCTCCCGAAATGACCTAGTTTGTGTCGAGTCGACTTTAACATACCCTGTCTCTCTCTTTCTCTCTCGCTCTCTCTCTCTCTTTCTCCTTCCTCTCTCTCCTCCCTCTCTTTCTCTCTATCTCCCTCTCTCTTTCTCCTTCCTCTCTCTCCCCCCTCTCTGTCTCTCTCTTCATTTCGCTCTCCCTCTCGTTCTATCTCTCCCCCGAAATGACCTAGTTTGTGTCGAGTGGACTTCCTCCCCCCTCTCTCTCTCTCCCCCTCTCTCTGTCCTTCCCCCTCTCTCTCTCCATCCCCCCTCCCTCTCCCCCCCCTCTCTCACTCTCTCTCCCCTCTCTCTCTCTTATAGAAATTGAACGGTAATAAAACATATAACATGACGTATATCGACACTTCCCCATTAACAGACGATTATTTAGAGGATAATTAGCCATATTGAATAACAAATACATTATTTTTCAGGATACTCGTAATTTCCTTGTGTCGGAGATGGTTTACAATACAGGTATTAATATAATCAATTCAGTGCTACGTCATAACCATGTCGATGGCCTTTTATTATTAAGTAACGGAGGCGAAGTGAAAGGAAATGCAATCCTTTTATACTTTCGATGGTCTATACTACATGAAGATCTGGGGCCGGTTGCTTAAAGTTACATTATTCAAGATATAGATAAGAACTAGCCATTCTTGCTATAATAGTTCGAAAGAAGGTGATGTAAAATGAATAATTTGAAAATTTCATTCAAATTACTCTATTGTAAGCGAAGATATTGGCATTTGCAAATTTGGCCGACGTGTGCAATAATTTCAACCACGGTCCTGGTTGATCAAAGCTATGACTCGAAGCGTCTAGAACCGCCATATTTGATTTATCACTTAAACGTTTTAATCTGTTTAATATCGGAGCAATGTGATACCATCCAAAGTTGATTAAGGCCTGGATCAGTTAATTAATGTCTAATTAATACTTTAGAAAACATTTCATGCCCAAATAAAGACCTGCACTAGGCAGATTTAGCTCTTGAATAATGCATGTTTAAAGCTCCGTTATCTTTTAACGATCCGTTAACTTTAACGGAGAGAAAGATTGTTGCTGGAAATAAAGGCCCCGAACATTCTGTTGTGCAAATTTTTACAAAAGATTTATGCTAATATTTCTAAAGGAAAAAAATAAAGTGTTCTATAGTGCTTTCTGTGGTACATTTAACGCAAACAACACTTTACCAAGATATGTCCGTTAGAATTTAACGGATCGTTAAAATAACTTAGTTTTGAGCAACCGGGCCCAGACCAATTGTTTTGGGGGTCGCTTTAGGGATCGTACGAGCGCCTTTGGACCCTTTGACCTCAGACATTTGATTAACCAATCAGCATTGATGTTTCTAGTGGATTACCAACTAGCCGTAACAGATCGTTTCATTGGGTAATCCGTCACATCAACCAAGCAGAACACGGGTTATATATATAACAATTCTTCCAGATCCTAGTGTAGTAAAGACACCACGAAATTCTGAACTATAAAAAACGAAACGAAATATGATCTGTGTTATAATAATCAGATTAAAGGAAATATGTTTTATATTTTCAAATTCGATCTGCCAGGGGATCTTTTACGTACATAGTCTGTGCAGAAAAGTAGGCCGTTAACCCCCATTTCATTTCATTATATGGGATCACGGTGGCTAAGTGGATAAGGCGCTGGTTCGCTAGCCTGGAGGTCGGGTGTTCGATCCCTGCATTGGCCGAGAAAGTTCATCTCGATTTTCCGACGTGATTTCCCCTTGTCAGTGATGCAGAAGGAGGGCCTGGCAAGGACAACTGCCTAGTCGTTCGGATGGGACGAAAAACCGAGGTCCCGTGTACACATTGGAGTGCACGTAAAAGATCCCTTGGCAGTTGGAATTTGATATAAGAGTAGGCCGTAGCGCCGCTGCCCGGGCAAAATTCTCTCATAGCACACTGCATGGCGTATGCCCGTCTTCAATTAGCTCAGGTTAAGTGCATAACAGTAGGACGTTAAACCCCATTTCATTCATTCATTCATTCATTTCATTATATTTCCGTACAAATGTACATGTATACACGACACACGCGTCTCGGTGGATCAGAGGCGTGGTAACCCATCATTTTGCATGAGAAATAAATTCCCGTCCTGGCACCACCAGAAAACAATATTTATATGTGTGTGCGGCGGAGGGGGGGGGGGGGCTCCAATTACGTCCCTCTCACCTAGCCTTTGTTTGTGATACTCAATTGCTTTTTTTTTTTCTTCTTCCATTACAATAAATGTCACAATCTAATCCACAGAGGATTACGAAAGTCATATAAAATATCTCCATCAAAGATGTCTGCCTTCAGCAGGTGACGTCACATCACGTGACGTCAATCATTGTTTACATAAGACGTTACTGAATACTCATTTACACTAAAGAGCAGGGGCGTAGATTTAGGCGGGGGGGGGGGGGGAAATCTCTCCTTGGAATCGGAAGGGGGGACGAATATGTCTCTGCCCCCCCCCCCTATGATTTTGATCGCCAGGACAGATTTTCAGGTTTATATCCCGTTCTGAAGGCTACATGTAGGCCTATCTAACTGCTGCCTCGAGTCTCGCCACAGTAATTGATCTTCACGATAGTCAATTTTTCCATATTGTCATCATATTGCCCCTAGTCACAGCTTTCATCGAAATAACACTGGTACAGTAAACTGTTCGTAAGCTTAATTATTATTTTGGTTTGGTAATGAAAGGTTCCAAGGTTCGTCCGCCCCCCCCCCCCCCCCCCAAAAAAAATGTTATGAAAAATCCACGCCCTTGGCCCTTGCTAAAGAGGAAATGATTTTTACCTACATATACTTCAAACGTCTTTATTTATTTGTGTAATACATCGATGTCATCCTTATCAGTGATTGTAGCGAATATTCACTGCTGATCCGTGGGTATACTAAATGGGAGAGAGAGAGAGAGAGAGAGAGAGAGATGGGGTTTGAAGTCCACTCAAAAGAACTAGGTCATTTCGGGACTAACATAATATGGTTTGATTTTTTTTCAATAATTCGCTTGCGCGTGTAATAAATGGGATTGGTACAAGATATAAAATCGGGCTGTGTAGCCACTCGGCAAACCTCGGCAGCTTCTAATACCTAGCTGTAGGGTAGCGGAATCTACCGAGGTATTGACGAGTGGCTATGTAGTATACCTAGCTGTAGGGTAGCGGAATCTACCGAGGTATTGACGAGTGGCTATGTAGTATACCTAGCTGTAGGGTAGCGGAATCTACCGAGGTATTGACGAGTGGCTATGTACCTAGCTGTAGGGTAGCAGAATCTACCGAGGTATTGACGAGTGGCTATGTACCTAGCTGTAGGGTAGCGGAATCTACCGAGGTATTGACGAGTGGCTATATACCTAGCTGTAGGGTAGCGGAATCTACCGAGGTATTGACGAGTGGCTATGTACCTAGCTGTAGGGTAGCGGAATCTACCGAGGTATTGACGAGTGGCTATATACCTAGCTGTAGGGTAGCGGAATCTACCGAGGTTTGACGAGTGGCTATGTAGTATGACAATAATAGATTTTTTTAGTTCTATACTACAGGCCTGTATTCTTACTAATGACTAAAAGACCGCAAGCATTACAATGTCGACATGGCGACGCGTGAAAAAATAGAAATACGAAAATAACGAGGGAAATTACGCGTATATTCTGTATTAATTGAGGTATTTTTGACATTGATTCCAAAACATGTCTGTTCTGATTAATTTAGGCATCAATTCTATGGAATGCAATTACTGTTTGTCGTACCATGAACGATGTTTCGTTTAGGGGGGGGGGGGGGATCCATGTCGTTACTAAACAATGATGGACATTTCATGGACACAAATAAGTCGTGTGTTGACATTGGCGATTTTAAAGGGCCGGTAGCTCTATTCTTTGAAGATATTAAAGGGCGTATGTCTTTATTTTATTTTTTGGAAACAAAAACTAGGTCATTTCGGGACTAACGTATGGTTTGATTTTATTTCAATGATTCGCTTGCGCGTAGGGGTCTTTAGCAATGGGGTGGGGGGGGGGGCCAAAGGAACAGGAGAGAACCCACAAGGTTGACTTGATTAGTATGGAGTGTTCGTACCCAGGGGCGGATTCAGGATATTACGAAAGGAGGGGCGTACTTTGTGGGCGAAGCCCGAATTATGAGCACCGCAAGTGCGAAGAACTGCAGGGGGCCTGGGGGGCCTCCCCCCGATTTTTTTTTTAAGATAAGAGACTCTATATATGCGATTTCCCGGCATCTGGTTTTAAATATTAGACACGACTCTATTTTAGTGTTTTTTGTCGGTACAATTGTTTTTTACAGCTTGCCGGAATAAGGGGGGGGGGGCGAACGCCGGGTGCGTCCCCCCTCCTTGATCCGCGCCTGGTATCCCCACCCCCCCTCACTCTGACTGTCCGTCTTCAATAGCCCAGTCTATGAGCAGAACAGAAAAAAGACATATAAATTATGATAAAAACAGTATAATGACCTCTGGTGGCCGTGAAAAGATGACTAACTATTACTGCCCACAACTCTGATATTGTTTCATCATACATGCTAATTAAATCGCTCGTAATCTCCGCGTCTTAGAACCAATAACTAGGATTAATTAACGTTCGAAATATTACAATTACAGTGGGTGTCTTCTTAATTAACCTAAATATTATTATTTCAAATTACTTTATCTCTTAGACCAGATGCTTTTAAAATCAACATTTTTTTTTTACGACTTTGATTTTCATTTCAATTCTTGCATTAAAATATCTAGAATTATTATAAATAATCGAAATATTATACTTTCAACTTATTCATATTTTCAGACCAGATATTTTCAAATCTATCTTTTTGCTACAAATTTAATTTTTTATTTTAATTCAGGCACCAATAAAAACAGATATGCTAAAAATTTCCAGAATTATAATTTTGACCGAAATAATATACTTTCAAATGACGTATTTTCAGACTGGATATTTTTTTAAAATTCACCAATTTACAACGATTTTGAATTTGATTCCAATTCTGGCACCAACTTTTTTCCTAACAAAGAAAGAGAAGCTTTATTATCCGGATTATTATTTTAAATCTTTTGCCTAAATATTGTAACCATGCATATTGACGAAATATGCGAACATATTTTATTTTAGATATTTTTTTTTATGTATTGTTTAGATTATATATTTTATTTATATGGCGCAAGGAGTTAGTGACAAAAGGGAAATGGACAAAAATAATGTAAATATTGAAAAAAGGTTCTTTAGCAGTGGGAGGAAACCGGAGTACCCGTAGAAAACCAACGAGGCTCGACAGGCGACCCTTCTCCTTGTCACGTACAGCCGTGGCTTCTAAACCACGCCAGTTGACTCAATGACAGGCTTTATGATAGTCCTACAGCGCGCGCACGCTCACCATTCAGCCCCCCCCCCCCCATTAATTACAGAAGTGCAAAATGTAGTAGACTAACATTGATAACGTTGAAAAACACATCGTATAGTATATACATGAATATTATATTAGTATTGCGTTGAACATAAAAGATATTTTATCAAAAATCTTACGAAACGACCGTTAAGATAACATTTTTAACAAAACTATTCCATGCGTGCCAACACGGTGTGTTGTAGAACAAAGGACTGCACGGAGATTGTATAAACTGATTATTATGGTCTAGATATTCAGAAAAGTGAATACCAATTGCATTGGGAGATGCTAATTGTATGCCGGCTGGGGCGGTTCGCGTGTTTCCGGAGCTCAAAATGGCCGCTTTATATAAATGAGATTTTTGGGGAATACTAACCCGAACCCTAACCCTTTTTAGAGGTGTAAAAGGTAAATTAGATCCAAGTTCAGTCTACTAAAAAGGGTTAGGGTTAGGATTTGGGTTAGTATTCCCCAAAAATCTCATTTATATAAAGCGGCCATTTTGAGCTCCGGAAACACGCGAACCTCTCCAACCGGCCTACAATAAGCATCTCCCTCCTTGGGAGACAAACAAATAAGACGCCATCCTAGAATTGTGACGTCAGATCAAAAATTGAAGTAGGCCCTACGTCAAAGAACAAGAATACCAAGCTTTATATCAATAAATCGATGCGCAATTGATCAAGGAACAATCATACTAAGTTTAATTGGCTGAACCATTCACTTCTTTCGGAGGGCGTCGCCCCAAATCAGACACCACCAAAATTAGTAGTGCCTGTAGGTCAGCTCAGGACCGTATCTATATAGACCCCATTAAGTGGGGGGGGGCATTACCTTTCGGTAGGGGGCGAACTAGTTTAAATAAGTACAAAATATGGTTTATAATGGTTCTGAGCGAGGGGGGGGGCGGCATTTCACGTGGGGGGCCATGCTCCCCGCGCACCCCTGTAGATACAGGCCGGGGTCAGCTACTGGACACGCAAAATAACCACACATCCCTCCGTATGTCCAAGCCTCTAACCAGATCCACCGAGCACACGTAGTTTATGGAGCTTGATCTAAAGATGAATTAGTTTCTAAAGTTTATAAAGATATAATTGAAATCCTAGTGCTTGTGCTCCATTGTCCCTTATATTAACTATTTAAGCTTCTTTGGCTTAACCTTTGGTTTCCTCCCACTGCTAAAGAACCCTAAGACGCGCAAGCGAATTTTTGAAATTAAATTCAACCATATATTTGTCCCGAAATGACATAACCCCATTTATCTCTCTCTCTCTCTCTCTCTCTCTCTCTCTCACACACACACGCACACTCTCTCTCTCTCTCTGTAGATTCCATAAATATAAATGTTTCTCAAATATACCCTCCGTCTCTCTCTCTCTCTCTCCCCCTCTCTCTCTATGCCTCCCTCTCCCTCTCCCCTCTCTCTCTCTCTCTCTCGCCCTCTCTCTCCTTTCTTTTACTTAACAATAAGACTTGGATACTTACCGTTAATTCCTATAAATACCTATCTATATTAATAACTGATATTAATCATGACCCCACCAGTGAGCGCACGTGGCCTATTTATGTATAATATAATGACTGAAGTTCATTTAACGGCCATGATTCTAAACAGAACAATATCAAAGCGTATGTACTTTATAAAAATCACACCTATTCAGCGTTTAAAGGAGCTAAGTCTAGAGAGAGAGAGAGAGAGAGAGAAATAGGGTTTAACGTCAACTCAACACAACTAGGTCATTTCGGGACTAACATATGGTTCAATTTTATTTCAATAATTCGCTTGCGCGTAGGGGTCATTAGCAGTGGGAGGAGACAGGAGTGCCCGGGGGAAACCCACGAGGTGGAGAAGGCGCCCCTATCTCCAGGTTACATACGCTCACACTAGGGCTCGAAACCACAGCCGTAAGCCAGAGGTGGCCGGCCAGCTAGAGGTCGGAGCGTGGCACTCTAGACCATGCTAGGCCATCCCAACCCCCGGAGCTTAGTCTCTAACTCGAATTATTTATCAATTTAAATCATCATTGATGTTGTCATGTTACCGGGAAAAGATGGGATTTAGATATCGAATATTTAAGACAAATAAACATTTTACCGTTTGCATACGAATCGTGTACCATAATACGTTTCGGGTCCATTTTATGCTCGTCTTCAATTAGCCCAGGTTAAGTGCATAACAGTAGGACGTTAAACCCCATTTCATTCATTCATTCATTAACGAGGGACTCGAAGGACGAGAGTAATCTTATCTGGAGAGCATGCACAATAAATACTATGTGGACTGGAATAACCAGACAGAAGAAATAGCCATTGAGACTTCTGGCGTATTTTGCCGAACATAGCTGATTCGAAATTAGATTTAAAACGGAAACGGTTGAATGTAAATCAGTTTATATATAAACACTCACATTACATTATTGTTTGCGTTGCGACCCATTTGTGTCAATTTCAAGGTCCCCAAATTTTAGCGATTTAGCTACTTTAAACAAATGCGCAACCTTATACGCAAACAAATAGAAGCCATTCACGTGCCTTTGTTTCGTTTAAATAGATTTCAACAATGTATACTGTCAACAATTTGACTAATCAAAATCCCTCAATAATTTTGTGGCTCAGCGCGTGAGGTGCTGGCTCGCTAACCCCTGTTCCGATCTCGAGATTGGTAGAGAAAATTCGTCAGGGATTTTGCGACCAAGTTCCCCTTGTCGGAATTTATTAAAAAGGCGTAAATTGTATTGTATATAATATTATGCAGATACAAATTTTGTGGCTCAGCGAGTGAGGTGCTGGCTTGTTAATCTAGCGATCCCTGAGGGATTTTGCGACGCAGTTTCCCCTTTTGAGAATTCATTTAAAAGGCGTATAGTGTAAATAATATTATGTATATATCAGTGTAGCCTACTAATAAACTATTTATATGATAAAAAAAAAATCCGTGTCTATAGCTATAGTATATATATATATCAAACAACCCATCGGTGCATATCCAGGTAACTTTTATTCTATTCTATATAGTCAAGTCATGGAGTCAGTAATTAAATGGCGCGCTAACAATTTAACCGCTTTAACCAACCAAGCGATTTGTTGAATACATGTATATTAAAGAATATTATTATAAACATTAAAGTCAGCCAGGTACGTCATAGGAAAATCTTGGTGAGAGAGAGAGAGAGAGAGAGAGAGAGAGAGAGAGAGTCACTCAGGTACGTCATAGGAAAATGTTGGTGAGAGAGTGAAAGGGAGAGAGAGATGGGGTTTAACGTCCACTCGACACAAACTAGGTCATTTCGGGACTAACATATGGTTTAATTTTTTTTCAGTAATCCGCTTGCGCGTACGGGTCTTTAATAGTGGGAGGAAACCGCTGGACCCGTAGAAAACAAACGAGGCTGGATGATTTTTGAGGGATTAGCCAATGAAACGATCTGTTACGGCGAGCTCTTGGTGTGGGGTGTACGGAACTGTGGGTAATCCCTCATCAAACCCGCGACCTCCAGGCCTCAGAGCCAGCGTCTTACTCACTTAGCCACTTGGGGTCCCCAAATTTGTTACACTAGATCGATTGGACTCGTAGAGAGAGAGAGAGGGGGGTGGTAACGTTCACTTGTCACAAACTAGGTAATTTCGGGACTAAAAATATGGTTCAGGGGCCGGTTGCTCAAAGCTCCGTTATCTTTTAACGATCCGTTATCTTTTAACGATCCGTTATCTTTTAACGATCCGTTATCTTTTAACGATCCGTTATCTTTAACGGAGAGAAATATTGTTGCTAGAAATAAAGGCCCTGAACATTCTGTGTTGAAAATTTTTCCTACAGATTTATGCTCATATAAAAAATAAAGTAATCTATAGTGTTTTCTGTAGTAAATTTAACGGAAAGTTAACAAACAACACATTATCAAGATATGTTCGTTAGAGTTTAACGGATCGTTAAAATAACTTAGTTTTGAGCAACCGACCCCTGTTTTATTTCAATATTTAGCTTGTGGAGAGAACCCAAGAGGTTTGACAGGCGACCCTACTCCTTGTCGCGTATATCGAAACCACGCCAGTTGAATCAAATACTTTATTATACAGCGCGCACATGCTAACCATTGGGTCTGTGACGGTGCCGTAGTTCTAAGCATAAAGACTTTGAAACACAAATCAAACGAATGTCACAAGTCTAAAGTTTGCATCAGAAGAAACCTAATTTTATCTGGCAATTTATGACGGGTGCCTGAAAAAGACTGAACTGATGCCTGGCAATTTCTGCGACGGGTGCCTGAAAAAGTTTGAATTGGTTCCTGACAATGTCTAAGATGGCAGTGCTGGATTTACCTTGTGGGGAGGGGGGGACATACCAACTGTGCGGGGCCCCATTGTTGTTTGTTCAAATTGTTCCTACTGGCCGCGGATCGTACTAGTATGTACTCCACCACCATGAGTGTCTGGGGTGTTTTCCTACAAGAATTGTTTTTAAAAATTAGGATTAATTTTAGTGCATCTGAGACAATTTAGGCAGCAATTTCATTGACGTTTAGAATTCGTTGACAATTTGAGTATTTTAAACAGACTCTTTCTCTTATGTTTTTTTTATTTACCTGAATATTCGGGGGCTCCTAAATATTGGGGGCCCTGGAAATTTGGCCCACTTCCCCCCCCCCCCCGATTGGATACTGTGAGACGGGTTTACTGGGGAGATCTTCAAGAGAGAGAGAAAGAGAAATGGGGTTTAACGTCCACTCAACACAATTAGCTTATTTCAATAATTCGCTTGCGCGTAGGGGTTTTTAGCAGTGGGAGGAAACCGGAGTGTCCGGAGGAAACCCACGAGGTTAAGAAGGCGCCCCTATCTCCATGCCACATACGCTCACACCAGGGCTCGAAACCACAGCCGCGAGCCAGAGGTGGCCGGCCATCTAGATTGTCACGTACAACAGGGGATTCAAAAGGTTTACTGGGGAGATCTCCAGGTGAATGAAAGAAATAATAATAATAATAACGGTCTTACCTGTGATTACGATTGTCTTTCCGGTCATTTTATTCTTACTGGTGCAATCAACCGACCATCTGATGTACAGACGACTTAGAAATATTCCCAGGATAATCAAAGACACCACTACGGTGCCAACAAGCGCGGGAAAAACATCATCCACGACCACTTCCAATTCCTCGATATTTTCCTCTACTTCGTCGATCTTCAGATTTTTTAAATGCTTCAGATGTTTCGTCGTCGACATTTCTTTCTTTTTTTGACAGCTAATAAACTGTTGTTCGCACCTTTTTAAATATATATATATATATGTGTGTGACACCTTGAAATCACACCAGGTGAGTAGGTGTATATATTAAAATATATAAGTTATATATACTGCGATAACAGGTAAGGTATAAGCCTATTATAAACCTTAAGCGTTGTTTAGGCAGGTAGAGTAATAATATCAGTGATAGATAGTCAGAGAGAGAGAGAGACAGACAGACGGAAAGCGGCAGAGATGCTGGTAGTATATATATATACGGAGTGTAATAATACCAATAGTCCAATAAGCGCCACGTCACTGGTTGTTTGTCGGCTCCTAACGAAAGATGTTGTTTAAGGCCGACCGAGGCAGAGATTTAATATGATAGGTACCTAGAAATGGAATTCTCGTATCGTCTGGTCACGTGATCTTACTTGACACCCATCTTGATGTATTCATCGTTCCGGTTTCATATATATATATATATTTATATCTATATCTTCTAACCTGTGTAATACGTATGTCTAGATTGTGTATACTGTGATAAGAGAGAGATATCATTCTCTCGAAAATAAATCCCTGACTGAACGCTACAATTTCTGGGATTTTTTATTAAGAAAATCGTATATCGTAAACCCCGTAAAAACAACCCCCCGGTGTTAATTGTTTGGGATATATTTGATCTCTGACTTTAATTAAGATGTAAAGATTTGTTGGGAGATTAGCGACGTCATCTACACCGCAATGGATACAAGTCGACTCAAATATTTTACACATTTAAGACATTTTATACATTTGAAAGAAAAAAACAAGCAGCACTACTGGTCTACTGCATATTTTAGCGGGCGTCTGGTTTCACAAGTTTACACTTAAATAAACATTAGAGGTTTTTTATAGGCGATTATTTCAGCTCGTGGTAAATTTATACCTACCTAAAATGCGGAATATGTTAAAGGGACACGCCCCATTTAATAACAGTTAACTTTGCTTAAAGAGAGAGAGAGAAAGAAAGAGAGAGAGGGAGGGGGGGAGAAATGAGTTTTTATAGATTATTTCAGCTCGTGGTAAATTTATACCTACCTAAAATGCGGAATATGTTAAAGGGACACGCCCCATTTAATAATAGTTATCTTTGCTTAAAGAGAGAGAGAAAGAAAGGGAGAGAGAGAGGGGGGGGATAGAAATGAGGTTTAAGGTCCACTCGACACAAACTAGGTTATTTCGGGCGAGAGAGAGGGGGAGAGAGAGAGAGAGAGAGAGAGAGAGAAATGGGGTTTAACTCCAGTCGACGCAAACTAGGTCATTTCGGGACTAACATATGGTTTAATTTTATTTCAATAATTCGCTTGCGCGTATCGGGTCTTTAGCAGTGGGAGGAAACCTACGAGGTTTGGCAGGCGACCCTACTCTTTGTCACGTACAACCGGGGATTCGATAGATATATCAGTCAAAAAATTATTCTGATATGTGGAATGTAAATTTCATCTATTTACGCTCCTCGCTATGCAATAAGCACGCCGCCATTTACGAGTATTTAATGATAGACCTATTTTTTAAAATTAAATGTTAAAGGAGCTAAATCGCTAATATTTTGGACCAGAAGTCCCAATCGAATGGCAATCTCTAGCGTCTGGTTATTGCAGTCTACACTAATTATGAATAGAATACACTAATAGTATTTATTCTTCGAGTCCCTTTTTACAAATGGCGCTGAAACCCATTTGGAACACGGTTTGTGTACCAGTGGTAAAAAAAAATTTTTATCTTAAATATTGGATATCAGGAGCCCATCTTTTCCCGTTAAGATAACAACACCAATGTTGATTTAAATTGATCAATAATTCATGTTTTCAACGTCGAATATTTTGGGTGATATTGAGTTAGAGACTTAGCTACTTTAAGAGAGAGAGAGAGAGAGAGAAAGAGAGAGAGAGAGGGAGAGAGAGAGAGAGAGAGAGGGAGAGAGAGAGAAATGAAATGAAATGAAATATGGTTTTATGGCACGTCAGCACCAACCGGGCCATATTGTGCCAAATTTATGATTATTTTGAGACAGGCTAAATTATATCACAACAAAAAATTATATGCATAAATAAGGAGAGAGAGAGAAATGGGGTTTAACGTCCACTCGACACAAACCAGGTCATTTTGGGACTAACGTATGGTCTTCATTTTTTTTTCAATAGTTCGCTTACGCGTAGGATTCTTTAACAGTGGGAGGAAACCGGAGTGCCCAGAGGAAACCCACGACATTAGCTACATTCAATAATCAATTTGAGTACATATTAGCGTGGATAAAGCCGTGAGAAATTTGATAAGTTAGCGACAAATGCCAATAGACTATCATTACTTTAAAGCGAAAACTTCATATTTTTAAGTTATATTTTTAAATGTATTAAAATAAAGCCCTAAATAGTTGGTATTCATAAATAGTCCTACCCTGTTAAAGAATAATCCTATAATTCACTATTGCCAGCTGAGAAATTGGCAAAAATATCACGTTCAACTTCAAATTCAAACGTTGGAAAAATGGCTGCCCAATGTTGTCAATAGCAAAACAGGGGAGGAAATGGTGTTGCTATTTCCTGTGTCATAGATTTTTAAAGGGAGGTAAATAAAGCCCATGGTGGTATAATAGTGAGTTGATAACATATGGAGCAAAAGACATAGAACTTGACTGTGGTTTCGAGTCCTAGTGTGAGCGTATGTGACATGGGGATAGGGGCGCCTTCTCAACATCGTGGGTTTCCTCCGGGCACTCCGGTTTTCATCCACTGCTAAAGACCCCTTCGCGCAAGCGAATTATTGAAATTAAATTAAACCATATGTTAGTCCCAAAATGACTGTTATTAAATGGGGCGTGTCCCTTTAACATATGGATAGAGGTGACATGGGGATAGAGGCACCTTCTCAACCTCGTGGGTTTCCTCCGGGCACTCCGGTTTCCTCCTACTGCTAAAGACCCCTACGCGCAAGCGGTTTATATCTCTCTCTCTCTCTCTCTCTCTCTCTCTCTCTCTCTCTGTTAGAAAATTTGAAATTCTCACTTTAACGACGAACCGAAACGATCCTGTTATTATCAACCGCCTCTTTAAACACCTCTTCTCTTTATTGTGTTGAATAAATAAAAGCAACACGGTAGATGTTATAAGTTATTACAGTAGATTAAACACATACATATTAACGGATTAACTCGAGACTAGTGAGACTTATATATAGATTACATAGGATTAGACGGATAGATAGAGATATATCACATACAGAGATAGAGAGAGAGAAAGAGAGGGGGGAGAGAGAGAGGGGGGAGAGAAAGAGGGAGAGAGAGAGAGAGGGGGGAGAGAAAGAGCGAGCTGCGAGATATGGGTGTATTATCACAGTGAGAGAGAGAGAGGGGGAGAGAGAGAGAGAGATATGGCCATATGAGGGAGAAAGATAGAGAGAGAGTGCGTTTTGTTTTGTGGTAAGCATTGAACGTTATGTGGTTTAGTGTGTCAGAAAGAGAGAGAGGGAGAGAGAGAGAGAGAGAGAGAGTGAATGAATGAAATATGGTTTAACTTCCTACTCTTAAGCACCTAACCTGGGCTAATTGAAGACGGGCATACGCCATACAGTGTGCTATGGGGGAAATTTGGCCGGCGCAGCAACTGAATTCCAACTGCCAAGGGTTCTTTTACGTGCACGCCAATGTGTACACGTGACCTCGGTTTTTCGTCCCAATCGAACGACTAGGCAGCTGCATCACTGACAAGGGGAAATCACGCCGGAAGATCGAGATGAACTTTATCGGTCAATGCAGGGATCGAACACCCGACCTCCAGGCGAGCGAACCAGCGCCTTATCCACTCTTAGCCACCGTGATCCCCTAGAGAGAGAGAGAGAGAGAGAGAGAGAGAGAGAGATTTGGGTTGAAATTTCACTCGACACAAACTAGGTCAATTCGAGACTAACACATGGTTCAATTATATTTCAATAATTCGCTTGTGCGTTAGCGTCTATAGTAGGAAGAGGAAACCAGAGGACCCGGAAGAACACACGAGGTTGGACCCTACTGCTTGTCACGTAAAACCGGGGAATCGAAACCACGCCAGTTGACTCAATGGCAGACCATATGACACAACGCGCATGTGCTAACACAGCCCCTCCCCCACCGCCCCCGCCTAAAAAAAAAAATATCCAAAACTTTATGGAAAATAAGTACTAAACTTAATCTGAGCAACGTTAGTTTATTCGATATGGATACATTGGATGGGCTGTTGGAATTGATAAGCTGAGGCAATCATAGCAAATATATCTATGTAAAAAGGGGATCACGTGGTGAAGTTGGTAAGGCGCTGGCTCGCTAGCCCGGGGTCAAGTGGTCGATCCCTGCATTGGCCGAGAAAGTTTATCTCAGTTTTCCGGCGTGGTTTCCCCCTTATCAGGGACAGCTGTCTAGTCGTTCGGGTGGGACGAAAAATCGAGGTCCCGGGTACACATTGGCGTGCACGTAAAAGATCCCGGGCCCAAAAAATTCCCACATAGCACACTGTATGGCGTATGCCCGTCTTCCATTAGACCAGGTTAGGTACATAACAGTAGGACGTTAAACCCCATTTCATTTCATTTCTATGATAAAAATTATATTTGGAATACATTTAACCAATTATATCACATACGTCAATGTATAAACTGTGTTTTCTGAAATGTACCCTTAACAGAAGATGTTTCCCTTGCACCTTTAAATGCGTTTCAGGCAATCACAGAAGTTTCTTTGATCTTGTTTTATTGGGGGTCAGAACCACGATTGAATATAATTATGATTCATTGCTGATGCCACACAGAAATAGCAAACAGGTTACTTAAAGAATCCTAATAATAATAACGTTATATGCTAGATGTTCAAATAACATTCTCTGGGGGTATATAATATTTATTTACAGGACCTAAGTCTCTAACTCAATATCATCCAAAGTCTTCCCCGTCTTCCATTAGCCCAGGCTAGGTGCATAATAGTAGGACGTTAAACCCCATTTCATTCATTCATTCCAAAGTCTTCGACATTGAAAACACGAATTATTTGTCAATTTTCATCAACATTAACGTTATGATCCTACAGGAAAGCGATGGGCTTCTGATATCCAATATTTAAGACAAAATAAACATTTTACCATTGGTACACGAATTGTGTACCATAATGCGTTTCAGCGCCATTTGTAACAAGGACTCGAAGAACGAGTCTAGACATCATATTCTTATCTTGAGAACATGCGCAATAAATACTGTCGGTGTAGACTGGAATAACCAGACACTAGAGATTGCCATTCGAACATAACTGATTTAATATTAGAGTAAAAACGGTAACAATTGAATGTAAATCAGTTTATATACATTCATATTAGATTATTATATGCGTTGCGACCCATCTGTGTCAATTTCTAGGTCCCGTGGTTGGACCAAGTGTTGGCCGAGAAAGCTTATCGGGATTCTTTCGTATGGTTCTCCCTTGTCAGTGGTGTGGGACTGAGGGTCTGACAAGGGACAGTGTATAGTCTTTTGGATGGGACGAAAACTGGCGTCCCCGTGTACACATTGGCGTGCACATAAAACAACCCTTGACAGTTGGAAGTCGATATAAAAGAAGGCCGTGGCGCTGATATCCGGGCAAAGTTTACCCCATAACACTTAATGGTTCACGCCCGTCTTCATTAGCCCAGCTATGAGCAGAAAAGTAGGGTGTTAAACCCCATTACATTTTAATTCAAATACCAAATCGTACGGGGGGGGGGGGGCGGAATGATAGCATATTCGTGCTGTATCAAAAAGCCTGTCATTGAATCAACTGGCGTGGTTTCGAATCTCCGGTTGTACGTGACAAGGAGTGGGGTCGCCTGTCCAACCTCGTGGGTTTTCTCCGAAATAACCTAGTTTGTGTCGTGTTGACGTTAAACCCCATTTCTTCCCCCCCCCCTCTCTCTCCAGATGTTAGTCCCGATATGACCTAGTTTGTGTTGAGTGGGCGTTAAACCCCATTTCTCTCCCTCTAACCAAATCGTACGTCCTCGCCATATTGGTTGCCCCTGGTGATAAGAAAAACAACAGACGTTATATCATAAACAGTAGAAGATAAATTCCCCATCACGTGCGCCAGACTTCTGACAATTCAACGAATGGAGTATAACTTTTGTTGTTCTGGATTCTGTTGGTGCTGATATTATGATAGCCATATGTCGTTATAGATTGTTTTATTTGTAAAGATGGCGGCTTCCATTTCACCCAGGATTTGATGAAATCATGAAATCCAAGATAATGATAAATGACTAACAGGTTACGAGTGCTTGTTATTATCTAGGTGTTGTGGTTTATTCCGAAACCGGAAGTAGCATAACTCGAAACCGAAAGTAGTATAACCCGAACCAGGTTACGAGTGCTTGTTATTTATTAATATTATCTAGGTGTAGCGGTTTATCTCAAGTTTGTACCTTTTGATCACCAACTAGCAGGTGAACCGAAAGTAGCATAACTCCGAAACCGGAAGTAGCATAACTCGCAACCGAAAGTAGTATAACCCGAACCAGGTTACGAGTGTTTGTTATTTATTAATAGTATCTAGGTGCTAGAGTTTATCTCAAGTTTGTAACTTTTGATCACCAACTAGCGGTTGACCCGATGTAGCCGGGTATATCCCTGGCCGGAAGAAGCATAACTCCGAAACCGGAAGTAGCGTAACTCCGAAACCGGAAGTAGCGTAACTCCGAAACCAGAAGTAGCGTAACTCCGAAACAGGAAGTGGCATAACTCCGAAACAGGAAGAGGCATAACCCCAAAACCGAAAGTAGCGTAAACATAAAACCGAAAGTAGCTTAACCCTAACCGTCATCGGGATTTTAGCTAAGTTTGTTTTTTATGTGGTTGATTATTCAGTAAATTTCGTCAGATGTTGACGACCGACTCAATCGCACCGTGCGTTAAAGACTTGGAGGTTCTGGGTGACCAAGACTAGAAAATCCCAAGATAGATGAGATCTCTCTCCAACACAGTACTTTGATAATTTGTCCGGGCAATGGCAACTGTCAATTTTTCTTTTACGTTCCATGCAACGTGATGGTGGGGTGATAATTTCACAACACTGATACTGCTATTGTCCGTGTGCACAATGACATCATCATGAGTCAATCAGACTGTCATGCCGTGCATATGTACTCCAAGAAAGGCCCTGTGGCTTTCGATAACGTGGGGGGGGGGGTGACCGAATGGTAAGCACGAACGCGCTATATCATAAGGTCTGTCATTGAATCAACTGGCGTGTTTTCGATTCCCCGGCGTCTTAGTCCCGAAATGACTTAGATCGGTCCTTGTTTCTCTCTAATGTTACTAGCCTCCTACAAAGTCTTATAGTTAACGAGCTTTCTTCTAGTCCTTCTGTTCTGGTTTGCGGTGTACCCCAAGGTTCCGTTCTCGGGCCGTTCTTGTTTAGCTTTTATACTTAACCACTTGGTCTCATATAAAGACATTACGGGTTATAACTTCATCTATATGCAGATGATACACAGTTGTTCATTTCACTCAACAAACCTATTCGATATTTCCAAAACTTTTATTGTAGACATTAAAATTTTGATGAACAACCTTTTTTTAAAACTTAATGCAGATAAGGCAGAGTACCTGGTTTTTGGTACTTCTTTAAACAGACGAAAATTAACCTCATTTATTGGCATGTTTCACGAAATTTTAACTACGATAAAAAGTCCAAGTTTAGCACTACTCAAGTATCTTCTTAATATTGGATTTTATCTTTAGTTAAGATTTCTAGAAACTGATTTATCGATACAAGCAGGAGATAGTGGAGTTGTCTCTTCTCAGTCAGCCCGAAATATTGGTGTAATTTTTAATTCAAATTTTTCTTTAGGACAATCACAAAAACAATATCAGCAAAATAATTTAAGAAACATATGAAATATACGCAAATATCTGAGAGTTGATGCCACTAAAACACTAATAAATTTGTAAGTTATTTCTCGCAGAGATTCTTCTGTCATACAGGGATGATATCAGCAGGGTAGGCTTACTCTTCCGGACACATGTTACACTATTTGTCGTGTATTTTGTGCACGGCGAACAGTCCATATGCTGATTACACTATTTTGCCTATACCGTTTTCTTTAGGATTTCGAATTTTGTCTAATGGTTTGAATTGTTCGTACTTGTTTTTTATTTTATCACACCTATTCTATATTAGTATATAAACTGCACTGGCTTCCTGTTATTTCTGAAATTGAATATTAATACTTGATTGTACTCAAATAACCTGGCACCTATTTATCTTAGTAATCTTTTATAAACCTCGTCGATAATAACGGTCTTCTAGTGCTAAATGCTCTTTGTTGAGAAAAATGCCAGTCTCGTCCGTTTCAGCGAGAAAGATTTGGAGGGTGCTGCGTCTAAACTGAGGAATACACCCCCTTGTTATCTCCGGCCATGTACGTCTTTGTCGTCTTTTGAAATTTCTCTTCAAATCCACTTTGTATGAGAGAAAGAGAGAGAGAGAGAGAGAGAGAGAGGGGGAGAGAGGGGGAGAGAGAGAGACAAAGTAGTTCATTTCGGTACTAACATATGGTTAAATTTTATTTCAATAATTCTCGTGCACGTAGGGGAAAACCCGGAGGACCCGGATATAACCACGAGAGATAGATAGAGAGGGGGGTGTTATTTGCGGTCTTCTCGACACAGATTATTGCTCGACCATATGGGATACCTGTAGTAAAACATCTTTGAATAACTTACAGCGTGTGCAAAAATTGGCTTTTAAATAAATTAGTGATAAACCGCTACCGAAAAACTCAACCTTATCTACTTATGAAACCTTGGCTACATCATTAAATATTTTAACCATTCAAAATCGGTTCACCTTCAATAAATACATCTTACTGTTCAAATTAGTTCATAAAAAATGCCCAAACTACTTAACTAATATTCTCGTTTTTAAAAATACACCTTATACTAATATTAATCTTCGATTTAATATTCCTAATCCTAATAAATCAATATATAAAAATAGCTTAAAATACATTGGACCTTGTCTCTGGAATAATCTCCCTACCTCAATAAAAAACACACCTGTATTATCAAACTTTAAAGCGAAAATTCTTTTACACATAAATTCCAACCTCAGTAAACCTTATGTATATAAATTTAATTCATAATAGAGAAGGTAGTTAACCTTATTGCAAATTTTATATTTTAATATTGTAATTTTTAATTTTGTATCTCTTTTTTTGATCTCATTGTTGTTCTTGTTGTTCTTATATTGTTTTTGTTATGTTTCAAGGGCAGAATTGTAAAAAGGCCTGGCCTAATTTCTTACCCTAATAAAGATATTATTATTATTATTATTATTATTATTATCTAGATCATTTCGAGACTAACATATGGTTAAATTTCATTTCAATAATTCTTTTGCACGAGGATAGATAATCGACCCTACTCCCTGTCACGTACAATTGAGGGATCGAAAACACGCCAGTCGACGTACTTGGTGAGTTGAGAAGGGTGTTAAGAGGTTCCTGGAAGATTCAAAACTTTTCAATTCAAATTCGATTTGTCCAACCTCGTGGGGTTTCTCCGGCTCCTCCGGTTTCCTCCCACTTCTAAAGAGCCCTACGCGCAAGCGAATTATTAAAATAAAATTAAAACCACGTGTTAGTCCCGAAATGACCTAGTTTTTGTCGAGTGGACGTTAAACCTCATTTCTCCCCCTCTCTCCTATTAGATTGTAACACAGTAAACCTTTCCGCAATACGGGGGCGTGGATAGCCTAGTGGTCTAGAGTGCCGCGCTACGACCTCTAGCTGACCAGTCACCACTGGCTTGAGGCTGTGGTTTTGATCCCTGGTGTGAGCGTATGTGGCAAGGGGCGCCTTATCAACCTCGTGGGTTTCCTCTGGGTACTTCGGTTTCCTCCCACTGCTAAAGACCCATACGCACAAGCGAATTATTGAAATAAAATTAAAACCATACGTTAGTCTAGTTTGTGTCGAGTGGACGTTAAACTCCATTTCTCTCTCTCCCTTTCCGCAATGCGTTTTAATAACCAACATTCCGAGGAAGAAATAATCCCGAACACGCACCTGTTTATCTTGACCAATAATACTGAAGATATGTCATGACGACATCGACCTTTGAAAATTCCACGTGGAGAAGAAGCATCTAGTTGGTTTCATCGCTTACAGAAAACAATTTGATTTATAGCAAGTAAAGCTGTTGTAAATGATTTTATTTATTTGGTAGGAATATAAACTTGCTGCCATTCCAAATAGATTTGGCAGAGGTGTACACCACGTGATGGGTTATAGGGTCATGTCTAGCAGGGGTACAGAGGGTACATTGCACCCCCAAGAAAGAAAGGCGCCCCTTCAAATGCCCCCCCCCACCCCAAATAAACCCCAAACTTTTTTGACAACCTTTCAAAAATAATACACTTGATTATGATCAATATCAGAAATTTGGGCATTATATGGCGCCCCACCACCCTGCTGTCCCCCCCCCCCTTTTAAAATCCCACATGCGGCCCTATATATTACGTGATGGGTTAGACATAATACACTTGATTATGATCAATATCAGGGGTAACTAGGGCATTATATTGGCACCCCACTACTCTGCTGCCCCCCCCCCCCACTTTTAAAATCCTACCCACGGCCTTGTATAATACGTGATGTTTAATACATACGGTCTGTGTTATGACTAATATCAGCGGTAACTTGGGTATTATATGGCGCCCCACCACTCTGCTACACCCCAACTTTTAAAATCCTACATACGGCCCTGTATAATCCGTGATGGTTAAGACATACGTTCTGTGTTATGACTATTGCAGATCAACACGAGGATAAGTTCATTTACCGCAACATTATAAATACATATACATTGTTGATATTGTTTTTATAGCAGTAAATAAGGTGTGGTATTGACATTATGTCCCCACTAAAATAAAGATGAAATGAAAAATGAAATGGAATTGCGGTTAAATGTCCTACTGAGCTTATGAAGACGGGTAAACGTCCTAATGTTCTGCTCCGAACTGGGCTAATAAAGACAGGCATACGCCACACACTCCATACGGTGTGCTATGAGGGCACTACGGCCCACTCTTATATCGAATTCCAACTGTCAAGGGATCTTTTACGTGCATGCCAATGTGTATACAGGACCTGGGCTTTACTATCCCACCCGACTAGTACAGCTACCCCTGTCAGACCCTCCTTCTTCCACCACTATCAAGGGGGAATCCGGTCGGAAAATCTGGATGAACTTTCTCGATCAATGCAGGGATCTAACTCGCTACCTCCAAGCTAACGATCCAGCGTCTTACCCATTTACCCCCCCCCCCAAGTGATAATCTCCAACAAGCTATAGTACACGTGTTTCTACTTGCCCCGCTAAATTGATATGGCAGCTTTTATGAAGACACTAATAGTTGTTCTCAAATATTTTACACTTCATCTCCGACAAATTGTTTCACAGGCATGTATTTTAGGCGGGTTGGGTGGTCTTGTGGTTTAATGCATGCGCGTGAAATCATAGGGTCTGTCCTTGAGTCAAGTGGGGTGGTTTCGATTTCTCTGCTTGTAAATAACAAGGAGTATGGTCGAATGGTTAGCACATGCACGCTGTATCATTAGGTCTGTCATTGAGTCAAGTGGTTTGGTTTCGAATCCCCGCTTATAAGGGACAATTGTAGGGTTACCTGTCCAACCTTGTGAATATACTCCAGATCCTACGGTTTCCTCCTACTGTTAAAGACCCCTACACGCAAGCAAATTATTGAAGTAAAATTGAACCATGTGTTGGTTTACCCCCCTCTCCCTCTCTCTCTCTCTCTCTCTCTCTCTGTCTCTCTCAGAATAATACTATTATAGATGGAAATTATCTCAAGCTAAATTCTTGTTTAGGGCCTATAATGTAACAGTAGAGGTCATATAAAATACGTAGAACGTTGTCATAATGACTGATTTAATAGGGTAGTAACCAAGGGTCACCCATTTGACCCTCTCTTTTTATGAAATTTATTAACCACTTTGTTTTTGTAAACACCTAGGAGTGGATTGATTTATACTCGAATATTTCCAGAATGTTGTTAGATCTTTTGATTTACGGTACAGTTGGTGAGAAAACAACTCAATCCGTGTTCTGACCGCAACACTTGTTACAAACCATCAAACACGACATATTTTCCTGAAGCAATGGCCCGAGAAATCCCTCTCTGGCCATTGCTGGATTGGCTTCTGATACTTGAACTTTTGAGTTAGTGTGCCTATTCTTCTCGTTCAATCAAATCTACCACTTACGTACAGTAACATGACAGTCCTTCGTTTAATCTCGACTCTTCCCTTTGGATAAAGATTTAAGGTATTAAAAACGGTGAAAGTCTATTCGTTATATTACATTAGTGTTTACTTTACGGCAATGCCGATAGCCTCGTTTGTCACGCAATTAGTTTTACTGCAATATCCTGCTATGCACTGGTTAATTTAGCATTGGAAAAAACGTGCAGTCATGACGTAACTTTATGTAAACACAGTTGGCCTAATTTTAAAGGTAATACCTAAGGAGTATGCAAATACGGCGGTAGTTTAACCTCTTCTATACATAATTAGGGGGTTGGCTGAATGGTTAGCCTGAATCATAAAGCCTGCCATTGAGTCAACTGGCGTGGTTTCGAATCCCTGGTTAAACGTGTCAAGGAGTAGGGTCGCCTCTGGTTTCCTCCCACTGCTAAAGATCCCTACGCGCGAGCGAATTATTGAAATAAAATTAAACCATATGATAGTCCCAAAATGACCAGGTTTGTGTCGAGTCTACGTTAAATCCTATTTATTAAAATCTGGATTATATGTAGCCTATAAAGCGAGATTGGGCCTTCTATTGAAGATGGGTTAACCGGATAATGTGTCTTTAAAGGAGGTAACAGTGGGCAACTCGTCCCTAGAGTTGGTAACATGGGTTAATTTGTCTCAAACGATGTCTGTCTTGTGAACCTGTGCTAGCTGGGTAGAAAAACAGAAACATTGACGATGTACAGTTATAATGTAGCCTATCTTACCAATTGACATAAGATTCAATTATAGGCCCTATCAATCTGATCCAATCACAGATCCTATTTCGTTTCGTTTTTTATAGTTCAAAAGCTCGTTTTACTTGTCTCTACAGCATGTAGTGTTGTCCATTGAAAGTATAAAAAAGACGAAACGAAATATAGATCTGTATTTTAATCCGATTGTTAATAATTATTATTTTCTATAAATTTATAACTTTAGTCGAGTATCCAGTGTAAACATGCTTCAATGTTATAGAAACGCAAAAATATCCCAGCCGATGTCATCTCTATTATCCCAGTTGATGCCCTCTCTATTATCCCAGTTGATGCCCCGTCCATTATCCCAGTTGATGCCCTCTCAATCATCCCAGCTGATGCCCTCTCCATTATCCCAGTTGATGCCCTCTCCATTGTCCCAGTTGATGCCCTCTCCTTTATCCCAGTTGATGCCCTCTCCATTATCCCAGTTGATGCTCTCTCTAGTTTTTAAGGTAAAGTACACCCCCTTTCCCTTTCCATGGTAAACTTATTTTTTTGTGGTTTTTATTTTTTAGGCGACTTAAGTTTATTAGTATTAATGAAGGCAAAGTGGCCATTTTGTGATGTGCAGACTGCAAAACTCCGACATATGGGTTGGAATACAAACAGGTGCCTACTCGCCATTTTTATTGCAAATAATCAGGCCAAATGTCTGGTAATTCCTTGTTTCTTAGATAAAACAGTTGCTGTACCGTTTAATATCACTACAGATTTTCTCTATTTATATATTATAACAACGGGGTTGAACTCTGAGCTCTGAGTCAGCTAGTGTCTTACTCACCACTTACAATTAATCGGCGGTACCATTTTATCACCGGGGTTGAACCTTGGTCCCCCTGGTTTGTGAGCCACTGCTGGGGGGTTGGATGATCGAATGGTTAGCTCATGCTGACATTGAGGCAACTGACATGGTTTCGAATTCCCGGTTGTACGTGACAAGCAGTAGGGTCGCCTGTCCTCCGGTTTCCCCCAACTGCTAAAAAACACTACGCGCGTAAGCGAATTATTGAAATAAAATTTAAAAAACATTTGTTTGTCCCGAAATGACGTAGTTTGTGTCGAGTTGACGTTACACCTCCTGTCTCCCCCTCTCTCTCTCTCTTTCCCTCTCTCTCTCTCTCTCTTTCTCACTTAAGAACCCACGCACTTACTCTGAAATTGCTGTACCATTCAGTATTATTACAGATATTTTATCAGTTTTCATATACAATACTGGGACTGAACACTGAGATCGCCGCCACTTACAGTGACATTAAGGTATTATGCAATCGTACTGTAGATTTGATCATTTTCCGTCGTGATTCCCACTTGTCAGTAATACAGGACGGAGGGCCTGACAAGGACAGCTGTCTAGTGGTGCGGATGGGACGATAAACCGAGCTCCCGTGTACAGTTGTAATTCGATATAAAAGTAGGCCATAGTGCCGCTGTCTGGGCAAAATTCCCCTCATTGCACACCGTATGCCCGTCAGGACGTTAAACCCCATTTCAATTCATTCCATCTATTAGATCAGTTTGAGTATATAAAATACTGTGATATAAATAAAAGGTTGAATAAGTCATTGTAGAGATAATCGTAACATCTGTAAAGTATATATATATATATATATATCGTCTTCTCTCACACAATAGGCCTACCAATGGTCTGTTTATATTAGGCAATGGTTATAAATGTACAAAGGTACGTGTAGGGGGAACACTATTCAATTGTATTACCACGTACACTATTCAATTGTATTAACAATACCACGTAAACTATTCAATTGTATTACCACGTAAACTATTCAATTGTATTACCACGTACACTATTCAATTGTATTACCACGTACACTATTCAATTGTATTACCACGTACACTATTCAATTGTATTACCACGTACACTATTCAATTGTATTACCACGTACACTATTCAATTGTATTACCACGTACACTATTCAATTGTATTAAATTATACCACGAAAACTATTCAATTGTATTAACTCATACCACGTAAACTATTCACTTGTATTAACTGATACCACATAAATTATTCAATTGAATTAAATTACACCGCGAAAATCATTCAATTGTATTAATTGATACCATGTAAACCAATCAACTGAATTAATTTTATACCACGTAAACTATTCAATTATATTAATTTATACCACGAATATTATTCAATTGTATTAATATACATAACTGTTATTCGATTCTATTAACTTGTACCACGAAAACTATTCAATTGTATTAACTGATGTGATAGTGTGGAATTTTTGTGTTTTAATTATATTACAGGTTTAAGTCTACACTGCACTTCACACAGAGCAGCTTAAAGGACCTAAGTCCTTAACTCAAAATCCTCCAAAATCGTCGATATCGAAAACACGAATTATTGGTCAATTTAAATCAACATTGCTGATGTAAACTTATCGGGAAAAGATGAGCTTCTGATATCCGATATTTAAGATAAAATATTTTTTTAACATTGGTACACGAATCGTGTAGAATAATGCGCTTCAGCTCCAGTTGTATTGAGAGACTCGAGGGACGAGGCTAGACACATTGCAATAAGTCAGACGAAGTTAGCAGACTGGAATAACTAAACGCTCGACTTTTGCACATGATTGACATTGCTGGCTTATTTCGCCAAACATAACTGATTTGAAATTGGAGTAAATACGGAAACCATTGAATGTAAATCAGTTTATATACATTCATATTACAGCATTATATGCGTTGCGAACCACTTTAATGAATTGCTAGGCCCCAAATGTTAGCGATTTAGCTCCTTTAATAAACAATAACAAACTTTCCCTTTATCTGATCTTTGAACCTTTGTATTGATGGTCACTGGATGTTCACCTTCTGGACAAGCCTTTGTAATAACACCATTGACTATTATCTAATCATCTCCTTGGATACTTTTTCCTAACAAACCCAACTTCCTGGGTTACAAGGGTAACAATATAAATCAGTATTATTTAGGATTTCGAGTGTGTTAGATGAATAAGATTCAACTTCCAAATCTTAAACTTGCATTTGCCGCTCAAAGTTTATAAGTGTTCCAGTTATTAAAGTTACTTTTTGGTCAAGTCTTTCTTGATCTTATTAAGGGGTTTTTAAATAAAGATTTAAACCGCCTAGTATTTTAGTTGTACTAGTCTCGGTAACACTGACACCACGAAAATTATTCAATTGTATTAAAACAATACCAGGTAAATGTAATAAATGTCAGTTTTTAAACAAATAAAAGTCAAAAGTACACTAGACGAACCTTCAAATGTATTAATTTGCATAAAGAGAGACTTAAAAGCTGTAAATAAATTGCTGTATCCGTCATAGATTGCGCCCGCAGACCTGTCAAGGAAAGAATGCCTAGTTGTTCGGGTGGGACCAAAAACTTGGGTCCACTAGTGCACACACTGGCATACATGGAAAATAACCCTTGACACTTGGAAATCAAAGAAATAAAATAGACTAAGAGAAATTGCATTGGGTTTAGCGTCCTACTGGCTAATGAAGATAGGCCTACGGCATACAGTGTGCTACGATGAGAATGCTAGATCAAAGGCGGTCCTTAGCATTTTATGACGTCATATGTGGAATATGGTTAAGGTAGGGGTAAGGCTTGGTGAAATCTGCATGTCCTGGCCCTCACCCTAACCCTTACCCTAACCCGAAATCCACATATGACGTCATAAAATGCTAAGGACCGTCTTCGATCTGGCGTTCTCCGTGCTATGAGGGAAATATGCAACGTCATATTGACCAAGCTATTGCGAATCCGTGAGCGTAAACAACAAAACACTAAATGTCAAAGAGAATTACAAGAAAAAGACAGACAGAAACGATAAAATACATACTTTAGACACAAACACATAAGATATGCTAAATAATTTTGGCCAGACGATTTTGGATATCTGACAAGAAAAGTATAGAAATATATTTTTGGGCACGTAGTTATTTCATGAGTTAATAATAAATTGTTTTTCTTATTTTTATAAACAATTAATATTTTATTACGGTCGTATAATGCATTTCAAAGGTTTATGTGCACGAGAACTCGTTTATTCATACTAACCGACCAATAAGCACACTTTCCTCGTTAGCTCGTCATGTGCAACTGACTTTAATGGGTTCCTCTCATTCTACAGTGCGGGGCGAACCCAGCAGTATAAAAAATAGATATGCGCCACAAATCACCACTGACACCCCGATTTTTTCAAAACTTTTCTCGGGGGACCCCCCCCCCCCCCCTTAGCAGGATTTTCTGCGTCCGCCTCTGGAACAGCGGACAGTAGGCCTATATGTCTGCAGATATCAATGATGTATCGCTCGACAAACGCGGCCATTATAAATATAATTGGTCATTTCCATTATTATAATTATGTTGGCTTGCTTACCAGGGGGTACGGGTCCGGTCCCGCAGTTGGCCTAGAAAACTCTCCAGAATTTTCCAGTGGTGCCAAACGGAGGGCATTGCTAGGACTGTAGAAAGTAGAAAGTCGAAAGACGCCAAGACGGTATACAAGCCAAAATCAACGCGAAAATAGGAAATTAAGAAATATTTTTTTTCCCTATTTTCTTATTTTCGACTTGCATTTTGGTTTGTATACCGTCTTGGCGACTTTCGACTTAGTCATATTTTTTAATTTAATGATGTCAGTAAGAAGGCGAAAGTCGAAAATAGGATATTAGGAAAAAACGAGTTATTTCTTAATTTCCTATTTCATACTTTTCGACTTTCGTCTCGGAAGTTCTTGTAGTCTCAGCCTTCCAGGTCACATTTCTTAATTTCCTATTTTCGCGTTAATTTTGACGACTTTTGACTTTCTACTTTTCGACTTGGCGACTTTTTACTTTTCGACTTTCGAATTTCGTGTTTTGATGTTTTGATGGGGCGAAAAGTAGAAATTATGAATTGTAGTTATAGGCTTTCATAGGACTAACATATGGTTTAATCTTTTTTCAATAATTCGCTAGCGCATAGGAGTCTTTAGCAGTGGGAGGAAACCAGAGGGGGTACCTGCAGAAAACCCACGTGGCTGGACAGGCGACCCTACTCCTTGTCACATACAACCGGAAATTTGAACCACGCAAGTTAACTCAATGACCAGCTTTATGATACAGCGCGCATGTGCTACCCCCCCCCCCCCCTCCCCAAGACACTAGCCCAGTCAGTGTAAAAAGAATATGACATTAAACCCCATTACGGCAGCCTGTTTTCAATTTATGGGGGAGACCCCCCTACCCCTAGTTGAAGCTCTTGCCTTTGCCCCCTTAACCTTGGCCTTTGCCCCAGCCATTCCCAATTCTCCACGCAAGTCTCGCTAATCAGCATTAGTGTGGACTGCAAGGGAAGACAACTCTGTTTGACCATTCCCCTCCAACCACCGGCGGCTAGCTCCGCCACTAGGTACACGGGATATTATGGGATTACGAATCAGAGAAATCTTACTAAAAGTGCAACAATAAAAACGAAACGAAATAGGATTTGTGTTTAAATCAGATTGTCGTCTAGAGATCTTCCTAAATATCATCAAACAATCGGGATATTATCATGGCACACCGGATGTTATTGGATCACGAGTCGGAGAAATCTTACTAAAAGTGCATTTATGATTTTTTTCGTACCTGGGTCCTGTTTCTCGAAATCTTAACTAAAGATAAAATCCAGATTGTAGTAGATACTTCAATTTGATTGGCTAAGCAATAAAAATCAATTTTAAATTATCCAATCAAATTACTAAAATTTGGATTTTATCTTAGTTAATATTTCGTGTAACAGGCTCCAGACTGCTATATATATATTATAGGCTACATGTTAATAAAATTGGTGCATATATCACTGAGAGCCAATATAAGTAAAATAGCGTGTTGTTTGTTACGTTCCATACATTGTTTATACAAACATTCTGGCCTCGTGATATTTACCCTGGAACGTTGGTGTAATGTAGGTAGAATTATGAATCATGCAGGTACATGAACACATCACATCTGTCTCAGTCTGTTCGGTCTACCATTTCAATATTATCTTACATCCAATTCCCGTTACGTATTGTTCAGATTAGGTTTCTTCAAGGAGGGAGAGATGATAATAATAATAAAAATAATCCCGTCATTTTACAAGGTTAGCAAATTAAGCCTGAGGCTTATTTTCAATTTGGCCCTTGGCACAGATCGTGCGAATGATTTCGATCATTACTGCAGGAAGAAACCGAAGAACTCGGGGGAAACTTGCCTGATCGGACGGGAGACCGAATATCCCTCTCACTTACAACGATAAAGTTCTTGCCCTGAGCTGGGATTGAACCCTCGTTGCATTGGTGAGAAGCCGCCTCTCTATCGCCAGAGAGAGAGAGAGAGAGTTTAACGTCCACTCGACATAAACTAGATCATTTCGGGACTAATATATGGTTTAATTTTTTCAGTAGTTCGCTTGCGCGTAGGGGTCTTTAGCAGTGGGAGGAAACCGGGGGGACCCGGAGAAAACACTCTCCACAGAAGAAAACCCACGTGGCTGGACAGTCGACCCTACACCTTAGTACCTACATCCGGGGAATCGAAACCACGCCAGTTGACTCTATGGCAGGCCTTTTGATACAGCGCGCACGTGCTAACCCCATTCGCCCCCCCCCCTTTTCGCCGCCCCACCCTTGAGGTTCCTGTGTTGACCGAGAAAGTTTATCTAGATTGTCAGTGGTGCAGGACAAAGTGCCTGACAAGGGACAACATATAGTCGTAGCGCCGCTGCCCGGGCAAAATTTCCCTCATGGCACACTGTATGGCGTATGCCCGTCTTCAATTAGCTCAGGTTAAGTGCATAACAGTAGGACGTTAAACCCCATTTCATTTATTCATTCATTCATCCAGAACACGGGGTTATGTAACAACTCTTTTAGATCCTAGAGTAATACAGACAAGTAGCCTACACTGTACCGCGAAATTTTGAACTATAAAAAACGAAACGAAATAGGATCTGTGATTGGATCAGATTGATAGGGCCTATAATTGAATCTTGTGTCAATTGGTAATATAGGCTACATTATTACTGTACATCGTCAAGGTTTCTGTTTTTCTACCCAGCTAGCACGCGTTCACAAGACAGACATCGTTTGAGACAAATTACAAATTAACCCATGTTACCAACTCTTGGGACAAGTTGCCCACTGTTACCCTCTTTAAAGACACATTAACTTGTTACCCTCTTTAAAGACACATTAACTTTTTACCCACGGTAGGGACACATTGCCTACTGTTACCAACGCTATGGACAAGTTGTTCTGTTACCCACGCTAGAGACAAGTTAACCGCATTAGTAACACTTTACCCTCTGCAACCCCCGCTAGGGGCAAGTTAGCCACGCTAGACACAAATTAGCTCTCTGCCACCCCCGCTAGGGACAAGTTAGCCACGCTGGACACAAGTTAGCGCACTGCCACCCACGCTAGGGGCAAGTTAGCCACGCTAGACACAAGTTAGCTCTCTGCCACCCACGCTAGACACAAGTTAGCCACGCTCGAGACAAGTTAACCTCTGCTAACCACACCAGAGACAAGTAAAAAGTGTGGTTTAATGGTCGAGAGCGAGACATTAAGTAATATGATGTAACAACAAGAGAACCGTAGGTCCGGGTGTTTTTACAATATATTACGCAATGTCTTAAGCTAGAGAGAATTATAGGCCTACGACTTAACATACAGACACTCCGCACATGCGTTTACAGTGAAATACGCCACTCGAATCTATTATTTGGATAATGTACGATTGGCAAGCTGACGGTACATTATTTGAAATAATGGTACGCCAACATCAAAGTGTGACTTCACATCTGTATTTTAATGTACTATATTATTGCTGCGATGCTCTGTGCGTTCAGAATGGCAGAAGCAGTCTGATTCAAGGGAGAAAACTCCATTTTATATCCCATCCAAAAAAAAACAAACCAACTTCCTAGGCTATATTAACCACATGAATACGTACGCACATGCAACTGAAATATGATATCTGGCTATATTGTAGGTTGGAAATTTAGGCCTACCATCTACTCAACACAAACTAGGTCATTTTGGGACCAACATTTGGTTCATTTATTTCAATAATTCACTTGCGTGTAGGGGTCTTTAGCAGTGGGAGGAAACCGAAAGACCCTACTATAAGTACTAGTAGCCTACAAGCAGGGAATCTATACCATGTCATTATACGCCCCCCAAAACATTTGAGAAAATGATAATAAAGTGTTCTGGATATTTATTTTTTTTATTGTATTTCAAAATATATTCTATTAAATTATTTTTACATTTCTGAATACATGTAACCTAATATACGCAAACAAATATATATACATGTAGTTAAAATAACTTTACAGTTTTATAACAGGGTTTTCTTTTGGCCTCAAATGTTATATAAATAATTATTTAGACAGAGGCGGATCCAGGAATCCTGTTAGGGGGGCCCCCGAGATTTTTTTTTTAAAAATCGGGGTGTCAGTGGTGATTTGTGGCGCATATCTATTTTTTTATACTGTTTTATAGGGATTTAGGGGGGGGGGCACCTAGGCCCCCCCCCCCCTGGATCCGCCTCTGTATTTAGACATGGATTCACATTACAAGCCTAGAATGAAAGTTAGGCCCATTAAAATGGATACACAAGTGGACTATGTTTTTTTTTTGTCCCATATGAAGAACAAGGATACTTTGATATAAACTTTTAAATCTGATTGAACCAAAAATTGATTAACCTGTTAAGTGCGTAAGTCTTGATATAACGTCCAGGGGCCGGTTGCTCAAAGCTCTGTTATCTTTAACGATCCGTTAACTTTAACGGACATATCTTGGTAAAGTGTTGTTTGTTAACTTTCCGTTAAATTTACTACAGAATACTTTATTTTTTATATTAGCATAAATCTTTAGTAAAAATTTGCACCACAGAATGTTCGGGGCCTTTATTTCCAGAAACAATCTTTCTCTCCGTTAAAGTTAAAGAATCGTTAAACGATAACAGAGCTGTGAGCAACTGGCCCCTGGACACTGTGTGTAGGGTGTAATATAAAGCCTTGGAGGTATTTTCCCAAACCTATTCTTAGAACATAGTACATAGTTCTTTGTCACTTCGTCAGATTAATTACACAATGGGGGGTAGTTAATCACGCTTAATGGGTTAATCATCATATTTGATTGAACCTTAAAATCGATACAAACAGACGGCAGTCCTTTGATTGAACCCTAAAATTGATTAACAGGTCTCTAAAAATCTGATTGAACCCTAAATTTGATACAAACGGTCAAACAAGCTGATGTCCTTTGATTGGACCAAAAAATTGATTAACATGTCGTCATCTATTAAAATTGGATTGAACCCTAAAACTGATACAAACAAGCCGATGTCCTTTGATTGAACCCTAAAATTTGATTAACAGGTTGACATCCTTTAAAATCTGCTTGAACCTTAAAATTGATCCAAACAAGACAATGTCCTTTGATTGTACCCTAAATTGGATTAACACGTCGGCATCCTTTAAAATCTGCTTGAACCTTAAAATTTTGATTAAGCCCCAAAATGATTAACAGGTCGACATCCTTTAAAATCTGTTTGAACCCTAAAATTGATCCAAACAAGACGATGTCCTTTGATTGAACCCTAAATTTGACTAAAAGGTCGACATCCTTTAAAATCTGCTTGACGGATGTCCTTCGATTGAGCCCTAGATTAACAGGTCGGCATCTTTTAAAATCGGATTGAACCCTAAAATTGATACAAACCAGCTGACGTTCTTTGATTAAAAAGTAAATTTGATTAAACCCTAAGATTGATATAAAGGTACGAATCTTGTTATATGGCCACGACAAACAGGACATGTCCGATTTGGTAAAATTTCTGCACACGCTGCACACAAAGCTACGTGTCCGCAATTTAAAATGACAACCTCTTTCGGATTGGTCAAGCAAACAACACACTCATTTTCGATTTGTTCACCACTTTCCATATTCGCTCTTCCCAGTCGAGCCGATTCAAACATCTCACGATTTCTCCGCTCTTCAAAATATTTCCGCGAAAACTTCACAAGCAGATAAATCAGACAGCCGCCGCCGATCACCCCCGTAAAAATCATCAAATATTTGAACACGGACGATTGCGATTTTAATCTTTTGATCACCTCTTTTTTAGTAAGTTTGGTCAAAATATATTTCGTTCCTGCTCCTGGTCCAATTTTCACTTTTCCATTTTCCAGGAAAACTTCCCCGACGCCAAGAATTCCTGTCCCAACCACCAGCATTTCCTCCCGTTCGTGAAGACCTTTTGTTACTTCGCCGAATATTCGATCCAATCCTGTTTGCAGAAAGGAAGATTGACTTGGTTCGAATTTATCGTACGTAACCGTGAGCTCATCCATCAGAAATTCTGCCTCACCGACTTCTGTGACAATAACATCGTTGCCATGTCTTGTGGCTGGTCGAAGATAGAATGGAACCGTATCTATAACATTCCTGATATTCCTGGTTACATCGGACCTGAAACACGACACAAGAAATGGAATTAAAAACAGCACCTACAGCCCCGGATATAACGTTTTTAGATGTACCTGACAAAATGTCAGGCACTAATGTAATAGTACCCGACATTTTTAACTTAGTGCCTGACATGTATTAATATTATCAACAAAAAAGACAAATCAGTGCCGGACAAAATGACAGGCACCAGAGGTTTTGTGCCTGACAAAGCCTGAATATGTGCCTGACAATCAGTGTTCTCCAGTCTGGGTACCAAAATAAAAATTTGGGGTGGAGGGCATACAACTGTAGGCAGTGAAAGATAGCATAAAGCACAACATTTGAACTTAATTATAAGAAAAAATTAATATTTGATCAACTTCTAGTATTTCCTGATGCTTACATTTATTTTATGAAATGAAATGGGGTTTTAACATCCTACTGTTCTGATCCGACTGGGCTAATGAAGACGGGCATACACAATACAGTGTACTATGAGGAGCTAAGACCTACTCATATATCGAATTCCAACTGCCAAACGATCTTTTACATGCACGCCTATGTGCGCACAGGACCACGATTTTCTGTCCCATCCGTACCACTAGACAACTGCTCTTGTTATTGAAATAAAATTGAACTATGTTAGTCCCAAAATGACCTAGTTTTCTCTCTCTCTCTCTCTCTCCTTTAAGTAAATTAAAGAATGTTTACCAGAAGCCATTGACTCTCCTCGATTTGTGTTCCTTTAATACAGAATGTTGTATGACACCTTCTGTGACAGCGTCATGACGACTGGACAGGGTCTGGCCAACTGACGTCACTATTCCTTCAACTGTAGCATAGGGTACTTTATGATCTGGTGCTAGTTCCAACTGTTCCTTAATATCCTCCCCTAATAATATTGATGCCTGAAAAATAAATTCTTCAAAATATATTTCGGCTTTATAAACATGTATGCAGTCTAGTTGATTTATAAGAGAATTAATTTGGGTTTAACGCCCTACAGTACTGTTAGGCTAATGAAAACGGACATAAGCCATATACAGTGTGCTACATGTACATGACGAAAATTTTGCCCGGGCAGTGGCACTATATGGCCTACTCTTTTATCAAATTCCAACGCCAATGTTAATGTATACTGAAGAATAATTCCCTGCTAATTGCCTTTTTGGTACAGTATTGCTCTAGCCTACATTTAATCATTTGTTTCAAATCATAAACTTGGGACAGAGTTGACGAGACAATATCCACATGGTTCAAGATTAACCAGCATGGAATATGGAGGTTAGAAAAAAGTTAATTAAAGCAGAATAGGCTAATCGGCGAATAATCACCTTGACTTGAGCGGATGGGTGAATGGAATGAATGAATGAAATAGGGTTTAACGTCCTACTGTTATGCACTTAACCTGAGCTAATTGAAGACGGGCATACGCCATACAATTGAATGTGCTATGAGGGGAAATTTTGCCCGGGCAGCGGTAGTACGGCCTACTCTTATATCGAATTCTAACTGCCAAGGGATCTTTTACGTGCACTCCTCTGTTTTTGTCCCATCCGAATGACTAGGCAGTTGTCCTTGTCAGACCCTCCTTCTGCATCACTGACAAGGGGAAATCACGCCGGAAAATCGAGATGAACTTTCTCGGCCAATGCAGGGATCGAACACTCAACCTCCACCGTGCGCGCTGTATCATAAAGTTAAAGCCTGTCATTGAGTCAACTATGGCATGGTTTCGAATCCCCGGTTGTACGTAGGTGGCAAGGAGTTGGTTGCCTGTCCAACCTCGTTGGTTTTCTCAAGGTACTCCGGTTTTCTCCCACTGCTAAAGACCCCTACGCGCTAGCGAATTATAGATATAAAATTGAGCCATATGTAAGTCCCGAAATGACCTAGTTTGTGTCGAGTGGACGTTGAACCCCATTTCTTTCCCCCTCTCTCTCTACTCTCTCACCTTGACTTGATCTGACGAAATCAACCGGTTTTTATATTTGTTGTAGAAAACATAGAATAAAATACTTGACAAACCAACACCGGCTGTCGTCAGTTTATCACCAAAGTTCAATTCAACCATGCTTCAAGAAATTTAGAATACTTATTTTCATAAACAACAAAATGAATCCCTAAAAACTCGCAAAGAAAAGAAGACATCATTCATTTTACGGTCATGATAAATCGAAAGTACAGATTTCCCGTAACGTCGTGAGAGTTATCTGACCCTGTCACCGATTCGAACATCCAGTTTCCGCTTGAACCATTCCAGAGAACTGCGCGAGCAGAGAAGTTTGTTTTCTTAAAAATTACTAACAGAAATTAGAAATGTAAGGTTTTATTTAATTATTGCAATCAATCGATTTAATACTGTTTTGTTTCCAAATGCATAAATGGTTTTATTTTATGTAAAAAGAGTGCAAAGTCAGCGAATAAAAGGAAAAAAATTATGTCACCTGTGTGTGCACTGTCAGATCATGCGTCTATCACCGGTATAGGTCACTCACTACCAAAAGCGTTACGTAATCATTAAACTTAAAGGGGCACTGACACCAGCTAAAACAGGAGTTAGCACTATGTATAATACTTTAGGTCTACAACTCTTGGAAACAAGTCGAATTTCTTGACTGCAACACAGCTAATATGAGCTACCTGGATATCAAAACCTGCCAAGAAACAGATCCTGAGACCCAGGGACTAGTCATGCGAATGGTATGAAAAAAAATGACCCTTATATATGGCTACACATTACCGTTCACTGCACAGATAAATGCCCATTGCAGTTGAATTTCGAATTTATAAGAGTAGGCAAAATGCCCCCATAGCTATACAACAGACAGCCATAACTTCATTAGGCCTATAATTTATAGGAAGGATGTTAAGGGGTTGAATGGCCTTTCATTGAGTCAACTGGCATGGTTTCGATTTCCCGAATGTACGTGATAAGGAGAAGCCTAGGGTCACCTGTCCAACCTTGTGGGTTTTTCTCTGGATCCTCCAGTTTCCTCCCACTGCTGAAAAGACCCCATTTCATTTCATTAATCTCACCAGAGTCTGAGATATAGCGATATATAATCGCAGCGCTTATCAAGACTTTCATATCACAATATTTTCAAACAAATGAAATGGGGTTTAACATCCTACTTTTCTGCTCAGACTGGGCTAATGAAGACACTCATACGGCATACAGTTGGCTATTAGTGAAATTTTGCCCGGGCAGTGACACTGTAGCCTACTCCAATATCAAATTCCAACTGCAAAGGGATCTTTTACATGCACGCCATGGTATACACAAGTCCTCAGTTTTCCGTCCCATCAGAATGACTAGACAACTGTCCTTGTCAGGCCCTTCATTCTGCACCACTGACAAGAAAAAAACACAATTGAACAATTGAACACCGACTATTTTTTTACTTTGTCTCCAGCGAAATTTGGGAGTTGGGACAGCCCCTTTAAAATGTTTTTAAGGTTTTCATGAATTGATAGTTTTCAATTGACCTGTTTTGTTTATATATACATGCAGTGTACATGTAGGTCATCTTTAACTATTGTATACAAAATCTGCTGAGTCAGCTACTACCTAGGGGTAGACACCATTGTAAGTTTTAATTTACAAACCTTGCAAAGTTTTTATTGGTTTTCAAGGAGTTAGCCAGAGCTTGTAGTCTTCCTAAATCAGGTTAGTCTGTTTGTACAGAGAGGGGAGGCCGAATGTCATTGAGTAAACTGGCGTGGTTTCGATTCCTTGCTTGTACATTTATGTGACAAGGAGTAGGGTTGCCTGTCCAACCTCTTGGGTTTTCTCCAGGTCCTCTGGTTTCCTCCCACTGCTAAACCCCTATACTCCCATGCAAATTGTTGAAATGAAAGATAGTTAGTCCTGAAATGACAGTTTGTGTTGAGTGGACATTAAACCCCATTTTTCTCTCCCTCTCTTTCTCTCTGTTTGTACAGAGGGGGGAGATTGGATGTCTGAATGGTTAGTGAGTGCATGTCGTATCATAAGGTGTGTGATTGAGTCAACTGGCATGGTTTCGATTCCCTGGTTGTATATGTACGTGACAAGGAGTAGGGTCGCCTGTCTAACCTTATGGGGTTTTCTCCAGTCTCCTCCGGTTTCCTCTCACTACTAAAGACCCCTACGCGCAAGCGAATTAATGAAATAGAAGTTAGTCCCAATTTGACCCAGTTTGTGTCGAGTGGATGTTAAACCTCTCTCTCCCTGTCTCTCTCTAGACCATCATCTTTAACCACATTACATACTCGGACATCCTTATTGCCTCCCTTCACAAAGTTGCTGGTAGGCGTAGATTCACTACCTAGCAATGCTACATGTACCTGTGATAAGACCGTCTACTTTCATCAAATTTAATTTTTTTCATTTATTTTCAGTACCGGTACCATGTCCGCAACAGCAGCAGTAAAACCGAGTTCAAGTGGGCCGACTGGGAAACTACGGTTGATCACGTACCTCTCACCAGGAATACCTTTACCGTTATTTGAAACAATACTACATTATCTGGAGGAGGTGACAGGACGAGAGGGCTATATTATACAGGAGTCAAGATGGAGTGGACCCCCAGCAGAGAGAGTTGACCTCTTCACCTCAGATGATGTGGATATAGGTATTTTAAATTTTGAATGTTTGAAATTTATAGGGTAAGGGGAGGGGGATTGCTGTAATTTACCTATAATTGCAAACAGAGACTTAGGACCTCAAGATCTGGCCTCTAGCCAGGATGTGTACTATTTATTTGAAAGTTTATTGGTGGAAACCTATGTCAACAAGATCTAGGGGGCTTGTGGCCAAGGTGGATGATATTTTTGACAATGTCGACAGATGTCGTCATGTTATTTATCATTGGGGTGGGGGGAGTATGATGGCCGAATGGTTAGCACATATGCACTGTATCATAAGGTCTGTCATTGGGTCAACTGGCGTGGTTTCAAATTCGATTCCGCGGTTGCACGTGGCAAGGAGTAGGGTCGCCTGTCCAACCTCTTAGGTTTTCTCCGGGTCCCCTCGTTTCCTCCCACTACTAAAGACCCCTACGCACAAGCGAATTGTTGAAATAAAATTAAACCATAGTTTGTGTCGAGTGGACGTTAACCACTATTTCTCTCTTTCTCTCAACAGGTTTTATGTGTAGTACCGGATTTATGAGATTACAAAATGAGAAGAATGGATTTGTCGAGTTATGTAAAGCTGCCCCAGTACACATTCATCCAAAAGGACAAAACAGACCAATTTATTTCTCCGATGTTATTATTGATAGTTCAAACAAGTAAGTATGAATAATATTCTTATGGGCGAAATTTAAATTCACGATCCTGCAAGTTTATTTTGTGTTTGTAATGTAAAAATATGCGGCCACCTCTGGCTTGGGGCTGTGGTTTTCGAGCCCTGGTGTGAGCATATGTGGCATGGAGATAGGGGCGTCTTCTCAACGTTTCCTCCAGGCACTCCGGTTTCCTACCACTGCTAAAGACCCCTACGCGCAAGCGAATTATTGAAATAAAATTAAACTATATGTTAGTCCCGAAATGACCTCGTTGTGTTGAGTGGACGTTCAACCTCATTTCTCTCCCCCTCTTGTAAAAAAAATGTGTTGGGCGAAATTTACATTCAGAACCCTGCAAATTGAATTTATTTTTAGTTCTGTAAAAAAAATGATATTGATTTGAGAAAACTGGACCACAAGCAGTGATGGGATTTTGCCTGTATATTTTGGACATGTCTGACGCTATTTTCCAAAATTCCTTAATATTCCCATAAGTGTTGATTTTATTAGGTTTAATGTGAGATTGATCTTTTTATACTATGACAATATGATAGAACTGATTAACAGTTGAAGCTGATTATTGTCATTTGTGGTATTTTAAATCTCTAGTAATGTTAAATCTCTAGCCTTTTGAATCTCTAGCTATGTTAAATCTCTAGCCATGTTAAATCTCTAGCAATGTTGAATAGTGAAAGTGAATAACAGTCCATAAATGTTTACAACTCTACCTTTATGTATCATCCTCCTTTTGTTTTAGGACCAAATACAAGGAATTCCAGGATTTAAAGGGCCATAAATGGGCCTACAACGATCAACTGTCCTTGAGTGGTAATCTCATTGTCCTTAAACAATTAAAACAGATGGGAGTCAATGCTAATTTCTTTGGAAATATAATTCACTCAGGTGAGATCTTCGATTTTCATTACAGGCCATTTTGATTTTGACTCCCTTTGAAAACCGCAACATTCAATATTTACAAAGGTATGATGAAATGAAAACGTAAATATATAAGAATAAGTGAATGGATCCGGGGACAAGGTGTAAGCATCCTCTGCACTTTATAGTCGGAGCCTGTATGTCAGTCTTAATATCAAATCCGACATCGTACGGGATCGGTACAATATGTCAGATTACGCAGCCTGTCGGAATTTTATTGTAACTTCGACAACCGGAAAAGTATTATTATGTAACTCCGAGTACCCAGAACGTTAAAAATGCTGTGGCACAAATTTAATATTTACGTTGCTGTCACAGATACAAGATGGTACATTATCCATGAATAAATGAATGAATGTGAAAGTGTTGATGTCTCATTTGACGGTTGAGTTATTCGAGCCAATCAGAATAAATATCACTTATCATCCAAGCCTTACGATTGACCGACCAATTGACTGGACAGGTTGTTCTTGTCCACGTCTTTTAAACATTGAGGATTCTCTGTTTTACCGCCCGATTTTACAATGTTGATTCAATGAAAATCGTCATAATTCTAAATATTCAGAATACAGATTACTCAAAGCTTTTTTGGATGAATGAATGAATGAATGAATGAAATGGGGTTTAACGTCCTACGTACCTGGGCTGGCTAACTGAGTACCTGGGCTGGCTAACTGAAGACGGGCATATGCCATACAGTGTGCTATGAGGGGAAATTTTGCCCGGGCAGCGGCAGTACGGCCTGCTCTTATATAGAATTCCAACTGCCAAGGGATCTTTTACGTGGACTCCAATGTGTACACGGGACCTGTTTTTTGTCCCATCTGAATGACTAGGCAGTTGTCCTTGTCAGGCCCTCCTTCTGTATCACTGACAAGGGGAAATCACGTCGGAAAATCGAGATGAACTTTCTCGGCCATTGCATGGAACGAACACCCGACCTCCAGGCTAGCGAACCAGCGCCTTATCCACTTAGCCACCGTGATCCCTCTTTTTGGATGAAGTAATAAGGAAATAAATTGGGACATGAAAATGATGTCGCATTTCACAGATCATCGGTGTCTAATGTCTCCCCCTCTCTCTCTCTCTCTCTCTATCCCTCTCTGTATTTAGTTTGTTGTTTATATTATATCAGGTGGTCATCTGAAATCTATAGATATGGTTTTAGATCATACTGTTGATGCGGCGGCCATTGATTCTAATACACTGACAGCTTACTACCGGAATAATCCACATATGAAAGATCGTCTAACAACTATAACATCATTCGGACCACTACCGATATATCCTATAGTTTTTAATTCAAGACTTCCAGGTAAGTGTGGAATTCTATATGATATTGTAGATACATTGAAACTGGGAGTGGGGGGCCGAATGGTTAGTGAATTATTCTATATTATACATGTATAGTAGATATGATGGGCGGGGGTCAAATGTGTGTGTGTTGTAGCATAAGGTCTGTCATTGAGTCAACTGGCATGGTTTCAAATCCCCGGTTGTGCATGACAAGGATTAGACTCACCTGTCCAACCTCAGGGGTTTCCTCCGTTTTCCTCCCACTGCTAAAGACCCCTACGTGCAAACAAATTGTTGAAACAAAATTGAACCATATATAGTCCTAAAATGACCTAGTTTGTGCAGAGTGGACGTTAAACTCCATTTCTGTAAATATGGTGAAATAAATAATTGGTAATTGCCAAGGTAGAAAAGATATCCAACTAAACAAAATATTAGATATCTATTTTTAAAATATGGTGGGGAATATGAAAACAAGGGAGGTAATTGTGTTATTATTGCGTAGGAGAATGACACGTACAGTGTATGATCGTATAATAGTATGTTTTGTCTTTCTTAGAAAATATGTTTTCCTTTTTTTTACAGGTGATGTAAAAGACAAAATAACTCAAGCATTAATAGATATGAACAAAAATCCCAAATGGCGAGCGAAACTATTAGCGGAAGGAGTTAGCAGCTATGTATCTATAGATATGACTTTATTTGATATCGAAACGGAGATAAGAGATCTTGTTAAGGGCTTGAGTATCGCGGCTGCCTATTATTAAAGGGACAGGAACACTTTGATTTAGATCGAAATAATAAAGGGGTTGATTTTTTTTAATATAAACAATATTTTTTTCTCAGAAAAGGATTGAGGAACAGGCTAGGCCAATATTACCAGGGTTTGATGGCTGGATGGTGTTGTTACTGACCAGGGAAATGATCAAAGCAGCTTGATTTCTACATCTTCGCTCTTTTTGTCTGTTGAAGCAGACGTTAAAATTAAGTCGTTTACAGATCTCGAATTGGATAATAGTTTAGTCATGGGAAGTGATTGCGTCCTCCATGAAATATCAAATACACCAAAATAAGTTTTAATTCTTGCTATTTCTGTTAGGGATTACGTTTAGGCTTGAGTAAATTAATATTTTGATTTTGGTACCTAGCAGATTTAGACTTTACTTCGGTTTCATCTTTACAAATGAAACGATCAAATTTATATTTTGATTTTGGCACCGAGCAGATTTAAATTTTACTTCGGTTTCATCTTAACAAATAAAAAGATCCAATTTAATCAGACCAGTATTTTTATTTTGATCTAAATCAAAGTGATCGTGTTTTGTTTTAAACAGTGAATCGCTGGCTGTATAAATGATCTTTTATTTTTATCTTAGATAAATAATATCTGAACCTAAAGGTTATATATATATATATTAAATATTCTTGATATTTTCATAATGGACCAATCGAAGTGCATTACTAATTCTCTCTCTCTCTCTCCCTCTCACTAACTCTCTCTCTCCCTCTCTTTAATAGATGGTGAGGTATTCAGAATTCCAACTACATATTTAGGCAAACGATTCGTGATAAAAATCAAATCGTTTCCAACTTAAAGAATAATGGGGTGCTTAAAATAATAATTTAGTATAAAAAAATTGGTGCCAGAATTGTAATCAAAGTATTTCAAAGTTTATTGTGTCTCTAAAACTAAACAGTATAATGGCTAGCGTTGTCTGTTGTAAGGATATTTGTTTAGGATTATGAATATTTAATAGTCGTTTAAATTCAGCGGACATTAAATGTGAGGGCATACCAATTTAATCTGGGGCATAACTTATTAAAATGTCTTTGCTTATGAGATTAATGGCCGGATCAAATCAAATAAGAATTGGTTTGTCCCGATTTTAATGACCTTGACTTACATTGGAACACTCCCACTTCAAAATATAAGAGAAAGGAGGCCCATCTATTATGCATTAATTTTTATTGTTTATTTGGCAAATATGGTTTAAATTAAACCAATTTCTTGGCCTCTTTATTTGACATTTTAATAATCCTTTTTAAATGTATATTGACTACGCAGTTTCACCCCAAATTAAGAGTTCTGTAGCATTCTATTAGGAGCCATAGTGGCTGATGAGTAAGGCACTGGTACATCCACCAGCCAGGAGGTCTTTGGTTTAATCCTGATGTAGGAAAAGAAAGATTCCTAGGATTTATTTCAACTTGGCTTCCACTTATCGGTGTTGCAGGTCTTCATATATAGGACCTGGCAAGGACATATTATCTTTTAGATGGGACAAAAAACACACTACATGGTATAAGCTCAGTTGGTATAGAAAAGTTGGATGTTAAACCCCCTTTAAATTCACTGTACTTTGAGATTGATTGAGAGTATATTTTGTATTTGTAACCAAACAAGTGATACTAATTGTTAAGATATTATATTTTGTTAATTATTAATCAAATTATATGTTTAACGGTGTACCTGTTTCTATCTATTTTGTGTTGAAAGATTTATTCATTATTTTAAATATTGTTAATTATTGTTTGTTGTTAAACTTAAACTTTATTACAGGCGAAGCAAAATGTTTGCTGTAGCCAAAACATATATACAAATATACATTGATAATTAATAAAAGTATGAATAACAATAGAGTGAAAAAACCCATACCTCCCTTAGTGAAAATTCATATCACTACCCTAAATACTTTGAATTTATGTAGAGAGCAGAGCATATAATATACTATTTTGATAATTATGGAGGTTGTATATTGTTTGAGAGAGATAAACCTTGTGTCCAAGCGATTATATTTCATTTTGTCTGTCTTCATTAGCCCAGTCTGTTTAGAAAAGCTCTGTCATTGAGTCAAGGGGCATGGTTTTGATGCCTCGCTTGTAAGTGTCCAACCTCCTGGGTTTCTGCCGGTTCTCCAGTTTCCTCCCACTGCTAAAGACCCCCCTACGCACTAGCAAATTATTGAAATGAAATTAAACCATATGTTAGTCCTGTAATGACCTGGTCTATGTCGAGTGGACGTTAAATCCCATTTCTCTATCTCTAATACTTAGTGTTATTCTTGAGATTTGGAAGCAAGTAAATATATTTGTGGTAATTATCCTCTAGTTACGCGCGCAGTAGTTGACATTTTGTTTTGAATATTTTTTTGTTTGTTTTATGGACCATATTATGTCTGTGTATACATTTATGTTATATGAATTTGATTATTTAATTTGTTGTCATTATTTACATATATTCCAGTTTATTAACCACTGCTACACTTACTTTGGTGTTTCTGATTTCTTGGGTTAAAAAATAATTTAAAAACAAAAAGTAGTTGGTTGCTCTGATCAAAACCTTTTCGTTCAAAATTTTGAGGGAACTGTAGTGAGTAAGACGGTGGCTATCTAACTAAGAGTGGGCCGTAGTGCCACTGTCCACGCAAAATTCTCTCAGAACACACTGTATGGCATATGCCCATCTTTATTAGCGGAAAATTAGGGCATTAAACCCCATTTCCTTTCAAAATTTTTAAGATCTGAATTTTGTTCAATTAAAGTTACATTATTCAAGATATAGATAAGAACTAGCCATGCTTTCTATAGTAGTTCGAAAGTAGATGATGTAAAATGAATAATTTGAAAATTTCATTCAAATTACTCTATTGCAAGCGAAGATATTGGCATTTTAAGATTTGGTCGATCTGTGCAATAATTTCAACCGCGGTCATGGTTGATCAAAGCTAAGACTCGAAGCGCCTGGGCGCGCCATATTTGATTTATCACTGAAACGTTTTAATCTTTTTAATAACGGAGCAATCTGATGTCATCCAAAGTTGATTAAGGCCTGGATCAGTTAATTAATGTCTAAACATTTCATGCCCAATTAAAGACCTGCACTAGGCTTATTTAACTCTTGAATAATGCATGTTTAATCAAGACCCGGAAGAACTTAAAATGCCTCTGCCTAATTGCTATCTAGATGTAGCAATGGTGAATAAGCTGATAGGACTTGTAACACTTGTTACCATTGCTTCAAAATGATGTTAAGATGTTGGATTGTTACATCTATTAATTGTATTTGTGTGGAATTATTAGTCCGTAATTTAAAAGTGCTAAAGATTTATCTAGTTTCAAAGATGTATGGGTAATTATTTTTTTTTTTTTTTTATGCGAGATTTGCATTGTTCAGACAATATTTAATTTTTCATGGCTTAATTCACTGTAGTTGATTATTAATAATTGAACATTTAATATACAAAAATATCAAGTTTCTGTTTTGGACTGATATTCGTTTTTGAGGTTCAACTTGTAACAATATTATAGTTTGCGAGGGATTCAGAATTTCCCATGACAATTAGCGACTTTAATGAAGTGCTGCATAAATTGGGATTCGTTTCAAACCATAATCCTATCTAGCATGACCATGATGTTTCTTACAGATCAACTTGCAATCCAGAAAACTGAGGGGAATTATGACATTAAAAATGTTTTAATCTGTGCCAAGTCTTTCACACAGCAATTTCCTACTTATTGAATAAAATTATACCAGATGTTAGTCTCGAAATGACTTAGTAAGTGTTGAGTTGAACAAAATCGTTATATGAGCAAACTCCAATTTTTTGTTTGACAATAGTTTTATTCATTAAATAGTCTATAACAATGAAAAATTCAGGGTAAAATAAGAGAAAGTATAAAAAGTAACAATATAAACAATAACTAATTACTTGTCCTACTAATCACCGACTTTCTTCTTTTGTCAATAGCACCCAAGTATTGCAAAAAGAGGCCAAGAAGTGACAAGAAGTAGGGTCAACTGTCCAACCTGTTAGGTTTTCTCCAGGTCCTTCAGTTTCCTCCCACTGCTAAAGAACTCGATGTTCAAGCGAATTACTGAAGTAAAATTGATAAATGAATTATCTGTTGTCGGTGATCAGTAGGACCCTAAAATACTAAGTGTATTTTATACTAATAACTAATAAATAACTATTGGCAATCGGATTAAAACACACATCCTTATTTCGTTTCGTTTTTTATAGTTCAAAATTTCGTTTTACTTGTATTCACAACACTGGGATCAGGAAGAGTTGTTATATAAGAAGTGTTCTAGTGGATGTTAGGAATTAGCCAATGAAACGGTTTGTTTCGGCAAGTTCTTGGCATGCTCTGCACGGAACTGTTAGTTAAACCCCTATAACGTCGTCATTGATTGATTAATCAATGTCTGATGTCATAGGGTCCAAAATCGCTTGTATGACCCCTGAAGCGACCTCCCAGTACAACTGGTCAAATTTTCATGTAGTATAAAAAAAAAAAAACGAAATATAGATCAGGACCCTGTTTCTCAAATATAAAATAAAGATGAAATCCAAATTTTAGTAGATACACTAATTTTGATTGGCTAAGCACTAAAATCAAGCTAATATTACCCTATCAAATTACTAGAATTTGGATTTTATCTTAGTTAAAGTTTTGTGAAATATGGCCCCTGTATTGTAATCAGAATGTAACCAGTGTATTGAATACTAACAACTTATAAATAACAAGTGGAATTGATACTAATAAATAAATGTTATTCTATAAAAATATGATTTACCAGAGATATATATTGACGTTATGAGGACCAATAAAATTTGTATACACACAGGGAAGTGGTTTTAATATTTTGTTTTCAAAGATATGGTGAGGAACTGGTGACGCTTTAGATCATGCTGGACCGTCACTTAGTAAAGTGGCATGGATTTGATTCCAGACATGTACACATGACAAATATGTGTTTTCAAAGGGATAGTGGGGGTGGGGGGGTTGGATAACCAAGTGGTTTGACGCGCGTGTGCATTAGTGGTTTGATTCCAGTCATGTACTTGAAAAAACATTTGCCCACAATATTGGTATATTCGGGATCAACACGATATTGGTATATTCGGGATCGGTTTTTTAGTTACTATGAGTAATCATACAAGCACTAACTGATGCCATATTTAGATGCTTAAATAATGATAGTTTGAACTTTTATAATATGAATGCAAATGGGGGTGGGGGGGGGGGGTAAATAACCCAGTTTAATTTAATCAGGTATAAGATCTAAATGTATGGAACAGCACATCCAACAAAATGTTCAATTACTTATGTCATTACTTTCGACAAAGATAATAATTCATAAATTTAAAGGGAATTAACTGCATTACATCATGCTTGTAGGTGACAAGGACAAGGGTAGCCTGTTCAATCTCGTGGGTTTTCTCTTGTCCTCCCACTATGCAATGCTGGGTGTTATCTGTAATGCTGGGTGTTCTGTGCAATGCTGTATGTTATCTGCAATGCTGGGTGTTATCTGCAATGCTGGGTGTTATCTGTAATGCTGGGTGTTATGTGCAATGCTGTATGTTATCTGTAATGCTGGGTGTTATCTGTAACCCTGGGTGTTATCTTTAATATTGGGTGTTATCTGTAATGCTAGGTGTTATCTGCAATCCTGGGTGTTATCTGTAATGCTGGATGTTATCTGTAATGCTGGATGTTATCTGTAATACTGGGTGTTATCTGTAATGCTGGATGTTATCTGTAATACTGGGTGTTATCTGTAATGCTGGGTGTTATCTGTAATTCTAGGTGTTATCTGTAATGCTGGATGTTATCTGTAATACTGGGTGTTATCTGTAATGCTGGATGTTATCTGTAATACTGGGTGTTATCTGTAATGCTGGATGTTATCTGTAATGCTGGATGTTATCTGTAATACTGGGTGTTATGTGTTATCTGTAATGCTGGATGTTATCTGTAATACTGGGTGTTATCTGTAATGCTGGGTGTTATCTGTAATTCTAGGTGTTATCTGTAATGCTGGATGTTATCTGTAATGCTGGATGTTATCTGTAATACTGGGTGTTATCTGTAATGCTGGATGTTATCTGTAATACTGGGTGTTATCTGTAATGCTGGGTGTTATCTGTAATTCTAGGTGTTATCTGTAATGCTGGATGTTATCTGTAAAGCTGGATGTTATCTGTAATGCTGGCTGTTATCTGTAATGCTGGGTGTTATCTGTAATGCTGGGTGTTATCTGCAATGCTAGATGTTATCTTGAAGTTATATGTAATGCTAGATATTATCTGTTATCTATGATCCTGGAAGTTATCTATCTGGGTGTTATCTGTAATGTGGTTTCGAAAGATAATAGTCATCCTCACCAATCATGGCTCGAATGGCCTGAGGTGGATGATGATAAAGATTAGGATTGTCTAGTTGTATCGAAGCAACACTCATTGGGCGACGATTTCCTGTATTAGTTTCTACGGAAACAATGTCTGCCTCTGCTGCAGGACTAATATTATGAATGTCGCCTGCTATTGTATCTTGAATGGCTTTAATCATGTGGTTTATTTCATCTAACACCTGTAATGTCTGTAAAAAAAAAATACAAAAAAGAATTAATTAAAAGATACGTTGTTACTACATTGTTAACATATACAGCACAACAAAATACAGGTAAGTTACTAGTGTACCATACAATTATTAGGCAGGGTTTCAGCCAGTGGGGGGTGCAGGGGGTGCATGTACCCCCCTTTGATTGACGAACGCACCCCCCTTCAGTCAGCTGAGCAATGTTTTCAAATAGAGTGTTTTGTGTAAGAGAAAGAGTGTTTAAATGATCTGTAACTAAAGAAATATCATACAACATCTCAAGACGGGATAGAGTGCATCTTTTCTGCCATTCAGGTCAATACATGTACACCCTGCCTTCTTTTGACTTTTCATTAGTGGTATGAGGCGGGCGCTTATCGGTCAACGGTATAAATTGTACCCCCCTTCAAGATTTTTCTGGCAGAAACACTGTTAGGATATGCCATAACAAAGCACAGGTAAATTAGAAGTATATACCCTGACACAGCACAGGTAAACAGAATACTGGTAAATTACTAGAAAAAACCAAAACATATACAGCTATACCGATATTAGCATACATATACACCAAAACAAAATACAGGTAAATTACTAGCATACACCGTGACAAAACACAGGTAAATTACTAGAATACACGCCATAATAAAGCACAGGTAAATTACTAGTACAGTACAAGCCATAACAAAACACGGGTAAAATAGTAGAATATACACCATGACTAAACACAGGTAAATTACTATAATATACACCATGACAAAACACAGGTAAATTACTAGAATATACACCATGACAATACACAGGTAAATTACTAGAATATACACCATGACAATACACAGGTAAATTACTATAATATACACCATGACAATACACAGGTAAATTACTAGAATACACCATGACAAAACACAGGTAAATTACTATAATATACACCATGACAATACACAGGTAAATTACTAGAATACACCATGACAATACACTGGTAAAATACTAGAATACACCATGACTAAATACAGGTAAATTACTAGAATATACACCATGACACAGCTAAATTACTAGAATATTCACCATGACAAAACACGGGTAAAAAACAAGAATAGAGACCATGACAAAATACAGGTAAATTATTAGTACAGTATATTCCATGACACAGCACAGGTAGACAATATACACCATGACAAAACACAGGTAAATTACTAGAATACACCATGACAAAACACGGGTAAATTACTAGAATACACCATGACAAAACACGGGTAAATTACTAGAATATACACCATGACAAAACACAGGTAATTACTAGAATATACACCATGACAATACACAGGTAAATTACTAGAATACACCATGACTACATACAGGTAAATTACTAGAATATACACCATGACTAAATACAGGTAAATTACTAGAATACACCATGACAAAACACAGGTAAATTACTAGAATACACCATGACAAAACACGGGTAAATTACTAGAATATACCATGACTAAATACAGGTAAATTACTAGAATATACACCATGACAATACACAGGTAAATTACTAGAATATACCATGACAATACACAGGTAAATTACTAGAATACACCATGACTAAATACAGGTAAATTACTAGAATACACCATGACAAAACACGGGTAAATTACTAGAATACACCATGACAATACACAGGTAAATTACTAGAATATACACCATGACAATACACAGGTAAATTACTAGAATACACCATGACAAAACACGGGTAAATTACTAGAATACACCATGACAATACACAGGTAAATTACTAGAATATACACCATGACAATACACAGGTAAATTACTAGAATACACCATGACAATACACAGGTAAATTACTAGAATACACCATGACAATACACAGGTAAATTACTAGAATACACCATGACTAAATACAGGTAAATTACTAGAATACACCATGACAAAACACGGGTAAATTACTAGAATACACCATGACAATACACAGGTAAATTACTAGAATACACCATGACTACATACAGGTAAATTACTAGAATACACCATGACAATACACAGGTAAATTACTAGAATATACACCATGACAATACACAGGTAAATTACTAGAATACACCATGACAAAACACAGGTAAATTACTAGAATATACACCATGACAATACACAGGTAAATTACTAGAATACACCATGACAATACACAGGTAAATTACTAGAATACACCATGACAATACACAGGTAAATTACTAGAATACACCATGACTAAATACAGGTAAATTACTAGAATACACCATGACAATACACAGGTAAATTACTTTCTGTAAATGGAACCCAAGTAATAAATCTATCAATGATGAAATAAAGAAAATGATAGGAGAGAAATAGGGTTTAACGTTCATGCAATACAACTAGGTGATCTGGGACTAACATATGGTTCAATTTATTGCAATAATTTGCTTGCATGTAGGGGTCTTTAGCAGTGGGAGGGAACCAGGGGACTTGGAGAAAACCCACGAGATTGGACAGACAACCTTTCAACGCAATCGAAACCCAGCCAGTTGACTCAATGACATGCTTTATGATACAGCGCGCACATGCTAACCACTTGGCCATCCGACCCCCCAGAATAATATGAACTGAAGATAAATCTACATACCTCTTCATCTGCGACTGGAAATGTTTCTTGTGAATTTTTATCCTTTTCTGTCACGGTTTTTAATTTATCTAGAATTATTTCTGGAAGTTCATCAGCTGCCATCGATATCCTCCATCCACACACATCATCTAGCTTCTGTTCTAATGCTCGGGTCATTTTACTCAATGTTGTACTATCTAATGGTTCCTGCAAAAATATAACATAAGTTCTAATTTTAAACAATAGATCTGGTAGCGGATTTGATTTAAACCGTAATAATGGTTCCTGGAAGAAAAGAAAATAATCTGTTTTTAACCACTTTGTTCGACAGTTTCTGTAAATAAATGAAATTATATTTGCACACATTCCTGTATCTGTCCTGCTATTCTATTAGAAAAAATGAAAATGATTCTAAAATGAATGTATATTAATTGACTTATATTCAATTTTTAAAATTTGTTATTGTTATATGCAGGAGCCGGGTGGGCTAGGGGGGCTTTAGCCCCGGCAATAATTTTTAATAGTGAAAATAAAATGTCGCCAAAAGCTCAAAAGAGCGAAAAAAGGTTAGGGGGGGGGGGGGGGGGTATGGTCATTTATGATCAATCCAAATTGAAAATCGGTTGTTTATGCCAACTTTGTCCATTCTACACATTTTCAAAAATTATTATTTTGTGTGTGTGTGTGTGTGTGGGGGGGGGGGGGGGGGGCTGAAAGGTCTAACGTATCAGCTTTAGTTTACATGGTCTGTCATTGAGTCAGCTTGTACATGAAATGACTTAGTTTGTGTCTAGTAGACGTTAAACCCCCATTTCTATCTCTCATTCTGATTTAAGACTACATACAAAAATACCAACCCCATTTCTTTCTCCCCCTCCCTCTGATTTAAGACTACATACAAAAATACCAACCCCATTTCTTTCTCCCCCTATCTCTGATTTAAGACTACATACAAAAATACCAACCCCATTTCTTTCTCCCCCTCCCTCTGATTTAAGACTACATACAAAAATTCCAACCCCATTTCTTTCTCCCCCTCCCTCTGATTTAAGACTACATACAAAAATTCCAACCCCATTTCTTTCTCCCCCTCCCTCTGATTTAAGACTACATACAAAAATACCAACCCCATTTCTTTCTCCCCCTATCTCTGATTTAAGGCTACATACAAAAATACCAACCCCATTTCTTTCTCCCCCTCCCTCTGATTTAAGGCTACATACAAAAATACCAACCCCATTTCTTTCTCCCCCTCCCTCTGATTTAAGGCTACATACAAAAATACCATACCTTTTTACCAATGGTGGAGTTTGCAAAACTGTTGACCTCTGTTCCAACGTCCGACTCCATAAGATTCAACCATTTAATGTATTCTATATTGTATACCGTTAAATCTTTCAATGACGCACACAGACACCGGACATATTCAGCTTGACCAGCCATAGAATGTAACATTCTCCAACTGTCCACAATATGATCATTTCTCTATAAAAAAACAGAAATTAAAAATACAATATAAACTATAAACTATTTATTTGATATAGCGCTAATTTTGATAATAATCTTCAATAGCGCTGTACATAATGTACTACAGGATCAGAAATTGTTAAAGAGGTGAGTCTTGAGGGCATGCTTGAACTTTTGTACATTTTGAGATTTCTTAACGTCGTTCGGCAGCTCATTCCACCATGTTGCTCCATATGAGATTATATAAAGAGCTGGCAGTTCTGACTATAATAGTTTAAAAACTAGATAATGTAAAGAACAATCTGATCACTCCTCTAAAACAAAAAGAATTTCAAATTCAAAAGAATTATTTCAGAAAATGTCAAATTATCTACAATAAAAAATTCATGAAAATCCTTTTTTTATTAGATGTCCGAGATTTCAATTTTAAAAAATTTGTTGTAGAAATATTAGCAAAAAAAAAGCAGGATTCAGGTGTTCCCTAAAAAAAAAAAAAAAGGGGATAGAATAGAAAACTGTAAATCGGAGAAGCTGGTTAAAAATAGATGTTGAGAATTCTCGGTTTTTACTTCAAAAAATTTCATTCTACTGCCCGCTAGCCTGGAGGTCGGGTGTTGGATCCCTGCATTGGCCAAGAAAGTTCATCCAGATTTTCCAACGTGGTTCCCCCTTGTTAGTGATGCAGGATGTAGGGCCTGACAAGGACAGCTGTCTAGTTGTTTGAATAGGACAAAAAAAAACACCTGAGGTCCTGTGTACACATTGGCGTGCATGTAAAAGATCCCTTGACAGTTGGAACTTGATATAAGAGTAGACCATAGTGCTGGTTTCTGGCACTGATTTAGAACCATATGTTAGTCCAAGGATGACCTATATCAGAGAGTTTTAAACAATCTATTACCATACCTGATACATGATCGACTTCAGTAATAACAGCCGGTGAACTTTCAACCAATCACAGTGTTCCTTGGCTCGTGTCATTTCATCATTAAGATGTAAACACACAGCTCTTACATTCGGTTCACTCATCGGATCTCCGGAACGTGGTGGGCCACCATTTTGAAAATGAAAGGCAGACTGAAAAATTGAAGATTGGCAACTGCATTCAAAACTACAGGTGCAGTGGACCCATTCTCCCATGCAATTCTTGCATTCGACTTTAGTACAGGTCAATGTGAACTCCAAGACAACTCTGTCTTGGCAAATGGTGTCGACCCACGACCAACATGTCCCAGATTTTAATCTTTGAAAGTTTTAAGCCCAGTTTCCGATTTTACCTAAATTAATTGTCCTATGTACGAATTCGTTTTGAGTCTGCACTGGTAAAAGATCTCATTGCAGTTGGAATTTGAAAATGAGTGGCTGAAACCCCTTCTTGAATTGCTTGCCCGGTTGTACCAGACAAGGAGTAGGGTCACCTGTCCAGCCTTGCATGTTTTATCCGGTTTCCTCCCACTGCTAAAGAAGCCTATATGCTAGCGAATTATTAAAACATAAAATTGAACCATATGTTAGTCCCGAAATGACCTAGTATTTGACGAGTGGAGGTCTCTCATATGTAAGTCTCCTCTGGTTTACACCCACTGTTAAAGACCCCTATGCGCAAGCGAATTATTGAAATAAAATTGAACAATATGTCAGTCCCGAAATGACCTAGTTGTGTCGAGTGGATGTTAAACCCCATTTCTCTCTCTCCTTTAAATAAATAATTGAAGAACTTACTCTGTCTTTACTAAGGAACACAGTATGATAATAGGATGTAGGATTCTCTTTATAGAATAATTCTTGACTGGAAATAGAAAACAGATATATACACTCCTTACAGGGGCCGCTGAGCCAGGAGGACTCCTTACATTGTATTTAGAGAATAAGACCTCTCTCCAATCTGATCTTTTCGATCCCTGCATTGGCCGAGAAAGTTCATCTTGATTTTCCGACGTGATTTCTCCTTGTCAGTGATGCAGAAGGAGGGTCTGACAAGGACAGCTGCCTAGTCGTTCGATGGGACGAAAAACCGAGGTCCCGTGTACACATTGGAGTGCACGTAAAAGATCCCTTGGCAGTTGGAATTCGATATAAGAGTAGGCCGTAGCGCCGCTGCCTGGGCAAAATTCCCCTCATAGCACACTGTATGGCGTATGCCCATCTTCAATTAGCTCTGATTAAGTGCATAACAGTTGGACGTTAAACCCCATTTCATTCATTTAATTCCAATCTGATTAAAACACAGACCCTATTTTATTTTACTTCTTTTTTTATAGTTCTAAATTTCCTTTCACTTGTCTTTACTACACTAGGATCTGGAAGAGTTGTTATATAACAGGCGTTCTTGTCGATCAGACAGGTTTCCCCCCGAGTTCTTCGATTTCTTCCTGCAGTAATGATCGAAATCATTCACACGATCTGTGCCAAGGGCAAAATTGGAAAGAGACCTCAGGCCTAATTTGCTACCCTTGTAAAATGACGCGATTATTATTATTATTATTATGTGAGGAATTAGCCAATGGAACAGTCTGTTATGAGTTCTTGGCGTGCTCTGCACAAAACTTTAAGTAAACCCCAAGAAATGTCAACGCTGATTGATTAATCAATGTGTGATGTCATAAGGTCAAAATCCGCTCATATGACCCCTGATGCGACCTTCCAGAACAACTTGTCAGATCTTCATGTAGTGTTCGCCATCGAAAGTATAAAAAAACAAACAAAATATAGATCTATATTTTAATCAGATCAAATAGTCCTCAATCATCCCGTCTTCACAGAAATGAAACGAAATGAGTCTTTCTGCCCAACTGTAAAGGGTTCTTTCCAAACTGTAAAGGGTTCTTTCCAGTCCATCTGAGTGACTAGACACTATTTTTTGCACATCAGAATGACAAAAGATTGAGATTAGAACTTCAGAATGAAATTTTTTACTTCCTTTCCAAATACAAAACCATTTTTTCATTAAACATGCATTATTCAAGAGCTAAATCTGCCTAGTGCAGGTCTTTATTTGGGCATGAAATGTTTTCTAAAGTATTAATTAGATATAAATTAACTGATCCAGGCCTTAATCAACTTTGGATGGCATCAGATTGCTCCTATATTAAACAGATTAAAACGTTTCAGTGATAAATCAAATATGGCGCGCCCAGACGCTTCGAGTCTTAGCTTTGATCAACTAGTACCGTGGTTGAAATTATTGTACAGGCCGGCCAAATCTTTAAATGCCAATATCTTCGCTTGCAATAGAGCAATTTGAATGAAATTTTCAAATTATTCATTTTACATCATCTACTTTCGAACTAGTAAAGCAAGAATGGCTAGTTCTTATCAATATCTTGAACAATGTAACTTTAACCAATTGTAATTATTTTGATAATCTTACTTCATTCCATCGTTGTTTAGAAAATGTAGGAGGAAATATTTCTTGACAGGAACATATCGCCATCTATCCATTATTATATACGCCTGAAATAATAACCACCATTAAAGGGACAATAACACTCTTGCTGGCTTGACAGGTCCAGAATTTTCTTTTTAGCCTTATTTTAACTGTCAAGTGTCCTACCTGTTGTGTAAATTATCCATAACAACCAATCTTACTTGTCCCGAGGGTTCGAAAATATGTTTAAATCCAAGTTGCATTTGAAAGTGCTTACGTAAGGCTTTTCAAACCATGTTACGGCATGTAGTTGAATTTTTCTTATTTTTAAAATTAGGTGTGTTAAGATGAAATTTGTATCATTTATTAATTGAAATATCGTAAAATGGAACAATTTGTTGACCAGAATAAAGATTGTAACATATTATTCAGTTACAACAAGAGTGGTATTGGGGCTTTAAAGATACATTCCCTCCCATAAATAACATTACTAGAAAAAATTACAAAGATTGAAGATGTATTCCCACCATTAGTTAATAAATTAAAGATACATTCCCATAAAAAATAAGTAGAGACACTCAATCTTACTAGAAATAAAATGAAATCGGGTTTATCCACCTACTGTTTCACTACAACTGGGCTAATGAATACAGGCATACACCATACAGTGTGCTATGAGGGACATTTTGCTCGGACAGTGACACTATGCCCTACTATTATATAATAATAATGTCCTAAAATTCAAACTGTCAAGGGATCTTTCTCGTTCAGACCAATGTGTACAATTGACCTTGGTTTCTGGCCTATCCGAACGACTAGACAACCATTCAGCCATCCAACCCCTCTGGAAAGTAGAAACCTAATCTGTAGGGGTTTCACATTTTTAAGGCACAACAAGCCAGGTGGTTCACATTTATCGAAAAAGTCTTTTGGGCAGAAAGTTGAATATTTTTTCCAAGATGGATAACAAGCAAGAATCTGAGAAAATTCTTTATTCACCCCAAAAAATAAATATCAAGATATTCAAAATGTCCTAAAAACCCAAATCTGAAAATTTCACCTTCATATAGACCGGTTCTTTTCTTGATACCACAATTTCAAATTCTTTATTCCCCCAAAAATAAATATCAAGTTATTCAAAATGTCCTAAAAACCCAAATGTGAAAATTTCACCTTCATATAGACCGGTTCTTTTCTTGATATCACCATTTCAAATTCTTTATTCCCCCAAAAATAAATATCAAGTTATTCAAAATGTCCTAAAAACCCAAATCTGAAAATTTCACCTTCATATAGACCGGTTCTTTTCTTGATACCACAATTTCAAATTCTTTATTCCCCCAAAAATAAATATCAAGTTATTCAAAATGTCCTAAAAACCCAAATGTGAAAATTTCACCTTCATATAGACTGGTTCTTTTCTTGATATCACCATTTCAAATTCTTTATTCCCCATAAAATAAATATCAAGTTATTCAAAATGTCCTAAAAACCCAAATCTGAAAATTTCACCTTCATATAGACCGGTTCTTTTCTTGATACGACCATTTCAAATTCTGTCCAGAATCCTCTTCTTTTGTTTAAGATATCTTCCCATGGCCAGCGTATCTCCTCATCACCCATATAAACACCAAGTACAGGGTACGTCTTCCTCTGTATTAGTTCACTTACATGGCTATGTACTATAAAATATACAAGGAGATAAATATACAAAGGAATGACCAAAATAATACCACATTTCGTCGAGTTTCTCGCGAACCGACGAATCTGATATATATTTAAGTATTGAGAATTATGTATTGAGAAGTTTATACTTTGTTGTTATTTCTGTAGCCATAATATAATAATATTTATTGAAATGATGTCCAGTGTCCTGACGTATATGTATGGAATATTAAATCATAAATAAATATTGGTATTTGATGGCCACAAAGATAACAACAAAGTATAAATTTCTCAATACGTAATTCTCAATACTTAATTATATATCAGATTCGTCGGTTCGCGAGAAACGCGACGATTTGACATAACAAAATGTGCAAATGACTATTTTTTAAACACCCCAGCACCACTCATAATATTTTGATGGGCTGCTGATTAATTAGATTCAGCTGAGATGAATTTGATTTCATAAAGAGAGAGAGAGAGAGAGAGAGAGAGAGAGAGAGAGAGAGAAATGAGGTTTAACCTCCACTCAACACAACTAGGTCATTTCGGGACGAACATATGGTTTTTAATTTATTTCAATAATTCGCTTGCGCGTAGGGGTCTTTAGCAGTGGGAGGAAACCGGAGTGCCCAGAGGAAACCCACGAGGTTGAGAAGGCGCCCCTATCTCCATGCCACATACGCTCACACCAGGGCTCGAAACCATAGCCGCAAGCCAGAGGTGGCTGGCCAGCTTGAGGTCGAAGCGCGGCACTCTAGACCACTAAGCCATCCCAACCCCCCTTGATTTCATAAGCTTACATACATGTTAAATAATCAACTGGAGTCCATTTTATGAAAGCCGTGAAACTATAGATATTGTCCGACAAATATGCAAGGCGACTTTAATGGACCTTAACGTCCACTCAACACAAATTAGGTCATTTTAGAAGTAACATACGGTTCAACTTATTTCAATAATTTGCTTGCACGTAGGGGTCTTTAGCCGTGGGTGGAAACCGGGAGAAAGACGGGGAATCAAAACCACATCAGTTGACTCAATGATACAGCATGCAAATGTTAATCATTAGCCCCAGCCATGGCCCCCCCCCCCCTCAGCCCCAGCGAGACTGGAATTTTTGCTTTTTAATTGATGATATAAACCTGATTTTCGCATTGTCTATGCCCAGGCAACGCGTCAAGGCTCTGGGGATTACACCAAACCACTAATGTATGCGGCACTCTAATGATTACCATTAGTTACAATGTATGGGCCCCCCCCCCCCTCGAAAAAATCCTGGATCCGGGCCTGGGCCCCCTCCCCCCTCATAAGCAGAGAGTATTAGAGTATAAGAAATACTGACCTATTTTAGCGAAGAGTTGTCTTACTTCCCCTTCACACCCTGTAGGTCCTTGTATATAATAATGTTCATCTATAGTTATATCTATTATATACGGTTGTAATTTACCGTAATATACCGTATTACCACTAATACCTGGACAAATACCAACCTATATTAAAAACAAACGAATAAAAAATGTACATCTAAAGATGAATATATTATGAATAAAGAACCTCTGATTCGTGTTGAGACATCATAGGTGCCATCTTGGAATTGATGACATCATTTAAAAAATTATATAAAATTGATGTGCGTAATTGTCCTAAGAACAGGCAAGCTATGTTTTATGTCAATCAGAATGAAATAGGTGGAGTCTAAGGTTGTTCTTTAGTTAACAAATCGTCGGTAGGTAGACGAAGTGACGTATCGTCAACAGGTTCATGTAATTGTATTTAATGCATGAGTTCTCTAGTAATTTTTCATGTAATTGTATTTGTGAAGTTCTCTAGCTAACAAATGCTCTATGTAATTCTATTTGTAGAGATCAAAATGTATATAATTTTATTTGAGGACTTCTCTTCGTAACAAATGCTCCATATAATTTTATTTGAGGACTTCTCTGGCTAACAAATATTCCATATAATGTTCATCTCACCCTGTAAGGTCCTTTTCTCTGTATATAATTTCTAGGTGTAAAATGTTTACCCACAATCTGGGCTACACTGGTTATAGCATCTGGATCGATGATGTTCATAATACACAGGGGTCCTGTTAAAATAATAGACATTGGTCCTGATAAAAACAATAGACAGGGGTCCTGATCAAAATAATAGACATTGGTCCTGATAAAAACAATAGACAGGGGTCCTGATACAACAATAGACACTGCTCCTGTTAGAATAATAAACAGAGTTCCCGATAAAACAATAGATGGAGGCTCTGATAAAACAATATAGATCCTGATAAAACAACAGACAGGGGTCCTGATAAAATAGACAGTGGCCCTGATAAAATACTACATAGTGGTCTTGATAAAATAGACAGTGGCCCTGATAAAATAGACAGTGGTCCTGATAAAATAGACAGTGGTCCTGATAAAATAGACAGTGGCCCTGATAAAATACTACATAGTGGTCCTTATAAAATACTACATAGTGGTCCTGATAAAATAGACAGTGGTCCTGATAAAATAGTGGACAGAGGTCCTGATAAAATAGACAGTGGTCCTGATAAAATAGTGAACAGAGGTCCTGATAAAATAGACAATGGCCCTGATAAAATACTACATAGGGGTCCTGATAAAATAGACAGTGGCCCTGATAAAATAGTGGACAGAGGTCCTGAAAAAATAGTAGACAAAGGTCCTGAAAAAATAAAAAAACAAACATCATCACCATCAACCATGAAGTGTAAGCCTTTGGCACCTGAACTGAACAAAACTTTTGCTGCTTCTAGCAAGTCAAACTGCCCAATAAATGGGGTTTAATGTCCACTCAACACAAACTAGGTCATTTTGGGATTAACATAAGGTTCAATTATATATCAATAATTCGCTTGCAAGTAGGGCGACGTGGAGTAAACCCACGAGGTTGGGCGGGCTACCCTACTCCTTGTCACGCACGGCCAGGGAATTGAAACCACATCAATGACAGACCTGTATACAGTGGGCACATGCTAACCATTCCGCCGACAACTGAACTAACATGACATACTGCACACAGCGTTCCACCTACGTCATTACCAGAATGTAACACTGTGCTAATTGGACTCCATTTAAAACGCTTGCGTCATCATTTTGGGGCGGGGCCATGGAGGTGTGGGCGGGACTTATCAAACTTACGTCACCTGTGTTTTTACATAACAGAGTGAAAATAGATCGTAGCACATGGTTTTTGTAAACACAAAGTCAAATTTCAAGTTCTGCCACTCGGCTAAAATCGATATATAATATGTGCTATGGGTAATAGTGCAATACATTCTTTACCATTGTAAACTGTCTTTAAAGTTTCAATGTGTTTATCTTTCAAAACAAGGCCTAGATACGCCTATATTTTTCTTCGCAAATAAAACTGCTGATGTGAACTTGTCGTCCAAGGGGGCCGCCATGTTGAATAATTAAGGGACTTTTTTGTGGTTCGGCTCTTGATCAGTTTGACATCTTTCATACACACAACGGCTAAATAAACATATTTAATTTCATTCGATATGACAATAGAAGAGAAATAAATACTTTTCAAAACTTCTAAAAGCATACTCGGTGTTATCGACTAAAATCGTCGATGTAGGAATTAAAATGTCGGTTAATTAGGTTAGGGCCTATTCTCAGCCGAAGCTAGCAGTAGATAGGCAGCCTAAGTTTGGGATGCTAACATGAGTCATTTACAGCCTCCCTGTTCTGCCCCAGACAAATGGTGCAGGTTTCTTCTCATCCTTCATGTATATTTAAATTCTAAGTGATCTAGTCACATTCTTTCACATTCGTTTAATATCAAATATTGAACCTCACTGTAATTACCCAGGTATCATTTAATCTTGTGTATTTAGCGCTAGTTTCTTTCAGGCCCAAATCTTTGTTTAAAAATTATCAAATGAGTTGGTAAACTTTAAACTAGACAAAAGTACAAATTAAATGATTTTAGGTTATTTTAAACGAATTTACGAATTTTTAAACAAAGATTTGATATTGAATTAATGTGAAAGAAATTAGTGCTAAGTACACAAAATTAAATAATACCCAGGGTTATAGTGAGCTTCAATATTTAAAAAAATATAAATTACCATAAATTTCACTAGCTGGAATTTGGTAAACAAAATTCTCTGGATCCACAAGTTTTGGGGCGTTTCCTGTAACTCTATCCAACACGGCAGACTGTTGTTCGTAACATAGATCCATTCTAAAATATACAAATATGTATACCATATATGACCCTCCAGTACAAAACAGTACACATGGGTCAAATTGAAGAAATTGAGATAATGGTGTCAACTGAAAGAGTATAAAAACCTCTTTTCATTGTTACCTGAATTCTAAGAATCGGACAAAAATTGGCAAAAATATGGGAGTTTTAAGTTTTTATACTCTTTCATTTGGCACCATTATCTCCATTTCTTCAATTTGACCCAAAGTGTACTGTTTTGTACTGGAGGGTCACATATATATTAAAGTTACATTAGTTAAGAGCTTAATATGCCTATAGCAGGTCTTTCTTTGGGCCTGAAATGTTTTCTAAAGTATTAATAAGACATTAATTAACTGATCCAGGCCATAATCAACTTTGGATGGCATCAGATTGCTCCGATATTAAACAGATTAAAACGTTTCATTGTTTAATTAAATATGGCGTGCCCAGGCGCTTCGAGGCTTAGCTTTGATCGACCAGGACCCTGGTTGAAATTATTGCACACGTCTGCCAAATCTTCAAATGCCAATATCTTCGCTTGCAATAGAGTAAATTGCATGAAATTTTCAAATTATTCATTTTACATCATCTACTTTCGAACTATTATAGCAAGAATGGCTAGTTCTTATCTACATCTTGAATAATGTAACTTTAATAAAGGACTAAAAAATATAGAAATATCGCTAGTATACCATATAGATTAATGAAGAACTAAAAACAATATCTAAAATTTTCACTTTGAACCTCTTAAGGAGAACTATTGCTTTACTTTATAATTTTTGTAGTTGACAACTAAACTAGGGAGAGTCTAGTCAAGAGCGTAATGCCCTACTGTACGACTCCTTTTCTGACAAGCAAGAGAAAGAGGAATGGGGTTTAAAGTCCACTCAACACAAACTAGGTCATTTTCGGACTTACACATGGAAGAATTTTATTTCAATTATTTGCTTGTGTGTAAGGATCTTTAGCATGGAAACAAAACAAGAGGAAACGGAGAAAACCAACGTGGTTGGACAGGTGACTCTTCTCCTTGTCACGTACAACCGGAAAATCAAAACCACACCAGTTGACTCGATGACAGACCATATGATACAGCGCACACGCGCTAACCGTTTGGCCATACAACCCCTCTTTCTGAGTAGTGAGAGAGAGAGAGAGAGAACGAGAAAGAGAGAGAGAAAAGGTAGGTCATTTCGGGACTAACATATGGTTTAATTCTATTACAATAATTTGCGTGCGCTTAGTGGTCTTTTAGCAGTGGGAGAAAACCGGAAGACCCAGAGAAAACCACAAGGTTGGACTGAGTAGTAAGCATGTTACATTTAAATACTTACTTTAGAGCACATTGTCTTAGTCTGGTAATTAATCTGGCGTAAGGATTGGGTGGTATATAATCTCCGGTATAGACTTCAACTAGAAACTTATACCATGTTTCATCTAGATGACTGTCAATCATATACTATATATAAAAATATATCATTATTGCTTCATATAGTAGGTATACATATATCATACATTATTACTTCATACTATATATACCATGTTACATCTAGATGGCTGTCAATCATATACTATATATAGAAATATAAATATAATAATACATTATTCTTACTTTATATATTATAAATACAAATTTAATAATACTCTATTTTTATTTCATTTTGGGCTAACATGGCGCAATTTTATTTCATAAATTCCCTTGCACGTACGGTCTTTAGCAGTGGGAGGAACCTCGAGGACCCAGAGAAAACCCACGAGGTTGGACAGACGACACTACTTCTTGTCACGTACAATCAAAACCACGCCAGTTGACTGACTGACATTTGGACAGGCAACACTACTCCTTGTCACCTACAATCAAAACCATGCTAGTTGACTCAATGACAGGGTTTATGATACAGTACACACAAGCTAACCATTCGGCCATCCAATCCCCCTATTATATACATAAATAAAATACATAAATAAAAATATGCCCAGTTAAAAAAAATCTACGGCTTTTACTTCATTCTCTTTATGCATTATTCTTATTTCATATATACTATATTTACAAATATAATACATTATTATTATTTTATTACTACTAGTGTTTGTAGCAGTGATGTAAATTTGTAGTGTTCGTATATATCTAAAGACACCTAGATTGTTTTGTCTTGTGGTGCCTCAAGTTCAAATATACTTCAAAAGTATCGGTACCTAGTGGTGGGCAATACCCTCTGGCTGACTCCGCAGAAGTGTAAGGATACCATGCATGTATTCCGAAGGCAGGTCGACAAACCTGGAAATATAGTCCACCTAATGTTTTTTGATGGATTATATATCTTCAGTATGTATAGATACAGAATATTGAAGATTGAAGATATATTATCCACCAAAAAACATTAGATGGACTATATATTTCCACTTTTAAGACTTAACATGGGGTTAGGCAACTGGACTAATGGGGTCACAGGTTTGATTCCTGTCACATGTGCATCTTCATGTACATTAAGTCCTGATTATAACTAACCTTCATTAAAACTGATTCTGTCGACATGATTTTAGGAGAGGTATCTCGTTCTATACACATCTGGACATTTATAACTGAAACATAAATATATTTAGCCTTTATTAGATGAAGATTTATTTCCTATATATCGTATATTGAAGAATCATTAATTTAAAACGGCTGTTCATCCTTTGGGGGAATTTCAATTCAACATCCAGCATCCTGTACAAACAAGCCAAGGCCACTAATATGATTGTGTAAAATAAAATAACTTAAAGGGACAATAACACTCTTGCTGGCTTGACAGGTCCAGAAAAAAAAATTAGCCTTATTCTAGCTACAAGATGTTTAAGAGTCCTACCTGTTGTGTAAATTATCCATTACAATTATCTTACTTGTCCAGAGGGTTCGAAAATATGTTAAAATCCAAGTTGCATTTGAAAGAGCTTACGTAAGGCTTTTCAAACCATGTTACGGTATACAGTTGAATTTTTCCAATTTTTAAAATTAGGTGCGTTAAGATGAAATTTGTATCATTTTTTAATTGAAATATTGTAAAATGGTACAAATTGTTTACCAGAATAATGATTGGGGCATATTATTCAGTTACAACAAGAGTGTTATTGGGGCTTTAATAGTCCTCCATCAAAAGATTTTACATAAAACTCACAGGTTACCCTAGTTTGCCTCATCTGTAGAAGATTTTGAATGTTGCAAAATATTTATCATAAATACAGAAATTTATCGAGCGACCACACTTTACCCAGTCGGTGCAGAAAAACAAAAATGAAATGAAAATAGGGTTTAAACTTCCTACTTCTCTGCTTAGATTGGGCAAATGAAGCAGGCATACGCCATACAGTATGCTTTGAGGGAAATTTTGCCCGGACAACGGAACTATGGCCTACTCTTATATTATCTTTAAAATGTTATAATTACCACTAGTTTCATGTTTAATTATATTCTCTTCTTCAATACCATGTTTATATATATCATCTGTTTCCCACGCTCTCATTCCCGTCTGAAATAATTATAATATTCTAATTTAGAACACCCCATACCACTTATTATTATATTCCTGTCTTAAATAATTATAATATTCTAATTTAGAACACCCCATACCACTTATTATTATATTCCTGTCTGAAATAATTATAATATTCTAATTTAGAACACCCCATACCACTTATTATTATATTCCTGTCTGAAATAATTATAATATTCTAATTTAGAACCCCCCATACCACTTATTATTATATTCCTGTCTGAAATAATTATAATATTCTAATTTAGAACCCCCCATACCACTTATTATTATATTCCTGTCTGAAATAATTATAATATTCTAATTTAGAACACCCCATACCACTTATTATTATATTTTTAAATTCATCCATGGAAATCATTTATAACGCCCAGTTTAATTTCTTTGATTACTTGCAGAACAAAGATATTCATTTGCTCGTTTCCCCAAACACACACACATGCTCAACACCACCACTAAGGTGGACTGATTGAAACAAAAAATTAATTAACTAGGAAAATTGATTAAAATCACTTTCTTTTGTTCTGAAATAATTATAGAACAACTACTGTCATTAACTATTTCTTTTTTTAAATTCATCCATTGAAATCATTTATATTGCACAGTTCAATTTCTTTTTATTACGGTACTTGCAGAACAGAGATATTCATTTGTTCTTTCTCCCCCCCCCCCCTCCGACATACACACATGCTCAACACCACCACTAAATATTTCTCATTATATTTAAGTCGAGCGCTTCACTTAAATATCTTGAGTGATCGACATATTTTACTTTTTTTTGCATAACCTAAATCAGCCACCGTAGAATTTTCCATAAAACAGTGCACTTAATTAAATATCAATCAAATATCTCAAAAATTAAATTGATAATAAAAATAAATTCTTGAAATTCAAAATGGCAGGCAAGGCGGAGAGACGGAGACAAAGAATGAATAAACTACCGTAGAATAATTTATGAAACTCACTTTCTTTTGATCTCCTCTGTCTCGTAATTTAGTTTGAGGTCTCTGCATATCATTCGGAAAGGTTGTCTGCATTTGCTCAATAAGTTCCTGAAATATCAATTCAAATATAACATACCTGTGATGAAATTTGCAAAATAATAATTAAATTCACTGACATGGAATCGAGAGAGAGAGATGGGGTTTAACGTCCACTCAACACAAACCAGGTCATTTCAGGACCAACATTTGATTTAATTTTATTTCAATCATTCGCTTGCGTGTATGGGTTTTTAGCAGTGGAAGGAAACCGGAGTGCCCGGAGGAAACCCACAAGTTGAGAAGGCGCCCCTATCTCCATGCCACATACGCTCACACCAGGGCTCGAAACCACAGTCGCAAGCGCGGCACTCTAGACCACTAGGCCATCCCAACCCCGCATGGAATTAATACACCTCTTCCAAGTGAGTCAAAATGAATTCCCAAGCACTAGGCGTCCCTAGATTTACGACGAATCACATAGCACAGCACATATTTCTATCCCTGTTATATGTATGAGAAATACTAACCACTAATTTCGGACACCATTTTAAACAATCTTCTGCTAGTTGTATAGCTAACGTCTGACAATATGAATTCATGTTACGTAGGGTACCAACAATCTGAATTAAAATAATAATAATAATAATAATTTATTTATTTATACTGCCAAAATGGCTGCTCTTAGACGCATTACAAAGCTCGGACCTGAAATATATTTTATATTAGAGGTAAATATTTGAGAATATCGGACTGCAGCTTTCTAGATTATGGCCCCTGATTGTGGCCCCTCTAATAGAGATGAATTGCACGTATGTTGAGTAACACTATAAAAAAAAACAGATAATAAAATAACTTTAAAAAAGTATGTCATAAGTTGACTTAAAAAAGTGCTAATCCCGATTATGTCAACGATAACAACTCTTCCCGATCCTAGTGTAGTAAAGACAAGTAAAACGAAATTTCAAACTATAAAAAATGAAACGAAATAGGGTCTGTGTTTTATAACCAATTTTCCAGATCCTAGTGTAGTAAAGACAAGTAAAACAAAATTATGAACTATAAAAAAAAATAAATGGGATCTGTAAGGAGAGGGAGAGATGGGGTTTGACATCAACTTGACACAAATCGGGCCAATTCGAGACTAACACATGGTTCAATTTTATATTTCAACAACTTCCCATGAAATCCATTATTACATAAAAGACTTGATAATCTAACGTATGAATGAAATGGGGTTTAACGTCCTACGCTTAAGCACCGTACCTGGGCTTATTGAAGACGGGCATACGCCACAGTGTGCAATGAGGGAAATTTTGCCCGGGCAGCGGCGCTACAGCCTACTCTTATATCGAATTCCAACTGCCAAGGGATCTTTTACGTGCACTCCAATTTGTACACGGGACCTCGGTTTTTCGTCCCATCCGAACGACTAGGCAGCTGTCCTTGTCAGGCCCTCCTTCTGCATCACTGACAAGGGGAAATCACGCCGGAAAATCGAGATGAACTTTCTCGGCCAATGCAGGGATCGAACACTCAACCTCCAGGCTAGCGAACCAGCGCCTTATCCACTTAGCCACCGTGATCCCCGATAATCTAACGTACCTTCATGATATGAGATGCAGAACCAAAATGGAAATCATCTGGGGCGAGAAGATCGTCTATTTGAGCCGTTAAAACTTGACCAACTGTAACTAAATCATTACTTCGTTCTTGTCTACAAAAAATATACAATTATTTCTTTAAACTTCGAAAATGTGTTTCATTTTAAGCACTGTAACTACCATTGAATAATACATTTCTTAAAGTTATGTTCCTAATCTTAGGGGTTAGGTCTAAATATTAAGCCTCCCTGCAGATATTGTCAAGGTCATGAAAGGTAAACAGCCCTAACCCTAACCTATTTACATCTTGTGACCTTGACGAAATCTGCTAGTGGCCTTAATATTTAGACTTCTTAAGGGCAAATGTATGATTTAAATGAAAAGGTAGGACATACTGATTTTGAAACCACTTTCAAAAGATAAAATCCTATTAGTATTTACAAAGAGACGATGAATTGAAAACTGGATTGAATATTGGGATTGCATTTGATCAGACCTGTCACAACCGGAGGGGGAGGGAGGATCTGAAGCCCCCAAATAATTTGAAAATATGTATTTATAAGTTTTAAAGAGAGAGAGAGAGAGAGAGAGAGAGAGAGAGAGAGAGAAATGGGGTTTAAAGTCCACTCAACACAACTAGGTCATTTCGGGACTAACATATTATGGTTTAATTTTATTTCAATAATTCGCTTGCGCGTAGAGGTCTTTAGCAGTGGGAGGAAACCTGAGTGCCTGGAGGAAACCCACGAGGTTGAGAAAGCGCCCCTTCATAAGTTTTAAAAGAAACCCAAAACACCCATTTTGTCTTATTGACAGCCACCCTCCACCAAAAATTGATTTCGTAACAACGTGCTTGCTGAATAATGACTTATAATATAAGTACAAGTAATTCTACTTTCAAACTACTGGATAATAACCCTAGATCTTAACATAACCCAGTAATTAGTTTTAAAAATGTTCCTAGGGACAAACTCACAGAATGCCATTTGGGTTCATTGACTGCCACTTCCCCCCCCCTCCACTCAAAATTGATTTCGTACCAAAGACCCTTCTGAATAATGACTTATAATATTAGTACACGTAATTTTACTCACAAACTACTGGATAATAATTCTTCTATATCACATTTATATCTGGCTAGAAAATATCGTATTATATAAATATCATCAGTCTACAAAAAGAAAAATAATTAAAAAATAATAATTAAATTATATATAATAGTATTTTAACAATGAATCGAATTGACCGGCTTAAAAAATAGAAAATAGAGGGAAACAGAGTGATCCTTCTCCTTGCCACGTACAACCGCAGATGCGAAACCACGCCAGTTGACTCAATGACAGGATTTATAGGGGCATGGGATAAAGTCTCAAATACTTTAACTCATGACAGATCTTATGATCCATTTTGAGAGAAAGAGAGGGGGGGGGGCACGGTAAGGGGTCTTGAGCAGTGGGGGAGACCAGAGGATCCGGAAAAAACCCACAAGGTTGAACCGGCAACCCCACTCCTCTTTTTATGGTACATATTAATTCCATCTAACAATCAACTTACATTAGCAAAACCTCGTAATAGGGCTCTAATAGATTTCATCTAATACTAAACTTACGTTAGCAAAACCCCGTAATAAGGCTCTAATAGATTTCATCTTATAATCAACTTACGTTAGCAAAACCTCGTAATAAGGCTCTAATCGATTTATTTTCTTCCATGATAAGATGCAGACGTCCCGGTGTACCGTGTAGTAATCGATAAATTTCAAACAGAATACTCGGTGAATACGAGGACCTGTAAATAATAAAGATGTTTAAATTTATAAATAGCCAGTGATAGTAGGTTAATTGTACAACATAATAACTGTATAAACTTATAAACAATATCACCCTCCTTGTAGAAGTAGACGTTAAACACCAGAATTGAACAAACAAATAATAGAAAACAAAGATATGAGAGGGGGGGTGAGGCAACACTCTCGTAAAACCATATTTGACGCTGGACAGATCGGCTGGTAGACCTTTGTAGTTGCTGGATCTAACAATAGATAAGATTTCCAATTTTTTCTTGTCAGACATTTTTACCAAAAATAAAGGGACATAAATTTTTATCATTATTTGAGCAGGCAGTTTTAGACCACACACAAAAATAGCGTCAACAAAATATTCAAATTCGTTTGTAATAAAAAAATAGGTGCACCTCGTTATAACAAGCAGATTTTAAGGTGAAATTGAAATGAGAAGAAGTTTATTCACCGGTTTTAGGATTGTTATATAAACTGTAGTAATATTGTTTTTTATTTATAAAAACCAACAACCTCCACCATTTGTATTGAGTTGAAACATGTTATTTTATGGTCCTCTATAAACTTATCACACCACCCCCAACCTTTACAAGGAGTTAAAATATATTATATTATGGTCATCTAATACAAATCTCAATTACAACATTTAAAAACTCTAATAGAGAAATTGGTTGGCGACCAAATTAAAGTCTGTTTACCGTAAGTAGCATTATAGAGAAGTAGACAATGGACATTATCTAAGAATACTGCCCGGGCTAGAGCTTAACAATTTATGATGACAAATTATTCTGGCTTGCATAATAGTTATAATGTTGGACTATGAACTGTTTCAAATATTTTGTCTTAAATTGTTACCTTTCCATTAATATTAATATCAAGGCACTATAGACTGTTTCAAATAAATCAGCAGTTGGACTCTGTTTGGCTATTCTTCTTTGAAAGTGGGACCTGAAAAATACAAATAGTTGTTTGTTATTTATTTCACACATGCGGCAAAAATGGAAACTGTAACAGAAAATTTAATTCTAAAATATAAGCGATCATTTAGTATTAAAACCGAGAAATTACAAATTGCTTCACTGTAAGTTAGCTATATTATAACTATTGCATTCTGTACATAAGGTCATACCCAAGTATTGGGGGCCAAATGGTTAGCATGTGCTCGCTGTATCATAAGGTCTGTAATTGAATCACCTGGCGTTGTTTCGATTCCCCCGTTGTACGTGACAAGGAGAGGGGTGTTCAACCTCAAGGGTTTTCTCCAGGTCTACCAGCTTCCTTTCACTGCTAAAGACCCCCAGAGGCAACCAGATTGTTGAAATAAAATTGAACCATACGTTAGTCCCAAAATGACCAAGTATGTGTCAAGTGGACGTTAAAACCCATTTTCTCTCTCGCTCTCACTCTTACACATTGAGCCACCACGACTCCCGACATGATACGAGTCATGGATTGAGAGAGGCGGTTGGGTGGTTGTAGTTTCGATACAAATCTTATGGAGTGGGCGTTAACACGTTTGCTGCCGACCCTAGTTTAAAGTGCGCGCCACATATGCCGACCATTCCCGGTATTAACTCATATACCAGCCTAAAACTCATAGTACGGCACTGGCTAATGGCCATTTTTACCAGATGTTCTTTTTCAGTGTCGCATCATATAATACGGTTCATCACCATTGCCGAGGATTTATATTAATATACCAAGTCAATAATGTTTACTACGAGTATACTCGTAGCGGGCACAGGCGTGGTAACCATGACTACGAGTATACTCGTAGTCGGCTGTCAAAGTGTTAAACCCCATCTCTCTCTCTCATACCCAAGTATATATAAATTAAAGATTATGTAGGCCTACGTACTTTAAAGGGGAGACAATTTGCCAGGCAAACGGTCCACTTCCTGGATCATCTCCTAGTTTAAATCCATCGATTCTGATTTTCTTTGGTTTATATCTTTCTAGTTGTTCGTACACATGGTTCTGTAGACCACTGACGCTGGCTCCCATGGCGCTAGATTGACGTCTGGTACTGCTCTGTCTAGTTGCACCACGAGCTGAAAAATATCAAAGGCAAAATAAACTTATAATAATAATAATAATAATCGCGTCATTTTACAAGGGTAGCAAATTAGGCCTGAGGCCTTTTTCCAATTTGGCCCTTGGCACAGATGGTGCGAATGATTTTGATCATTACTGCAGGAAGAAACCGAAGAACTCCAGGGAGACCTGCCTGATCGGACGGGAGACCGAATATCCCTCTCACTTATAACGTTCTTGCCCTGAGCTGGAATTGAACCCTCGTTGCATTGGTGAGAAGCCGCCTCTCTATCGCCACGGCTACATGCGGTATATCTCAAACCGATTATAATGAGAAACATAATTTAAGGTGAATAGAGAGTTTAACGTCCAGTCACCACTAGCCACGTCATATTGGAAATGAAATGGGGGTTTAACTTCATCTTTTCGTTTTGTTTTTTATAGTTCGAAATTTCAGTGTTATATAACCTGCCTTCTGGATGATGTGAGGTATCAGCCAATGAAACAATTTGTTACAGCGACGAAATCTGCAGGTCCTAGCCCTTACCCTAACCCTTATCCTAACCCACAATCCACATATGACGTCATAAATATGCAGGTCCTAGCCCTTATCCAAATCCTTATCCTAGCCCACAATCCACATATGACGTCATAAATCTGCAGGTCCTAGCCCTTACCCTAACCCTTATCCTAGCCCACAATCCACATATGACGTCATAAATCTGCAGGTCCTAGCCCTAACTCTAACCCTTACCCTAGCCCACAATCCACATATGACGTCATAAATCTGCAGGTCCTTGCCCTAACCCTAACCCTTATCCTAGTCCACAATACACATATGACGTCATAAATCTGCAGGTCCTAGCCCTTACCCTAACCCTTATCCTAACCCACAATCTACATATGACGTCATAAATCTGCAGGTCCGAGCCCTTACCCTAACCCTTATCCTAACCCACAATCCACATATGACGTGATAAATCTGCAGGTCCTTGCCCTAACCCTAACCCTTATCCTAGCCCACAATCCACACATGACGTCATAAATCTGCAGGTCCTAGCCCTAACTCTAACCCTTACCCTAGCCCACAATCCACATATGACGTCATAAATCTGCAGGTCCTTGCCCTAACCCTAACCCTTATCCTAGTCCACAATACACATATGACGTCATAAATCTGCAGGTCCTTGCCCTTACCCTAACCCTTACCCTAACCCACAATCCACATATGACGTCATAAATCTGCAGGTCCTTGCCCTTACCCTAACCCTTATCCTAACCCACAATCCACATATGACGTCATAAATCTGCAGGTCCTAGCCCTAACCCTAACCCTTATCCTAGCCCACAATCCACATATGACGTCATAAATATGCAGGTCCTAGCCCTTACCCTAACCCTTATCCTAACCCACAATCCACATATGACGTCATAAATCTGCAGGTCCTAGCCCTAACCCTAACCCTTATCCTAGTCCACAATACACATATGACGTCATAAATATGCAGGTCCTTGCCCTTACCCTAACCCTTATCCTAACCCACAATCCACATATGACGTCATAAATCTGCAGGTCCTTGGCCTAACCCTAACCCTTATCCTAGTCCACAATACACATATGACGTCATAAATCTGCAGGTCCTTGCCCTAACCCTAACCCTTATCCTAGTCCACAATCCACATATGACGTCATAAATATGCAGGTCCTTGCCCTAACCCTTATCCTAACCCACAATCCACATATGACGTCATAAATATGCAGGTCCTTGCCCTAACCCTTATCCTAGCCCAAAATCCACATATGACGTCATAAATCTGCAGGTCCTAGCCCTTACCCTAACCCTTATCCTAGTCCACAATCCACATATGACGTCATAAATATGCAGGTCCTTGCCCTAACCCTTATCCTAACCCACAATCCACATATGACGTCATAAATATGCAGGTCCTTGCCCTTACCCTAACCCTTATCCTAACCCACAATCCACATATTACGTCATAAATCTGCAGGTCCTTGCCCTAACCCTAACCCTTACCCTAGCCCACAATCCACATATGACGTCATAAATCTGCAGGTCCTTGCCCTTACCCTAACCCTTATCCTAACCCACAATCCACATATGACGTCATAAATCTGCAGGTCCTTGGCCTAACCCTAACCCTTATCCTAGCCCACAATCCACATATGACGTCATAAATATGCAGGTACTTGCCCTAACCCTAACCCTTATCCTAACCCACAATCCACATATGACGTCATCAAATGCTAAGGACCGTCTTCGATCTAGCCTTCTCTCGTACCTGATCCTATATGTATATTCTGTAGATCAGCTTCTTCAGTCTGGGGTGTAAACACAGAGAAATAATGTTCAGCATGGGCCTGATTTAAAAATAAGCCTTCATGTAAAGATGACATTGGAAACTCAGAAAAACTCGATAATCTACAAAATATGTTAAACTAAATTAAATGATCATTGTTAGCTAATTTCAAAGATGACATCAGAAACTCAGTAAAAACTTGACAAACTACAAAATATATTAAACTACAATAAATCATTATTGTTATCTAATTTCATTCATTTGTTGTTTTATTGATCAAAACCTCTTTTCTTTTGATTTACTTCACATCCAATAAATTATGCAATGGGGTTTAACGTCCTACTTTTCTGCACCAGCCAGGCTAATGAAAGCTTCTTTTATGTGCACGTTGGCGTTTACATGGATGGACCTCAAGTTTTTTTCCCATCCGTACGACTATGCACTTTGCCTGTAAGCAAATAAGGCGACATCCCTGATAATCAAAGATAGTGCTTTAAAATTCACAAAGGTTCTTCTTGGCCCTGGACTCAAACCTTCTGTATCACTGACAAGGGGAAATCACGTCGGGAAATCAAGATGAACTTTCTCGGCCAATGCAGGGATCGAACACTCGACCTCCAGGGTAGTGAACCAGCGCCTTATCCACTTAGCCACCGTGATCCCCTAGTAACTGGATAGAATAACAACAAAACACATACTTATGGAAAACAGCTACTAGTGTATTTAAAGGGACAATAACACTCTTGCTGGCTTGACAGGTCCAGAATTTATTTTTAGCCTTATTCTAACTACAAGATGTTTAAGTGTCCTACCTGTTGTGTAAATTATCCATTACAACCTATCTTACTTGTCCAGAGGATTCGAAAATATGTTTAAATCCAAGTTGCATTTGAAAGTGCTTACGTAAGGCTTTTCAAACCATGTTACTGCATGTAGTTGAATTTTTTCAATTTTTAGAATTCGGTGTATTAATATGAAATTTGTATCATTTTTTAATTGAAATATTGTAAAAATAGTACAAATTGTTGACCAGAATAAAGATTGGAACATATTATTCAGTTACAACAAGAGTCGTATTGGGGCTTTAAGGCGACGTTTCGTGGAGTAATCTCTGTACAAATAACAACAACATAACTGAAACCATACTTACAAACGTTGCCTTAAATAAACTAGTAGCTGTTTTCCATAAGTATGGGGGATCACGGTGGCTAAGTGGATAAGGCGCTGGTTCGCTAGCCTGGAGGTCGAGTGTTCGATCCCTGCATTGGCTGAGAAAGTTCATCTCGATTTTTCGACGTGATTTCCCCTTGTCAGTGATACAGAAGGAGGGCCTGACAAGGACAGCTGCCTAGTCGTTCGGATGGGACGAAAAACCTAGGTCCCGTGAACACATTGGAGTGCACGTTAAAGATCCCTTGGCAGTTGGAATTCGATAGAAGAGTAGGCCGTAGCGCTGCTGCCCGGGCAAAAAATTTCCCTCATAGCACACTGTATGGCGTATGTCCGTCTTCAATTGGCCCAGGTTAGGTGCTTAAGCGTAGGACGTTAAACCACATTTCATTCATTCATTCCATAAGAATGTGTTTTATTGATATATAACGATTCTTACCCCTGTTCTTGGATGCTGTCTACGACTTCAATAAAATTCAACGCATATTGTTTTTGTCCCCGAACATATGACAGCTGTTTCGGATCTAGTCTGAAGACGCACTGAAATTCAAAATGACAATTATCTCATTAGATAAAAGAATTAAGTTGGACCAAGGCTAGTAATTATTTCCCCTTATTTCATGATGGATAAATGTAGTGCGAGTTATAAATAGACATTTTTGGGGTGACTTTTTGGTGTAAAATAGGAGAAAAGGGATCAAATTTGCAATTACAGAGCAGTTTTGAGTAATACTGATGATATTACATCGGAGGCATAGGGGATGGAAAGTGTCTTTCTACGAAGCAATTATTATGTCGTAAGTCAGATTTTCACCCAATCCCTGTAGCAAAAAATCTAAACGGTCAACCCCCTACAAATTTATGATGAGCAGATTGCCAAATGTGGTCCCCATTGTGCCTTTAAAGATTGGAACCAATGGAATGTTGAGCAAAAGCTACAGTCTGTGATGTTACAGGCATTTAACATTGAAGTCAATGGGCAAATAATTAGTGCCTACTAGTTTGAGCCCAGATAAAAAATTTAAAAATATGAATTACTTCCCTTGCCGCAATCAAGGAAAATACTTTGAATACATTTCAGTTTTTATAGGTTCACTGATTGAGATTCAAATCTAATATCCACTCTGATATTAACAACAAATCTATTTCTTTTAGTTAAAATTTAAACTTGAGATAAATTATCTCCCTCGATGCACTAATTTGATCACCAAATATTTCTACGCCGTCACCCACGAAACAAGGGCCAAAGTTATTTTTAGTCTCTCTCTCCCTTTCCCTTTTTCTCCCTTTTGCATGGCGATTTTTGTTGACTTTTTGGTGTAGAATCAAAAAAAGGGTTTGAAAATACATTTTCGGCCAGGTTTGGGTGAATATTCATGATTTTGAGGCGGAATGATACAAAGAGTTGTGAGGTTGGTTACGTTAAAATGTAGGGCCTGAAATTGCATGTTTACTTGTCTCTACTTCCAGCTTGTGTATCTCAAGTTTTTCATGGTCAACCTCATACATGCTTTTGGGCAAGAGTTTGCCACATGTTGTTCCATCTGTGGCAAAAAGCGTTCTACCCAACGAAAATTTGGGAAAAAGTTAGAGTCGGCCTAAGAGAATTAACATTAAAATCAATGGTGAAATAATTAGTGACCTGTGGCCAGATAGAGATTAATCTTACCTCGACATAGATGTATTTATTGCCGATAACAGCATCACTGACTGACTGTAAAAATGTCCCCTGAAATACAAATAAATACATGGCATTTTCAAATCTGTGTCTGCTTTCTGGTTCATTCATTACAATTATGTTTATCGTTTACGGGGGATTAGGTCGCTGAATAATTCACGTTTTGCAGGAGGATTAGCTAGTGGCTGTATGATTCACGTTTTGCAGGAGGATTAGCTAGTGGCTGTATGATTCACGTTTACGGGGGGATTAGGTGGATGTATGATTCACGTTTAACGGGCGATTAGGTGGCTGAATGATTCACATTTTATGGGGGGATTAGGTGGCTGAATGATTCCATTTTATGGGGGGATTAGGTGGCTGAATGATTCACATTTTACGGGGGGATTAGGTGGCTGAATGATTCACATTTTATGGGGGGATTAGGTGGCTGAATGATTCACATTTTATGGGGGGATTAGGTGGCTGAATGATTCACGTTTTACGGGGGGATTAGGTGGCTGAATGATTCACATTTTACGGGGGGATTAGGTGGCTGAATGATTCAATTTTATGGGGGGATTAGGTGGCTGAATGATTCACATTTTACGGGGGGATTAGGTGGCTGAATGATTCACATTTTATGGGGGGATTAGGTGGCTGAATGATTCACATTTTATGGGGGGATTAGGTGGCTGAATGATTCACCTTTTACGGGGGGATTAGGTGGCTGAATGATTCCATTTTATGGGGGGATTAGGTGGCTGAATGATTCACATTTTACGGGGGGATTAGGTGGCTGAATGATTCACATTTTATGGGGGGATTAGGTGGCTGAATGATTCACATTTTATGGGGGGATTAGGTGGCTGAATGATTCACGTTTTACGGGCGATTAGGTGGCTGAATGATTCACATTTTACGGGGGGATTAGGTGGCTGAATGATTCCATTTTATGGGGGGATTAGGTGGCTGAATGATTCACATTTTACGGGGGGATTAGGTGGCTGAATGATTCACATATTAAGGGGGAATTAGGTGGCTGAATGATTCACATTTTATGGGGGGATTAGGTGGCTGAATGATTCACATTTTACGGGGGGATTAGGTGGCTGTATGATTCACGTTTTACGGGCGATTAGGTGGCTGAATGATTCCATTTTATGGGGGGATTAGGTGGCTGAATGATTCCATTTTATGGGGGGATTAGGTGGCTGAATGATTCACATTTTACGGGGGGATTAGGTGGCTGAATGATTCACATTTTATGGGGGGATTAGGTGGCTGAATGATTCACATTTTATGGGGGGATTAGGTGGCTGAATGATTCCCGTTTTACGGGCGATTAGGTGGCTGAATGATTCACATTTTACGGGGGATTAGGTGGCTGAATGATTCATGTTTTGCGGGGGATTAGGTGGCTGAATGATTCACATTTTACGGGGGGATTAGGTGGCTGAATGATTCACGTTTTACGGGGGGATTAGGTGGCTGAATGATTCACATTTTGCGGGGGGATTAGGTGGCTGAATGATTCCATTTTATGGGGGGATTAGGTGGCTGAATGATTCACATTTTACGGGGGGATTAGGTGGCTGAATGATTCACATTTTATGGGGGGATTAGGTGGCTGAATGATTCACATTTTATGGGGGGATTAGGTGGCTGAATGATTCACGTTTTACGGGCGATTAGGTGGCTGAATGATTCCATTTTACGGGGGGATTAGGTGGCTGAATGATTCACGTTTTACGGGGGGATTAGGTGGCTGAATGATTCACATTTTGCGGGGGGATTAGGTGGCTGAATGATTCCATTTTATGGGGGGATTAGGTGGCTGAATGATTCACATTTTACGGGGGGATTAGGTGGCTGAATGATTCACATTTTATGGGGGGATTAGGTGGCTGAATGATTCACATTTTATGGGGGGATTAGGTGGCTGAATGATTCACGTTTTACGGGCGATTAGGTGGCTGAATGATTCCATTTTATGGGGGGATTAGGTGGCTGAATGATTTACGTTTTACGGGGGGATTAGGTGGCTGAATGATTCACATTTTATGGGGGATTAGGTGGCTGAATGATTCACATTTTACGGGGGGATTAGGTGGCTGAATGATTCACATTTTATGGGGGGATTAGGTGGCTGAATGATTCACGTTTTACGGGCGATTAGGTGGCTGAATGATTCCATTTTATGGGGGGATTAGGTGGCTGAATGATTCACGTTTTACGGGCGATTAGGTGGCTGAATGATTCACATTTTATGGGGGATTAGGTGGCTGAATGATTCACATTTTACGGGGGGATTAGGTGGCTGAATGATTCACATTTTATGGGGGGATTAGGTGGCTGAATGATTCACATTTTACGGGGGGATTAGGTGGCTGAATGATTCACATTTTATGGGGGGATAAGGTGGCTGAATGATTCACGTTTTACGGGGGGATTAGGTGGCTGAATGATTCACATTTTGCGGGGGATTAGGTGGCTGAATGACTCACGTTTACGGGGGACTAGATGGCTGAATGATTCACGTTTAACGGGGAGATTAGGTGGCTGAATGATTCACGTTTAACGGGGGGATTAGGTGGCCGAATAATTCACACGTGCGCATTGTATCATAAGGTTTTTCATTGAGTCTAGTGGCCTGGTTTTGATTCCATGCTTGCAAGTGAAAATGACGTAGGGTCGTCTGTCTTAACCTCATTTTTTCTCTGAGTCCTCTGGTTTCTTACCACTGCTAAAATACAACCACATGTTAGTCATGAAATAACCTAGTTTGTGTCCAATTGAAATCTCTCCCTCTCTCTTCTCTCTCTCTTCTCTCCAAGAAAAAATAAGCAAAAGTTGAATAGGTGTTCCTCAACAACAGAACTTCCAATGGGTGTAAATTTATACCTTGTCTTCTTGAATACTTGCAGGATCCCAGAATGCCTGGCTCCAGTCATCCCCGGCACCTTCTCCATTACGTACAGGTACATTAACACCTGGTAAAATGTAAATATTTAAAGATATACAGTGTACTCTGTCACATCCGACATCATACAGTATCGTTACAATATGTCAGATCACATGAAGTGTCGGAATACCAAGTTATCTCAAAACCAGAAATATTAGAACTTCGAAAACCGGAATTATTATTATAATGTATATTTAAAGATATACATGTATTATGTAAGATTTAGATAAAGAGCTGACCATTCTTGATATAATAGCTCAAAAATAGATAATTTAAAATGAAAATATAGAAAATTACATTCCAATTCTTTCATTCTGAGCCAAGTTATCACTGTTTGTAGTTTTGACAAGATGTGTGCATTGTGTGGTAACCAGGGTTCTGGTATATTTGAGACTTAGCCTTGCTTTCCCATAATTAAATTTTTAAATGGCCATTCTAATCTAATCTTTTAGAGGCATTTAGTAATTACTGGAAAGAGCATTAAACTATAACACATACTTATGGAAAAACAATTACTGATTTATTTAGGTGACGTTTCGAAGAGTATTCTAATCTCGTTAAAATCTTGCGTATCCGATTTAGGCAGATTTAGCTTTTACATCTCTTACGTATGTTTAAATAATTATAAATAACATTATCATAAATAGTTTTATTCATACAATTTTTGATGGAATACGTACCTAATATTCTGTGGTTTGGATCTCTGTACATTGAATCTATGTCTTTCATTATATTATTAATAAACAATGGAACTCCCTGATAATACAAGACAAACATTTAAGTCAACAGTGTCACTGATGCTCTTCCCCCAACCTTCTCCCCAAGAAACCACCCCTGCTTTATTCCCAAAATACACAGATGACACATTCTAATTCTAATTTTATATTTCCATAAAGCATCACACAATCAAATTTCTCATCACTCTGCTTAACCTTAGCGTAAAATGCTTATCATTGAACTTAGTCAAGATAAAGAAACTATTCAGCAAGTTTCATCACTCTTACTTAATTAAATTCAAAGTTATTGTTATGAAATTTCTAAATTAATATTCAATTAGTATGATCAATTGCTGCATTCATGCGTACAAAAAACGTTTTTGCAAATTTCTTGGCTTGTCTACAATATAAGAGAGAAATGAATATCCAACTGCTTGTGACTGGGCTTGTGAGTGACGCCATACCGTGTGCTATGAGTGAAATTTTGTTTGGGCAACGGCACTATTGTCTACTCTTATATCGAATTCCAACTGCCAAGGGATCTGTTACATGCATGCCAATATGTACGTAAGTTCTCGGGGGTCTTTTGTTGTCCCATCCCAACGACTAGACAGCTTTTCACGTCAGGCCTTCGGCCTGCAACACTGACAAGGGGTAACCACAGCGAAAAATCTTGATGAACTTTCTCAGCCGATGCCAGGATCAAAACCTCACACTCCAGGCTAGTAAGCTAGTGATTTATCCACTTAGCCAATGTAACCCCCTATTAAGACATATATAATATTTCAATCTCGAACCAGAAAAATTTTGGAGAAAGAAATTTCTCTGGTGACACTGGGTAGCCATTTTCCCGGAAGGGACGAATCACACGACTGTCACGTGGCATGTATTTATTTTAAGTGTCTGGATGACCGAATCACTTAAAAATATACACACGCGTAGACAAATAGATCTTTACGAATACTTATTTTTTTACATTTAGAATCCCCTTTTGTTATGTCAGTGAGTTGACTTTGACTCAAGAATCATTTCACAACAAACAAAACGACATCTTGTTTCCGAGAAAAAGACCCAAAAAAGATTGACCAATCAGAGGTCAGAACGGGCGGGGCTTACCTGTAAAAAATTTTGAAGATAATGGACGGTCTTTGGCCCCAGAGGCCTCCGGCCCCGCGGCTGACTCTGGGAACGAGATTGATAATATTTTAAAGTAAGAAGTTTACCTGTTGAACTGAAGGACCAGATACGATATACGTTAATCTCAGTTGTATCAGATGAGACTGGGAATAAAACGATCCGAGAAATATTGTTGTTCCAACTAACGCTATCATAACTTGAACCTGAATAGAATATAATCGTAACATTAGAAATATTGTTGTTCCAACTAACGCTATCATAACTTGAACCTGAATAGAATATAATCGTTACATTAGAAATATTATTGTTCCAACTAATGCTACCATACTTTGAACCTGAATAAAATATAATCTTTACATTAGAAATATTGTTGTTCCAACTAACGCTATCATAACTTGAACCTAAATAAAATATAATCTTTACATTAGAAATATTATTGTTCCAACTAACGCTATCATAACTTGAACCTAAATAAAATATAATCTTTACATTAGAAATATTATTGTTCCAACTAATGCTACCATACTTTGAACCTGAATAGAATATAACCGTTACATTAGAAATATTGTTGTTCCAACTAACGCTATCATAACTTGAACCTAAATAAAATATAATCTTTACATTAGAAATATTATTGTTCCTACTAACGCTATCATAACTTGAACCTGATCTGAATAAAATATAATTATTACATTAGAAATATTGTTGTTCCGTTACATTAGAAATATTGTTGTTCTAACTAACGCTATCATAACTTGAACCTGAATAGAATATAATCATTACATTAGAAATATTGTTGTTCCAACTAACGCTATCATAACTTGAACCTGAATAGAATATAACCGTTACATTAGAAATATTGTTGTTCCTACTAACGCTATCATAACTTGAACCTGATCTGAATAAAATATAACCGTTACATTAGAAATATTGTTGTTCCTACTAACGCTATCATAACTTGAACCTGAATAAAATATAACCGTTACATTAGAAATATTGTTGTTCCTACTAACGCTATCATAACTTGAACCTGAATAGAATATAACCGTTACATTAGAAATATTGTTGTTCCAACTAACGCTATCATAACTTGAACCTAAATAAAATATAATCTTTACATTAGAAATATTATTGTTCCTACTAACGCTATCATAACTTGAACCTAAATAAAATATAATCGTTACATTAGAAATATTGTTGTGTCAACTAACGCTATCATAACTTGAACCTGATCTGAATAGAATATAACCGTTACATTAGAAATATTGTTGCTCCAACTAACGCTATCATAACTTGAACCTGAATAAAATATAATCATTACATTAGAAATATTATTGTACCACCTAACGCTATCATAACTTGAACCTGATCTGAATAAAATATAATTATTATATATTCGATAGAAGATTTAATTATGGTTAAATGGAAGCTATGCTCATTAACGGGTGTGGCTACCCAAAATAAATTGTTTGTAATTTTAAAGCTATTGAATTGGGAACTGTAGTTAGGAAATAAAAGAAAACCTAGTGGTGAAATTTTCTTGCAGGATTCTGTGGTAGATATTTATATCTGAATGTAAGTCACAAGTTTTACAATATCTAGACATTGCTACACTGGTGTGCGATTCCCGAAATTATAGCTATAATATCTCCATTAGACGCAGACACGTGAATGATAGCAACCAATCAGAGATTATGACACAAACACACTTAAACCAAACATGGCGACCTCCAAAGAAACCTAGACATTGATTGAACCTTGAACTTGATTTTGAAAAGTAGGCATGTTGGTTGGAGAGCCCTAGACTTGGTATTCGTGATGGTTGAGGAATCTGATAAGCCCCCCAGCTGGGTCAGTAGCCAATCAAAATTAGAGCCAAAATATGCAGGGTATTACGACGTCAAGGCATTGATAAGATTAATGGAGTTAAGATGATGTGTCACTGAATAAAAGCAATATTTGTTGGAGATAATAAAAATAATAATGAACATTTATATAGCGCTATTCCACACTGACTGTATGCTCGTAGCGCAAGAGTTTAGTTTTCTACAGTTCTAGTAACATTTACAACACAATTCCAAACATAGCGTTGGAACAGATAAGTCTTCAGTGATGATTTGAAAGTTGATAGGGTTGGGCACTGTTTCAAATGAGTAGGTAGATTATTCCAATGTGAAGCTGCCAAAAATGAAAATGTTTTTGCTCACAGAAAGTTGTGTAATTTTTAATATCATAGCGCATTCGCAGGGGTCTTGTGTGTGTGTGAGGAAATCGGAGTACCTGGAGTATCCTACAAGATCTCCAATCAAAACCAAGACCACAAGCCAGAGATGTATGGCCAGCTAGAGGAAGAAACACGTCATTCTAGACCACTAAGCCAACCCAACCCCCAAATAAAACAATATCAAGAAAAGTTATGGATGAATTTACTGTGTAGTCTTCTTCATCCAGTATTTCTTCTGTTTTAGGTGTGATGTTATCAACCAGCCATTTATAATGTAATAATGTTGTTGGATTGACGGTTGGTAAAATACTGGATAATCCCCACACACACGGATTCTCTCTCAGTGTGTATAGATTTAATATATTCGTTTCTTGCAACATACGACCTGTCAATATAAATTAATTAAACATGAATGAATGAATGAAATGCACTTAACCTGAGCTAATTGAAGACGGGCATACGCCATACAGTGTGCTATGAGAGTAATTTTGCCCGGGCAGCGGCGCTATGGCCTACTCTTATATCCGTTTCCAACTGCCAAGGGATCTTTTACGTGCACTCCAATGTGTACACAGGACCTCGGTTTTGCGTCCAATCCGAACGACTAGGCAGCTGTCCTTGTCAGGCCCTCCTTCTGCATCACTGACAAGGGGAAATCACGTCGGAAAATCGAGATGAACTTTCTCGGCCAATGCGGGGATCGAACACTCAAGCTCCAGGCTAGCGAACCAGTACCTTATCCACGTAGCCACCGTGATCCCTTTATTAAACATACATTATGTAAGAGCGAAATCTGCCTACTGCAAGTCTCTCTTTTGACTGTGCTGTGTCATTGAGTCAACTGGCGTGGTTTCGAACCCTGGTTGTACATGACAAGGAGTAGGGTCATCAGCTAACCTTGTGGATTTTCTCCAGTTCCTCCCACTGCTCAAGACCCCTACGCGCAAGAGAATTATTGAAATAAAATTAAAAACCATATGTAAGTCCCGAAATGACCTAGTTTGTGTCGAGTGGACATTAAACCCCATGTCTCTCTCTCTCTCTTTCTTTTGGCTTAAAATGTTATCTAAATTATTATTTAGATATTTATTCACACGACAAGCCTATAATCAACTCTCTAGACCATCGGAAGTCACGCACGTAATCAACTTTCTAGACCATCGGATCGCTGAGATTCAAATGGATTTAAACATCGCAGGATTCAAAAATTTGATGATACAATGGATAATCAAGACTAACTTAGTGACTGAATGAAATGGGGTTTAACGTCCTACGCTTAAGCACTTAACCTGAGCTAATTGAAGACGGGCATACGCCATACAGTGTGCTATGAGGGAAATTTTGCCCGGGCAGCGGCGCTACGGCCTACTCTTATATCGAATTCCAACTGCCAAGGGATCTTTCACGTGCACTCCAATGTATACAATAATAAACGATCTAAACAATAATAGTCCAATTCCTCTAACTTTGCGTAGAATAAAGTAATTTATTTCACATTTTAAATATATCCATCTTTGTTATCTATTTTTTGAAAAAATTATAGCAAGAACGTCCAGCTCTTTATCTAAATCTTGTGGGAATGGTCTTTAAGCAGTGGGTGGAAACCGGAAGACCCGGAGAAAACGCAAGAGGTTGGACAGACAACCCTACTCCTTGTTACGTACAACCGGGAGTCAAAATCACGCCAGTTGACTCAATGACAGACCTTATGATACAGCGCGCATGTGCTAACCATTCCACCCACCTGAGCATTAAATGAATTTGATGCCTTTTACTAATCAACAAATACATTTATATTTATTCTAAATAACAGTTTTTTTAAAATCATCTTACCAAGAGCCATTTCTATCTTTTCTATTGTGTCTGCTTCCAAATAAAATCTACAATGAAACAAAAACCACACAATTTACAAATTATCTCCCTTTAATGTGTCAAGGGAGATAATTGTCAATAAACTTTTAAAACATTCTTTCAAAAAACCCATTGAACATTGATTAAGGATGTTGGTGTAAAAACGTTGAAAAGTGCCATTTCAGAATGAAATGAAATGGGGTTTAACATCCTACTTTTCTGCTCTGACTGGGCTATGAAGACTGGCATATGCTATACAGTGTGCTATAAACGAAATTTTGCCTGGACAGTGGCACTATGTCCTACGCTTACATTGAATTCCATCTGCCAAGGGATCTTTTACATGCACACCAATGTATACACAGGTCCTCAGTTTTTCGTCCCATCAGAACGACTAGACAGCTGTCCTTTCAGGTCTTTCGTCCTTAGTGCAATTTCACAAAATCTGGCAAAAATAGTATTTTTGCATATTTTAGACCAGACCAGAATGATATAAATGAATAAGTTGTTAAGAAAATCTGCTAATAATAGATTTATTTGAAAAAATCAAATGATCTTTAATATTTAAACAAAACATATTTGTCCAACTTATTGCAGTAGCGTTCTCACAATTATAGTACTATGAATAAAGATAAATGTTTAGAATTTAATTTGCCGGAGGAATGAATGAATAAAATGGGATTTAACGTCCTACGCTTAAGCACCTAACCTGGGCTAATTGAAGACGGGGTGAATAAAGATAATCAATGAAAATTATAACACCCAGAAATGTCAACCTGACACGACCTCCCACTAAAACTGTTCAGATTTACATGTAGTGTAGGCCATCGAAAATATAAAAACACGAAACGAAATACTGGGGCCTTTTTCACGAAATTTTAACTTAAGATAAAATCCAAATTTTAGTACATACTTAAATCTGATTGGCTAAGCGCTAAAATCAATCTAATACTATCCAATCGAATTACTAAAATCGGATTTTATCTTAGTTAAAATTTCGTGAAACAGGCCCCAGATCTGTATTTTAATCAGATTGAAAAAAACATTCTATCTATACTTTCTTTACCTCTCTGAAAATTTTCTCATTCTAACGACAAAACCAGCGTATGGATTATACGGCAGGTCTGTTCTGTTCAATAATCTGTTCAAAACCATTCGAAAATTAGCGTCTAATCCGGTTTTGTCCAGATATTCCCGTATTTGGTTGTTTAGTCGAGCGTTTGGACCAGATGGTACGTCATACTTTGCTCTTTCTAAGATTTCTGATGCCTGAAAATAAGAGAGATAGGCTCAACAAAACTGAAAAAGATCAAGGTTTTAACACATCAGGCCATTTGTCGTTCCCTGCGATACATATTTTGACCATTAATAGTTTGTTTTTATGATATGTGTCGAGGAAAAGCTGTGTGCGTTATTTCTATTTTGTGGATAATATCATATTTTCTATAATTTTATCAATGCTTAAATGTACTCAAATTGAGTATTTAACATTGTGCAACACTGTTAACATAAAATCTCTAAGGTAAATATTTAAATTCTAATCTTCTTTTACTTGTCCGTCTGTACCTAACATATAAATAGGGCTCTTTCAAATGATCTTTTTGTCGTAAGTCTCTACTAACATATAACTAGGACTCCCTTTGATGATCTTTCTATCCTTCGTCGCAAGTCTATACAAGACTCACTCAAATGAAAAATAAGTGACTGTAAGAAAAATGAATTGTTGACTTACATCTGACTGTACTGACTCAGGCTTTAAGAATAAATGAAAAGCTGACTTACATCTGATTGTACTGATTCTGGTTCTGATATGGTTGCTAGACTTGGTGCAGCAGATCCACCTCGAGACTGTCGTCGAACCACGGGAGGCTGTCCAGCAGGGGATTGAGGTTTTCTGCCATTACTGCTAGGTTTGTATTGAGCTTTTTGCTGTATGGGTAAATGAATGAATGAATGAAATGGGGTTTAACGTCCTACTGTTATGCACTTAACCTGAGCTAATTGAAGACGGGGTATGGGTAAATGAAATAGGATCAAATCTATTTTGGTATATAGCTCTGTTACTAGTTTTTTAGGCTTTTAATATTTCTACTGAGAGAGAGAGAGAGAGATAGACAGACAGGGAGACAAAGAGAAGCAGACACAGACAGACAGAGAGGAAAGAGAGATTTGGTTCTTGTCCACAAACACAAACTAGGTCATTTTGGGACTAATACATGGTACAATTTTATTTCAATAATTTGCTTGTCAGAGCATAGGGGAGGAAACCACAGGACCTTGGGGAGTTGCGCAGGCAACCCTACTTGTCACGCACTAGCTTAGGGATCAAAACTGCATACGCTACTTGACTCAATGACAGATCTGATCATCTAAATCGCAAGCATCCCCCTGGTCGGATAGCCGTGGCGATAGAGAGGCGGCTTCTCACCAATGCATGGAGGTTTCAATCCCAGCTCGGGGCAAGAACTTTATCGTTGTAAGTGAGAGGGATATTCGGTCTCCCGTCTGATCAGGCAGGTTTCCCCCGAATTCTTCGGTTTCTTCCTGCAGTAATGATCGTTATTATTCGCACGAACTGTGCCAAGGGCCAAATTGGAAACAGGCCTCAGGCCTAATTTGCTACCCTTGTAAAATGACGCGATTATTATTATTATTATTATTATTATCATTATCATTATCATTATCATTATCATTATCATTATCATTATCATTATTATTATTATTATTATTAACCAAAACAACTACAGTAAATAGAAATTCTAATTTACTCAGCATATTGAAAACCTTAAAATCTTAAAAACTGACATACAAGTTAAGTGTAGGCCTATATATCAGTTGCATGACGTCCCTATAAAAAATGATATGGGGTATTCTGCACCCAAAAATTGTGCTATGGGAAAATATTGCCAAGACAGCAGCCTTTTTCGCCTCCTGTCCTTTTAGCTCGGTGATAGCTTTCAAATAATATTAAATGCTTCACTATTTATATAAGTTTATAGAAACTAAAGTTGTTTTATCAATAAACTTCATTAGCCCAGTCGGTTCAGAACGGTACGTGGGACGTTAAACCCTGTTTCATTTCACCATTAAGCTTACTATACTTCTAGAATAAATTTAATCGACCTACTTTGTTTTGCTTTGCTTTATTATCAGCTGCTTTGTTTTTATTGGTCGACATCTTCGCTGATGAAACTTTTGGCTACCAAAAAATAATATTTGTACCGTAGCCTAGCCAATGTGGTTCTGCATGATGTTACGTTATTATCTTCATTCTCCCATGAACCTTCCCCACTATTCTATCAGTGGATTAATTACAAGTTTTTAATAAATTTTAATCAATGTGATGTTTTTTCTGTATTTGTGCACTGTTGAAGATTAGTTATAAAAGTTGAACAAAATAAAAGTCAGTTGATATATATTAAAGTTTAACTAAAACTTAAAACCATCAAAGCTACTAAACTTTGTGTTATCAGTTCGTTATAAATGTTACGGAAATAAAAATATGTTTAGTGTTTTGCCTTTAACTGTTTTAAAACGTCTGGCAGCCTTGTCAAAACACGGTCTCTGTCATGACATGTCACATACAAACCAAAACAATGTCACGTGGTTTCTAACACGTGCGTCGCAAACGTAAACAAAAGATGGCGACATAGTAACAGCTTTCTACCAGTTTTTATTGATTACTAATGGAACGGATTGATTTTAATAGTCAAATTACGCTTGTGATGCAATTTAATTTTAGTTAATAGTGTTAGTATTATATTTCGTGGACAGTTCTCGTGAAGTACCACTTCCGGTTGCTTGTAAATAAGCAAGATGGCCGCGCCCAGTGAAGAACGTGAATTTGGAAGAAAACCAAAAATTATCAAATCTGTATCTAAATTAGGCACAGAAAAACGATTAATTGTTGTTCTCGAGAGAGCCTCATTAGAAACAGTCAAGGTAATTTTAATTTTGATGAACTTTAAAGGTTTAAAAAATATATTTTTTACCCCAAAATAACGAAATATTAAAAATGGTTATTTGTTTACATGGTAGTAGATAGTAGATACAGCACATGGTTTTGCCCACGTGCAGATATTGGGTAAACAGACAACTCCGAACAAAGACCCCTTGGACTATTAAGACCAGTCTGACGAGTTGATAGACCACTCCAATCAAAACAAAAGAGGACTCCGACAGGTATTATGCTTTACTTCTGTCTTGGCCAAGGGCTGAAGTGGCCTATCGCCACTATCAGGTTAAATAATAATGGTAGACATAACAGAAAAAAAAATCCATACCATTTATTACATGTACGAAATGATACTTCTTAACATAAGTATTGCATAATACCATATAGATAATACCATAATATAAACATTAATTTAATACGTAAATTTACATAGACATTTAATATTTAACATAATTACTATAATTATTTAACATAATTACTATAATTATTTCACATACATTGTATAAAAGAATACCAGACAACTCATCCCAAAGACAACTCATCCCAGACAACTCATCCCACTAAAAGACAACTCATCCCACTTTTAAAGACAATTCATCCCAAGTCAAAAGACAATTCATCCCAAGTTAAAAGACAATTCATCCCAACTTTATTGAGAGAGACTCAGGTTATAAGACAACTCATCCCAACAAATATAAGTGACTTCGAATTCAAGTTATAAATAAATACCACAAATTAATCACTAATATATGAATTTATTACATCAACAATTTATTAAATATTACATTTATGTATGAATTTATTACATCAACAATTTATTAAATATTACACTTTATTATATAAACTAATATATTTATCAACTTTATTATATAAACTAATACATTTATCAACTTTATTATAAAAACTAATACATTTGTCAATTTTATTATATAAACTATTTTATTATTTAACTAATTGATTTTATTTCCTATTGAGATATTACACTTGATTGTCAGTTTGTCGTTCAGTCAGTCGGTCCATATATTCCTCCACATCTTTTCAATAACTGGTTGGTGCTAATTTCCTCGTTCGTGTATAAGTTCCAAAGTTCAAATAGTTTACTTTGTGTCGTCCTGGTAAGTTTTTTCAATTTGCCTTCCGAAACCATTTTCATTTGTATAGGTAGTTGTGCAGCTTCTTTATATAGTAATGTGATGAGTAGATAGAATTGTAGATTTCCTTTTCGGGCCTTTTGATTTATGCGGTTGTGCCAACCTTCAACATCGTTGTTAGTTCTAATTGATCTGCCAAACACACTCCATGTCGGGATGGTCCATACATTGCTGGTCAGCCAATTATCCATGTGCTTACTTTTCCTGAATATTTTCTGGCATTCCGACATCAGGGCAAACTGTCAAATGGAAGGTAGTCTGGTCTACCGGTAAAGACAGTCTTGTACTTTCTGCCCTCGGTGATGTAAAACTAGTAAAACTTGTGGTTTCATCGGGTGCTGTGCATTCAATACATTTGAAGGCCACCATTGTCAAATCTTTTACCATCCTGCGGTACTGAGCTCTAGATATATCTGAAAGATACAATAGTGTAGTTAAAAATAACATTAAAGTCTGAATTTAGTTTTGAATTTAGCATTGAATTTAATACAATAGCGTTGAGTTTAATACAATAACATTGAATTTAATACAAAAAATAACATTAAAGTCTTACCAGTATTACATGTTCGATGCTGCCATCGTTCACAGCCGTCACACTGAACAGCCTCCTGTCTTGGACGAACCATGGACTCACAAACTATGCAGTTATCAGACATTTTGAAAAATGATACAGAAATATTTGAGTGCAGTATTTTTATACAAAACCCCAGCTTTGAGACTTACTCAAACCATTTAAATTAATTGTCTTTGAAGTGCTTCACCAATTTAATTAGTTTGTAATAGGGGTAAATACTACAACTCAATTTAGTTAATCCTTGTTTTGTTAATTGATTTTGTGTGAAGTGCTTCATGATGAACAAATAAAAGAAACATTTCTACTAATCTATTAAAACAACAAAGTACTAAAACAGTAATACAAACAGGTAATCATCAATTTATTACAACAACAATACCAATTTGATTTAAACAAACAGTAATCACCAATTTGATTAAAACAACAATATCAATCTGATTAAAATAACAATATCAATTTTGTGTTGGTCTGAGTGGTCTTCAAAGATTGTAACTAAACTGTTTTGAAACAAACAAATATCACTTATATTTTCAAAGATTGTAACTAAACTGTTTTGAAACAAACAAATATCACTTATATTTACGAACATACGAACTATAAAAAAAATTTCACATACATAATACATCTAAATACATAGATCGTACATAATAGTACAGTTCTATGATTAAATGATTAGCCTAATTTTAATAGAGTGTTTGCACTGACGTCATAATTTGTTAAGGGTACGTATAGACTTGCATGCTTTGTATGGGTGGTACGAAGGAATCCTGGCGTATTCAACACAAGGCGAATTCAACACCAGAAAAATCAGCGTATTCAACACCAGTACATGTATATATTGTTATTTTAAACTTCAAATCAATTCCGATGTCCTTGAGTACGTCAAGAACCAATGGATATCAAACCGAATGTTTAGTGCGAAGAGTTGGTCCGTGTTTATGCGCCCCGTTCACCGAATAAAGACGTCGAGGGTTGGCATAACCGAATCAACTCTCGACTGAACACTCGGGGATCTGTTCCATTTTATTTATTACTTGTTTTGTATTATGTAAATATTGTCTTCGAATATGAAATATTTCAACTGTTGTTTGTATTATGACTATTTAATTTAAGATAAATAATAAATATCATGTTAATCCTGCTTTTGTCTTATAATATACTGGTCTTGAATACGCCAATTTTACTGGTGTTGAATTAGTCTGGTGTTGAATACGCCTGATACGGTACGAAGTGTCCAACCAGATGTTGATTGTCAGTTTCTTATAATCTAATAAACGTGGTAAACATAGCTTGTTGTTTCTTATAATACCATCAACTCTATCACCTAATCAGATCAGAGGGTGTGAAGTACCTGTACCTAATTAGGGATTATCCAATCAGTTGATTAATTAGTACTCACCTCTATCCTTCAAATTGCAATTACACTTTACAACATGTACTTTTTCGGGTTGGCATAGGTTGTTATGTCTCCAGGACACAGGAGTTGTATAACTATATCACCACATCGACGATTAAAATTTGTTTAAATATATCGTTTTTCATTAAATTAAAAATGTTAGGCCCCAACGACTTAATTTGGTGGCCATTATGACCAAACTGTTTGGACATTATGACTACAGTATAGCTGTTTTGACCAAACCTGTTTTTGGCCGTTATGGCATAGGGCCATGGGCATTAAGTTTCAACTTGGTTCAAGTGGTCTTTGGCCTGTAGGGCCATCCATAAAGTACGTACGCTCAAAATGGGTAAAATTCAGACCCCCCTCCCCCCTGTACGCACCTTTTGCCATTGAATTAACGCACCTGTACGCTTTTGTCGTGACCCCCCCCCCCCCCTTCAAGCGTACATACTTTATGGATGGCCCCTGAGTTGTCATGCATTCAGATATTGCACAAGAATTTACCCACGATTCACCATCTTACACCCGCAGCTATATGTACATGTAACTTAGTTGGACGATCCTGCTATGTCTGATTTATTTTCCTACATTGATTGTATTTACTACCATATCGCTAAAAACCTTAAGATAATTCAACAGGCCATTGTTAGCTACCATTGTTAGCCCCTTTATTTCATTTCACCTTACTCCCGCATTTTCTTTATTTAAACATTATGTAAGGGGCCATCCATAAAGTATGTACGCTTGAAGGGGGGGAGGGGGGGTCACGCCAAAAATGTACAGGTACGTTAATTCAATGGCAAAACGTGCATACAGGAGCGTACAGGGGGGGAGGGGGGGTCTGAAATAAACCCATTTTGAGCGTATGTACTTCATGGATGGCCCCTAAAGGCTTAATCTGAATTATTAATTAGACATTAATTAACTTATCCAGACCATAATCAACTCTCATTCTCAATGTCATCGCTAGCCTGTGGTATTTACTTTAGTAATGACGATCCAGATTAAGTCTAAAATTCAAAAGCTGATACATGTATCTCAGTTCATCAAATTCCCTTTAGATCAGGCCCGTAGCCAGAAAGTTGTTTTTGGGGGGGGCAAAGATGTTTTCGGGAGGGCCAACTAGCATGGGCATCTGCATGAATTTTGCGTTAAAGGCCAATTTTCTTGTGATTTTGGGGGGGCAAGACTCAGTATTGGGAGGGCAGTTGCCCCCCCCCCCTCCCGTGCCTCCCCCTGGCTACGGGCCTGCTTTAGATTATCTAGTTTTTAACTATTATAGTGAGAACTGCCAACTCTTTATCTAATCTCCCTCAATGTATCTTATTTTCCAACAAATGGCAGATATTGTGTAAAATCCTAATGACTTGAAACTTAATAGTTATCAAATTTTCTATTTCAGACTGGAAAATCGTATGAACTATTAAACTGTGATCGACATAAACATTTATCTAAAAAATTTAAAAAAGATATTTCACAATGCCGACCAGATATTACTCATCAGGTAACTACTGTCTGTTAGTCCCGAAATGACCTAGTTGTGTTGAGTGGACGTTAAACCCCATTTCTCTCTCTCTCACTACTGTATGATATTATAACTTGTGTGGTGCCATCCTCCTGCAGGGGGAGGGGATGGCCAATGGTTAGCACATGCACACTGTATTGTAAGGTCTGTCATTGAATCAACTGGCATTGTTTCGATTCCCCGGTTGTACATGAAAGATCCCTGCATTGGCCGAGAAAGATCATCATGATTTTCCGACGTGGTTTTTCCCTGTCAGTGGTGCGAGACATGGGCCCTGACAAGTACAGCTGTCTAATCATTTGAATGGGATTAAAAAAAGAGTTCTCGTGTATATATTGGCATGCGCCTAAAATATCCCTTGGCAGTTTGAATTTGATATAAGAGTAGACCATAGCGCCACTATCCAGGCAAAAGTTTCCTTACAGCACTTCTTCATTATCTAAGTCAGAGCAGAACAGTAGAACATTAACGGTTAAATTTCATTCGGGGGATTAAATGGCAGGTTTTTAGTGCTCTCTGTATCATAAGGTCTGTCATTGAGTCAACAGGCGTGGTTTTCCATTCTCGAGTTGTACTTGATAAGGAGAAGGGTCGTCTGTCCAACCTCGTGAAGTTTTCTTTGGGTCCTCCGGTTTCCTCCCACTGCCAAAGACCCATACACACAGGCGTCTTATTAAAATAATATGACCTGTGTGTTAGTTCCAAAATTTTTTTTGTTTTCTTTTTTTTTTACGGGGGGTTGGGATGGCCTAGTGGTCTAGAGTGCCGCGCTTCGACCTCTAGCTGGCCGGCTACCTCTGGCTCGGGCTGTGGTTTTGAGCCCTGGTGTGAACGTATGTGGCATGGAGATAGGGGCGTCTTCTCAACCTCGTGGGTTTCCTCCGGGCACTCCTGTTTCCTCCCACTGCTAAAGACCCCTACGCGCAAGCGAATTATTGAAATAAAGTTGCACCATGTGTTTGGCCCGAAATGACCTAGTTTGTGTTGAGTGGACGTTAAACCCCATCTCTCATTTTTGTTTTCTGTTTCAGTGTTTATTAATGTTAATGGATAGTCCGTTAAATAGAGCTGGTTTACTACAAGTTTACATTCATACAGAGAACAATGTCTTAATCGAGATAAATCCACAAACTAGGATACCAAGAACATTTGAAAGATTCTGTGGTCTTATGGGTAAGTCATCATAGATAGGCCTATATGTAACAATACCTACGTCAGATATCTAACTTGGGGGTTAGATGGTCGAATGGTTAACATGGCATATGCACATTGTACCATTGAGTCAACTGGTTGTACATGACAAGGTGTAGGGTCGCCTATCCAAATTTGTATGTTTTCTCTGGATTCTCCCGCTGTTAAAGACCTCTATGCGCAAATGAATAATTGAAATAAATTTGAAGCATATGTAAGTCCCGAAATGATCTAGTTTGTGTCTAGTGGACGTTAAACCCCATCTCTCTGTGTCTCGCTTACTACTTTTATAAGTCAACTTATGACATACTTTCTTTAAGTTATTTTATTATCTGTGTTATTTCTCTCTCTCAGGCAATTACTGGGATCACTGTCTGGTTAGTTAATGCACTTGAGACATCTTGATAAATACTGTAAATCACGTAAATAGAACGGATATATATACAATATTTCTTCTTTTTCAGTTCAGTTACTCCACAAATTAAGTATACATGCTTCAGATGGTCCACAGAAATTATTAAAGGTAGGAGGTTAATTAAAGGGGTTTTGGCATTGAGTCAATTGGTGTGAGTTCGATTCCACACTTGAACATGGCAAGGAATAGTGTTACCTGTCCAATCGCATGTTTTTTTTTCCAGGTCCTCAAACTGCTTAAGACCTGTGCACGCAAGCGAATTATTAAAATAAAATTGAACCATATGTTACCTCACCCCCACCCCCTATAGTGCTTAATATTAACACTCTTTAATGTCATTGAAACAATTTCTAATTTCAGGTTATAAAAAACCCTGTGACAGATCATCTTCCTGTTGGTTGTACAAGATTAGGTACATCATTTCAAGCTGAGGAAGTCGTTAATCCTAGAACACTAGTACCTAAAGATAGTCCAATGGTTATAGTCATAGGTGCCATGGCACACGGAAAAGTAAGTATTTTATTTGGGTTTCAGATAAGATCCTTATAATTACATACCTTCATGTAATCAAGGGCCATGCCTTCATGTAATCAAAGGACAGACCTTTATGTAATCAAGGGTCAGACCTTTGTGTAATCAAGGTACATACCCTCATGTAATCAAGGGACGTGCCTTCATGTAATCAAGGGACACACCTTCATGTAATCAAGGGTCAGACCTTGTGTAATCAAGGGACATACCTTCATGTAATCAAGGGACACACCTTCATGTAATCAAGGGACACACCTTCATGTAATCAAGGGTCAGACCTTTGTGTAATCAAGGGACACACCTTTGTGTAATCAAGGGCCATGCATTCATGTAATCAAGGGACACACCTTCATGTAATCAAGGGACACACCTCATTGAGCACTGGCTCACTAGTGAGGTCCTGGTTCAATATTGGTATCGGTAGAGACAGTTTACACTTGCCAGTTGCGGAGGAAGGTGTGACTGGCAGGGAAAAGTATTTAGTTTTTCGGATTGACAAAAAAACTAGGTCTCATGTAGCCATGTATGATAAAGATTCTCTGAAAGTTCTTATATCGAATTCCAACTGCCAAGTGATCTTTTATGTGCACGCCAATATTTTCTCAGGGTCTCAGATTTTTGTCCTATCTGAACACCATGCCAGAACCACGTCAGAAAATGCTGATTAACTGTCTTGGCTAACACCTGGATAGATCAAGGGACCTGCAAGCTAGCGAGACATCTTACTCACTAAACCACAGCCTCTCCTACATGGTATAGGACATTAGACATCAATTCATTTCCTGCCTAATCAGATTAAATTACAGTTCGATATGTCGTATGAGCGGCTTTTGACCCTATGACATCAGACATTGATCAATCGATCAGCGTTGACGTTTCTAGTTGTTTACCCACTGTTTCGGGCATGAAATGCCAAGAAGTCGCCGTAACAGATCGTTACATTGACTAATCCCTCACTTCAACCAAAATGCTGGTAATATAACAACTTTTCCAAATCCTGGTGTAGTATACACAAGTAAAATTATGAACTATAAAAATCAAAACGAAATATGATCTGTGTTTTAATCAGATTGTTTATATATTTATATTTTTCAGGTTGATATAGATTATGTAGAGAAATCCGTATCCGTTAGCAACTATCCGTTATCTGCAGCACTAACATGTGCTAAATTCTGTTCAGCGTTTGAAGAGGAATGGGGTGTCATTTGAAATAAAATTATATATTTTGTATACACTTTATCTTGGGTTTTTTTATTTTTATTAATTAGCACATTTCATTCAGTCAGTTTAAGAATGGAAAAACAGGCCCCGGGTTCACAATACATTCTTAGACCTAAATTAAGAATTTACTCAACCAAATTGTTTTCTTATTATAACTAAAATATAGACGTTTATAAAACTTTTATCGTTTTAATGTATCAAATAAATCAATAAGAAACTATGTGTAAAGTTTTGTGTTGCTGGATCAAAGATATTTCTCATAAACAGTGTTTGTAAAATGAGTAAATTCTTAACTTAAGTCTGAGAATACTTTGTAAACTCGGGACATGATGCCCATTGTCTTATGCACGTATTAAGTACATGCATATCTATTTTTTTTAATAAAGTCTTGACCAATCAAATAGCTTATCACTCAGCAATAAGATTCAAAGTTAGTGTTTTCTAAACTCGTGACCAATCAAATAGCTTAACTCAGAGTATGTTCCTCATTGAACTCCACCGAAAACAGCCACACCCACTTTAAACATTCTACCTCAATCAGAAGATTAGTTATTTTAACAGACAGACAAAAACCAAAAAGGCAGGTGACAAAAAAGAGTAATCGTTTTTTTCACAAATAAATATTTACACATTTGAAATATTTGGATGCTGGTCGTTTGCATTGTTCAGACACATTTGTTTTTTTAAACATTCAATCATTCCCTGTGCGAGATTATTTGATGCTCTTTTTACATATTATTTCAAACCAGAAAGGCGGTAAACAAAAAAAGATTAAATTGTACTTTTCATAAATAAATATTTACACATTGTCTTATTCTGTATGTGAAATATTTGAAATGTCTTTACACATTATTTCATTCTCTGTGTGAAACATTTTGATGTTGGTCGTTCGCAAGATTCAGTCCCATTTGTCTTTTAATTTCATAGAGAATAACACCAGCTGCAATAGACGTGTTTAAACTGTTAACTACAGTTGTCATGGGAACGGTCACAATCTGTCCAAACCGATCGAACGCCATCTTTTTAGCCTCTGGACTGACACCTTCAGTTTCACCGCCAATTATTAAAGCCACGTTAGACGCTACGTCGAGTTTATCATAGCTTGTGATCGAAAGGGGCGTTCTTTTGTAAAGTTTCTTCATTGATTTAGTCATGTGACCTTCAGATTCATCATCATCCTCTTCACGGTGTTCGTCTATATTCACATCTGGACCTTCGATCGTCACGGTTTCTGCCAAATCTAGAAATAAATCGGCATTCTTTTCGTCCAATCCTCTGGTGATTCTATGTGATTGTCTCGTGTCAGCTATGAAAATTTGAGTCGAGGAATTAAAATAGTTTGAAACGGTATCCCACGTGAAGCCTGTATATATTGGGATATTAAAATGGCAGCCCATACCAGCACGAAGTACCTTCGGTTCCCAGGCATCAACACAACCTGTCAAAAACAAAATAATAATGTTTATTAAAATGTTAACTACCCCCAATTGTCTAATTAATTTGACGAAGTGGGGAAGAACTATGTACTGTGTTCTAAGATTTAAAAATAGGTTGGGGAAAATACCTGCAAGGCGTTATATTACGCCCCACACACAGTGAGTGGGAGTTGTCCAGGACGTAATATAACAACCTACACATGCTGCGATCGTAGGGGCATTCCCAGGGGAATGATAACAACTCTTCCAGAACCTAGTGTAGTACAGACAGGTAAAACGAAAATTTTGAACAATAAAAATGAAACGAAATTGGATCTGTGTTTTAAAGGCCCAATACTACTCTTGTAACTGAATATGTCCTAATCATTATTCTGGTCAACAAATTGTACTACATGTATTTTACAATATTCCAATTAATTGATGATACAAATTTCATTGTAACACACAGTCACCGTATTTAAAAAATTGGAAAAATTCAACTAAATGATTTGAAAAGCTTTACGTAAACCTTTTCAAATGTAACTTAGATTTAAAAATATTTTCGAACCCTCTGGACAAGTAAAATAGGATGCAATGGATAATTTACACAACAGGTAGGACACTTTAACATCTAATAGTTTAGAATAAGGCTATTATTTATTTTCTAGAGCTGCCAAGCCAGCAAGAGTGGTATTGTCCCTTTAAAGAGCGAGGTCTCGGTTTTATCACCTCGCGTATTTCAAACGGGTCTCGAAATTGAAGAATTCGTTGGCCAGCAGGAGTGTTATTGTCCCTTTAATCAGAATCCGATTGAATTATAGACCTATATATACCTTTAACTGTCATAACTGCTTGACATCCAACTGCTGCCGCTGTTCTGATCAATGTACCCATATTTCCTGGATCACGAACTCGGTCACAGATCAGAGTAACGGGTAGACTTTCTTTAGGTAAACTTAACGCCTCACCTTGATTCGGTTTCTCAAATATAGCTAAAAATACAAAAACACAAATCACTTGAAAATCAACTACTGTTTTGTTTTATCGGTTGTACGTGACAAGGAGTACGGTCACCTGTCCAACTTCAGGGGTTTTCTCCGGGTCCTTCGGATTCAATTCCTCACACTACTAAAGACCCCTATACACAAGTGAATTTATGAAATAAGATTGAACCATATGTTAGTCCCGAAATGACCTTGTTTGTGTCAAGTGGATGTTTAACCCCATTTTTCTCTCTATCAATATATGTAGCAGGTTCATGAACTCGTGGACAACATTTGAATGAACTGAACTACCGGGGAATGCCACTAGTCCGCGGGTTCATTAGTCCACCGATATCTATTGCTAGGGTTGGGTAAGGCTTCATAAGTCCACGATATCTATTATTAGAGTAGGGGTTCATTAGTCCACCGATACCTATTATTAGAGTAGGGGTTCATTAGTCCACCGATATCTATTATTAGGGTTAGGCCTTAGGGTTCATTAGTCCACTGATATCTTTTATTAGAGTAGGGTTCATTAGTCCACCGATATCTATTATTAGAGTAGGGGTTCATTAGTCCACCGATATCTATTATTAGGGTTAGGGTTCATTAGTCCACTGATATCTTTTATTAGAGTAGGGGTTCATTAGTCCACCGATATCTATTATTAGAGTAGGGGTTCATTAGTCCACCAATATCTATTATTAGGGTTAGGGTTCATTAGTCCACTGATATCTATTATTAGAGTAGGGGTTCATTAGTCCACTGATATCTTTTATTAGAGTAGGGGTTTTATTAGTCCACTGATATCTATTATTAGAGTAGGGGTTCATTAGTCCACCGATATCTATTATTAGGGTTAGGGTTCATTAGTCCACTGATATCTTTTATTAGAGTAAGGGTTCATTAGTCCACGGATATCTATTATTAGGGTTTGGGTTCATTTGTCCACCGATATCTATTATTAGGGTTTGGGTTAGGATAAGGGTTAATTGGTCCACCGATGTCTGTTGTTAGGGTCGGGGTTCATTAGTCAACCGATTTCTATTGTTAGGGTTTGGGTCCATTAGTCAACCGATATCTATTATTAGGGTTAGGGATTTGTCCACCAATATCTATCATTAGGTTAGGGTTAGGTTAGGCTTCATTTGTCCACCAATATCTAGTGTTGGGGTCAGGTCAGGTTTATTGATACTCGTATTTATAGTATTTCTTATAGTGCATTCGCGGACTAGTGAACCCCTCTCGAAATAAGGGTTAGGGTTAGGTTTATTGGATACTTATATTTATAGTATTTCTTAAAGTGCATTCACGGACTATTGAACCCCTCTTGAAATAAGGGTTAGGGTTAGGTTTATTGGATACTCATATTTATAGTATTTATTTATAGTGCATTCACGGACTAGTGAACCCCTCTTGAAATAAGGGTTAGGGTTAGGTTTATTGGATACTCATATTGATAGTATTTCTTTGGACTAGTGAACCCTCTCGAAATAAGGATTAGGGTTAGGTTTATTGGATACTCATATTTATAGTATTTCTTAAAGTGGTGGACTAGTGAACCCCTCTCGACATAGGGGTTAGGGTGAGGTTTATTCGATACTCATATTTATAGTATTTCTAATAGTGGCGGACTAGTGAACCCCTCTCGACATAAGGGTTAGGGTTAGGTTTATTGAATACTCATATTTATAGTATTTCTAATAGTGGTGGACTAGTGAACCCCTCTAGAAATAAGGATTAGGTTTATTGGATACTCAACTCATATTTATAGTATTTCTTATAGTGCATTCGCGGACTAGTGAACACGCAGACTAGTGAACCTCTCTTGAAATAAGGGTTAGGGTTAGGTTTGGACTATTGAACCCCCCTTGAAATACCTACCCATAAGACCAGACGGTGATTGGGTATCCGACCATATTTTGAGTTGTTTGTAAGTAATTTTATACAATGGTGTCGTCGACAAAGATTCTTGTCGTAAGTCGGACAGCAGTTTAATATCACTAAAATACAGCTGTTTCATTACTCCACCAGCTTTTAATCCATCGTTAATTAGCCTATGACCTTCCAATAATATTATCTTCTTCTCTTCTCGCTGAGGTTTGGACTTGGCGGCTAGAATGGTTTTACTGAAATCAATCGAAAAAAAAGGATTTAATAGGCGTATTAATTATGATGAAAATGTGATCCAAACACATTGTCAGTACGGTAGTGCTACTGCGAAATCTTGTATCTCAAAGTTTTTATGATTCTTTAGATGAGAAAAAAAGAATGAAATGGGTTTAAACGTCCTACTATACATGAATTGCCAATTTGGAAAACAAGGTGCATCGGCATTTTTCGAAATTTGGTCAAAGAAATCCCATACGAAGCAATGGACGCTCCTCGTAAGTTTTTCCCCCTCTTCCCAGAATGCACATTGTTTTCCAAATTGGCAATTCATGTGTTATGCACATAACCTGAGTTGAGACGAGATATGAGACCAATAACTGTGTTTTGCAGTGGTGGAAACAAGTCACGGACCACGACTACATTGTGTAATAGAGAGAGAGAGAAATGGGGATTAACGTCCACTCGACACAAACTAGGTCATTTCAGGACTAACATATGTTTTGGGGGTGTTTTTTTTCAATTATTCCCTTGCGCGTAGGGGTCTCTAACAGTAGGAGGACCCAGAGAAAACCCATGAGGCTAAATTGACAGGCGACCCTACTCCTTGTCACCTACAACAGGGGACATTGTGTAATAATTTGCACGATGTTCAGGGCTGGATTAACCTTGTGGGGGGCCCGGGACATACCAACTGTGCGGGGCCCCCCATTCTTGTTTGTTCAAATTGTTCGCACTGACCGCGGATCGTACTAATATGTACTCCCTTCCCCTTGAGTGCCTTAGGTGTTTTCCTCCAGGATTTAAAAAAAAATAAATTAGGATTAATTTCAGTGCATTTGAAACAATTCCATTGCAGCGATTCCATTGACGTTCAGAATTCGTTGACAATTTGAGTATTTTAAACATACTTTTTCTCTTATGGTGTTTCCATTAACTTTATTTTAGTGAAATCTGGGAAAAAATATTGTTATGACTGAGAATTGTGGGGGGACCCCTATATGTGGGGGGCCCGGGACATTTGTCCCACTTTCATGACTTTGCCTCCCCTAGATACGGCACTGACAATGTCACACATGTACGATGTCCGTGAGTCTATGGCAGGTGTCTATGTCCAGGCTTGTAAATATTTGTTGTATGATAATTGGTGTCCAGGCTTCGTTATAAATTAATATACCTTAACCTACCCAAATCTCTTATCCCCATCGTCCAACTTTTCATATTGGTATTTTGAACTGGATTTAGTAGTTTCAAATATTTTATTTTGCCTTTTAATTTTTTCGACTGTCATTTTCTGATCTCCATGTTTGGGGGTTTTCTTTCCATTTTTGTCTTTGGATGAGTTTTTGATATTTTGTTGCACTGGATCTGTAGGTATGTAGGACAAATAAGGATTCTGAGAGGGGTCTACCACTGAAATCCCCTTTTCTGCAAGTTTTTGGCTTTCCATTTCTGGCGTTAGCATATTTTCCACACGCCTTCGAACTCCTCTGGCGTATGATCTGCATATTAGATTGTGCGACAGGTTGTATGAGCACGCCTGTGGCTTAAATCTAAATAAAGTTCTAAAACCACTAGAAATACACGTTTTCGTGGACGCCGCCATTTTGTTGGTTGACCTTGTATTAAGTCACGTTTTTCAGGTCATATGTCCTAATACCAAAGCACAACAAAGGGTCTGAACAAACAAGACTACATTGTAGTGTAAATAACATCACATGACTATCATGTGACAAGCAAACCTGAATGAAATTACTCGACCGACAAGTGGAAAATTATTCAGCATAAAAACGCCGACAACGTTGTATTGTTAGTGTATACTCATATATATCAAAATGGCATCCAGAAGAGCTCTCCATTTTGTATTTAAAATTGGAAATAGACACGAAACAGCCAAGTTTTACAGAGATGTGCTTGGTATGAAGGTAGGTTTGTTTTTAACAATATTTAGGCTTACAAATTTTACTATATATGAATGATATTGATAGTATTTTTCATAGTAATCTTTAAGTGCATATGTTTATGTTAGGCATGCCTGTAATTATACTATAAACTCTGATATAGATTATCAAAATCTAATAGACATTAGAGTGCAGTGGGCCTTCAAACTATTACTATGCCTTTAAGATTGGCCTATATGACATTAATGTAGGCCTATAGTGATGTTTCCACCTCTCTAAAATGGTAAATACAATTTTTATTGGCTGTCATGTGTATTTCTCTTCCATAAAAGTCATGTGATAATTTTGATCATTTGAGGATGTCATATGACTTTTACAGATTTTACAACTAAACCCACAAGATAAAGGAAGGTTTTGATTGTGTCAAATGATAATTTGTTTAGTCCCCTAACAATATCTGATTTAAAGGACCTAAGTCCGTAACTCAAAATCCTCCAAAATCTTCGACATCGAAAACACGAATTATTGGTCAATTTAAATCAACATTGGTGTTGTGATCTCATCTGTTAACGGTAGGCCTCAGATATCCAATATTTAAAACAAAATAAACATTTTACCATTGGTACACGAATCGTGTACCATAGTGCGTTTCAGCGTCACATGTAACAAGTGACCAGACAGAACGAGGCTAGACATATTCAACAACTCCTGTCAAACGCTGAGGCCATATCTTATCTGGTGGGCATGCGCAGTAGACTGGAATAACCAGACACTATAATTTCCTCTTTGATTAAGACTCATGCCGTATTTCGCTGGACATAACTGATTCGAAATTAGAGTCAATACGGAAACAATTTAATGTAAAACAGTTAATATACAATCAGATTATATTATTATATGCGTTGCGACCTATTAGTGTCAATTTCTAGGTCCCAAATGTTAGCGATTTAGCTCCTTTAAATACAGATCAAAATTTTTTTTTTTACTTTCGATGGCCTACACTACATGGAGATCTGACCAGTTGTACTGGAAGGTTGAGACAGAGGTCATACAAGCGACTTTTGACCCTATGATATCAGACATAACCATTAACCAATCAGTGATGTTTCTATTGGATTACCCACAGTTCTGTGCACCTCACACCAAAAGGGTGCAGTAACAGACTGTTTTATTGGCTAATCCATAACATCATCCAGAACACATCCTTGATAACAACTCTTCAAGATTCTAGTTTAGTAAAGACAAGTAAAACAATATTTGAACTAAAACGAAACGATATAGTATAGGGTCTTTGTTTTAATCAGATTGGTCCCAAAATTCTTCCCAAGCCACTAAGTCCAACTAATATTTCTGTTCATATCTCATTGATTTAAAAATTTCTCAGTTGGAATATTTTTGGAGCCAGCTAGTGTAGTTGCACAGGAAAATGCTTTTTCAATAACTCTAGGCCTCAAAGAAATTTATCAAGGCTGGCTTGGAATAATATCAGAATATCAGGCACTACCGAACTACTTGTGTTGTTAGACTACCTGTCACTTTCAGAGAGAGAAAGAGAAATGGGGTTTAACGGCCACTCGACACAAGCTAGGTCATTTTGGGACTAACATATGGTTCAATTTTATTTTTATAATTGTCTTGTATATGTAAGGGTCTTTAGCAGTGGGAGGAAGCCGGGGGACCCAGAGAAAACCAATGAGGTTGGACAGACAATGTTATGGTATTAATAGATCTTGTGACGTAAGGGAATTCCATTGGGGAATCTCTAGATTGTAGCACGTGATTAATTAGAACAAAAGAGTTAGAATACACGCTTAAAGCAAATGGCAGTGTTTGTTGTTACTGTAAACTAATCCACGCATAACATGGTGTCAGAAGTGGCCATCGGGGGATGAATATACAATAATTTAACGAAGAAAGGTCCAGATAATTCATTTAAGTAAGTTATTTGATTATGGCGAAGCTGGAACCACCGAAAGAATTTGATTTTCTTCACCCCAACGAATGGCCGGAATGGAAGCGCCGGTATGCACGATATCGTCTAGCTACCAAACTTAATGAGGAAGACATAGCAGTTCAATTAAGTAATTTAATTTATTGTATGGGGGATGAAGCGGAATTCATTTTTACAACATTCACTCTTACCGAAGACGAGAGGGGAAATTTTGATACAATTATGGCCAGATTTGAGAATTATTTTGTTCCTAGACGTAACGTCATATCAGAAAGAGCAAGATTTCACGAGAGAAAGCAGAATCCTGGAGAAACTGTTGAAGTATTTCTCCGAAGCTTACACAAATTGAGTGAGACATGTGATTTTGGTAATCAAAGAGACAATAATATTCGTGACAAGTTTATATGGGGTTTAGGTGACAAAACCGTTTCTAGAACCTTACAATTGAGAGGCAATATCACTTTAAACGAGGCAATAGAAAGGGCAAGAAATCATGAGATGATCAAGTCGCAAAATCCAGGGGAAGAAGTCACAAATTCCTCAAATGTTGATTCTATACGTTTTAGAAGCCAAAGAAATCGAGGTAATTATAGAAGTAGAAGTAGAAGTAGAGTTAAAACAACAAGAATGCCTCATCAAAATTATGGTAATAATACAGACTCCGTAGATTGTAGTAGATGTGGGTATTCTCATAGACAAGGACAGTGTCCAGCATATCAGAAAACATGTAATGTATGCTATCGTGTAGGTCATTTTGCTAGAATGTGCCGTAGTCAACCTAGATCAAATACCGGTTGGGGTACTAATAATGCTAAGAAGAAAGTTTATGATGTTAGAAATAATGAAGATTATAAAGAGAATCATGATGATGTTGGTGATATTACTGATATACAAGAACATGATAGGCATGAATCAGCTACTGATAATAGAGTTAAAGAAGATGATGATAATGAAGATTTTATTATAGATGCTATAAATAATTCTGAAGATTCAGATGAATGGATCGTTCCTATACCAGTCGAAGGTGTTGAAATAAACTTTAAAATTGATAGTGGTGCGCAAGTTGACATTTTGCCTTTTAAATATTTTAGGCAAGTTCAAGCGCTTTCCAAAGGCAAAGTTAAATTAAATGATAAGCAGGTTAATTTGAAGACGTATACCAATGAACCAATAGAAAATTGTGGCCGTTGTGTTGCTATGGTCGAGTCAAGAAATAAACAGTATTATTGTTACTTTACAGTAGTTACAGAGAAGGACGCTCAGCCTATTATAGGTCTTAGAACATCTGAAAGATTAGGGTTGATTAAGAGAGTACAACAGATTACAAGAGACATTAAAATAGATGAAAATGAATGGCTAAAGAAACACCCGAAACCTTTTGATGGACAATTAGGCAAATTACCCGGGTTTATTAGTTTGAAATTGACTGAAGGGGCCAATGGTGTTGTTCATCCATGTCGTAATGTAGCTTTTTCAATGTATGATAAACTTAAAAGTGAACTAGATAGGATGGAAAATTCTGGTGTAATTCGTAAAGTTACAGAACCAACTGATTTTGTAAATAGTTTTGTAATATCTGAAAAATCTAATGGTCGAATTCGGGTTTGCTTAGATCCTAGGGATTTAAATAAGAATCTTCACAGAGAGCATTTTATGTTACCGACACGGTCTGAAATAATGTCTCGATTTAAAGGTTCACAATTTTATACAAAGCTTGATATGAGTCAAGGCTTTTGGCAATGTTGTTTAACTGATGATGCTTCCACTTTAACAACTTTCAATAGTCCTTTTGGGCGTTATCAATATTTAAGACTACCATTTGGCTTAAATGTAGCTCCTGAAATTTTTCATAGGATTGTCAGCCAACATTTTGAAGACATTCCTAATCTTATTACTGTACATGATGATATGTTAATTTATGCTAAAACTAGGGAGGAGCATGATAAAACACTTGAGTTGGTTTTGAGACGAGCAGAGAGTCTTAATTTAAAATTTAATAAAGATAAATGTAAAATTTTGATAGATTCTGTGACATTTATGGGTGATGTAATATCTAAAGAAGGTATAAAACCTGATATTAGGAAAATTCAGGCTATAACAGAGTTACCTTCTCCTAATAATTTAAAAGACCTTAGAAGGATTCTTGGTATGGTAAATTATTTAGGAAATTATATCCCAAATTTATCAAGTATAATTGAACCGTTAAGAGTGTTAACAGAAAATGATGTAAAATTTGAGTGGAATAATATACATGAAAACTGTTTGAATCAAGTTAAAACTATTTTATCTTCACAGCCTGTATTACAACATTTTGATTTAAATAAGCCAATCAAGGTTTCTTGTGATGCCTCTATCACAGGGCTAGGTTGTTGTCTTTTGCAAAAATGTGATAATGATTGGAAGCCTGTGGCATATGCTTCTCGATCACTTAGAGATTCTGAAAAGAGATATGCCCAAATCGAAAAAGAGTTATTAGGTATTTTATTTGGATGTACTTGATTTCATCAATATATTTATGGTCAAAAAGTTTTCGTTGAAACGGATCATAAGCCGCTTGAAATTATTTTTAAGAAAAGGTTAGATCAACTTAGTCCTAGATTACAGAGAATGAGTCTAAAATTACAATGTTATAATTTAGATGTACATTATTTGCCTGGTAAATTGTTAATAACTGCAGATACTTTAAGTAGAGCTTCAATACCAGATATAGATAGTAATTTGTCAGATAAGATTGAAACTGATATTTGAGTACATGTAGATAACATTATAGAGCATAAAGCTATTTCTTCTAGAATTATGAATGATGTTATACAAGAAACTAAGAAAGATAAAGTTTTATGTTTATTAAAGAGTCAAATAGAACAAGGTTGGCCAAATAAGAAAACTCAAGTGGATCCTCTGATAAGAATATATTATAACTATAGAGATGAGTTAACTGTATGTGATGATGTATTATTTAAACAATGTAATGTTATTATTCCTATGTCAATGAGAGATTATGTTCTTAAGAAAATTCATACTAGTCATTTAGGATGTGAAAAGACATTATCCCGAGCAAGAGAAAACATATTTTGGCCTGGTATATCTAAAGATGTCATTAGCATGATTGAAAATTGTGATGCATGTATTAAATACCAGAAGCAGAAAAGATGTGAGAGTCTAATTCCTCATGCTATACCTGATTTACCTTGGGAAAAGATAGGTGTAGATTTGTTTACCTATAAGAATCAAGATTATTTAATTGGAGTTGATTATTACTCTAAGTATGTTTTAGTCAAAAGTTTAAGAAATACTAAGAGTTCTACTGTAATCAATGTTATTAAATCATGGTGTTCTAATCATGGTATTCCTAAAGTAATATTTAGTGATAATGGACCTCAATTTAGTTGTTTAGAATTTAAGAATTTTGCAGAGTCTTATAAATTCTTGCATGAAACATCTTCTCCACTTTATAGTCAAAGTAATGGTCAGGTTGAGAGATTTGTACAAGTTGTAAAAAATCTTATTAAGAAATGTGAAGCAAGTGGTGATGATTTTTATTTGGGTTTGTTAGAAGTTCTTAATACTCCTATAAGTTCTCATATAGGATCTCCTGCTGAATTGTTAATGAGTCGTAAGTTGCGGTCAGTTGTTCCAATTAAAGAGGATAAGTTAAAGCCTGTTGTTCAACAAAATGTTAAATCTGAATTAACACTTAGACAAGAAAAGATGAAACATTACTATGACCGGAAATGTCTTAAACATGATAGTAAGTTTATAACAGGACAATCTGTTAATTTACATCAACATGGGGTATGGCAGAAAGGTATTATTAAGAAAGAAATGAAATATCCCAGATCATATATTGTTGAGACTGATAAGGGTTGTTATAGAAGAAATTCTAGATTTATTAAGAGAAATCCTTATCCTGTCAAGTTAAATAGAAAAATGTTTGATTTTGGTTTGTATTCTAGTGATCCAGTGAATAATGCTAATAATAATAATAATTATGTTAATAATAATAATAGAAATGTAAGAATGAATATGAATAATAATGGTAATTTAATGCCTAGAAATAGAGAGGGTTATTATACAACTGGGGAATCGAAACCACACACCTTGACTCTCTTTTTTTTTGTAAGGACAGAAGGGCCTGACAAGGACAATGGTCTAGTCATTTAGATGGGATGAAAAACCAAGGTCCTTTGTACACATTGGCATGCACATTAAAAATCCCTTGACAGTTGGAATTCAATCTAAAAGTAGACTGTAGTGCCGCTGTCCGAGCAAAATTTCACAAATAGTAGGACGCTAAACCCAATTTCATTTAACCTTTTATCACATTCACACTGATTCGTATTAAACATATATTATGCAAGAAATGAAATGAATTAGGGTTTAACGTCCTAATGTTCTTCTCATAAAATGGGCTAATGAAGACAGGCATACACCATACAGTATTCTATGAAAGACATTTTGCCCTGGCGGCATTGTTACGGCCTACTCTTATATCGAATTCCATCTGCCTAGGGATCTTTTACATGCACGCCAACGTGTACACAGGACCCCAGTTTTCCATCTCATCTGAACAACTAGACAACTGTCCTTGTCATATTAAACATATATTATACAAGAGCTAAATCGGACTATTGCAGATCTTTCTTTAGGCCAGAAATGTTATCTAAATTATCAAGCATACTTTATTTATATTATGCAAGAGCTAAATCTGTCTATTGCAGATCTTTCTTTAGGCCAGAAATGTTATCTAAATTATCAAGCATACTTTATTTATATTATGCAAGAGCTAAATCTGCCTATTGTAGATCTTTCTTTAGGCCAGAAATGTTATCTAAATTATCAAGCATACTTTATTTATAGTATGCAAGAGCTAAATCTGCCTATTGCAGATCTTTCTTTAGGCCAGAAATGTTATCTAAATTATCAAGCATACTTTATTTATATTATGCAAGAGCTAAATCTGTCTATTGCAGATCTTTCTTTAGGCCAGAAATGTTATCTAAATTATCAAGCATACTTTATTTATATTATACAAGAGCTAAATCGGACTATTGCAGATCTTTCTTTAGGCCAGAAATGTTATCTAAATTATCAAGCATACTTTATTTATATTATGCAAGAGCTAAATCTGCCTATTGCAGCTCTTTCTTTAGGCCTTTTAAAAATGTTATCTAAATAATCAAACATACATTATACAAGAACTAAATCTGCCTATTGCAAGTCTTTCTTTAGGTCTGAAATGTTGTCTAAATTATTAATTAGACATTGTTTAACTTATCGAGACCATCATCAACTCTCGATGTCAACGCTAGCCTGCTATATATTGGATTAAGATCTGATTTTCTGCTTGACTTTCATTCATGATTTAATCATGAAATGGATAATCGAGACTATGAGTGAATCAATTTGTTTGGAGAAGTGGGGTTAGGGTGGTTTGGAGGAGTGGGAATGGTTTGTAGAAATTGAGTGGGGTAAGTTTGAGGAGGAGTGGGGGTGAGTGTAAGGAGGGGGGGTTGGAGGAGTGGAGGTGAGTGTGAGGAGGGGGGGGTGGAGAAGTGGGGGTGTTTTTTTTTTGAGAAGTGGGAGTGGGGTAGTTTCGAGGAGTGGGGTGGTTTCGAGAAGTGAGTGTGAGGAGTTGTGGAATTTGGGTGGGGGGAAGGAGTGGGGGTGAGTGTGAGGAGGGGGGGGGGGGAGGAGTGGGGGTTGGAGGAGTTAGGGAATTTGTTTAGATTTGGGATGGATGGGAAGTGAGTTGTTGTGAAGAAGGAATGGCTGGAAGGAGTAGGGGTATATTGCAGGAGTTATGGAATTAGTTTAGAGTGGGGTGGGTGGGAGACGTTTTGATGTATAGAAGGAGTTTAGGAATTTGTATGGTGTTAGGAGGAGTGGGAGGATAGGGGTTGGTGTGAAAAGAGAATGGGGGTATGTAAGAGTAATATTTAAAAGCGTTTTCTCTCTGTTTTGATTGTATTTATGTGATGTATTTACTCAATAGTATATTATGATTATATTGTACATTGGCATTCTATATTTTTGGCAATGATTGCATACCATATATAGTACCGCTAACTATGTCATGTGATAGGATGATGTCATACATGTAGTGTAGCATGGAATGTACTGCCATATTGTAAGCATGTTGCCTTCTTCACCAATAAACCTATTATTAATATCTTGACCACCGAACTTGACAGTTTCTTATCTATTGTATGTTATTTTTAGTGCAATCTATTTCTATATGTCTTATAAGGATTATTTAATGATACCTGCACATATTTAAAACATTTTCTAGAAGATCAGGTATAGAAGAATGTCCTTGAAGGCATGTTTACATTTATATTTATTTTTTTTTAAAAATGGGGTTACATGTACCTTTAGTCGAACAGTATTTATTATAATTTTCACATTCCAGAATGACACAAGTATTCAAAGATTTTTCCCCTCACTTAGAGATGATCAAGTATGACCTTTTGACATTAGGTACAGTGTAAACAAAAAACCTAAAGATGTTTCTATTATCTGTGAACATGGTAGCCTGTCATTAGTCTTTGCTAATCTGTGTACCTCTGGTTTCCTTCCACTACTAAAGACCACGGTATGCGCAACTGAATTATTGAAATAAAATTGAACCATGTGTTAATCCCGAAATGACTTAGTTTGTGTCGAGAGGACTATAACCATCCTCTCTCTCTCTGTCTCTCTCTCTCTCTCTCTCTCTCTCTCTCAACCCTGTGCTCTTCTCAACCCCTCCATATTGAAATATAATTAAACCATGTGTTAGTCCTGAAATGACCTAGTTTGTGTCGAGTGGACGTTAAACCCCATTTCTATCTCTTTTTTTTCACCACAGTTAACTACAATATCTATGACAATAAAATAGATAACCTTGTCAAAATATCTCCATTTTTCATACAAGTCAGTCACTGTTTTTTTTATGTTCAGTAGAATTTCTCAACTTAAGTGATTATTTTTTCTGGGTCAGATGAGTGAAGTCAACTAAACTTGTACTTATATTATAATGGGTTTAACTTGTTTGTTAAAATTAAAGATTTAATTAAGTTAAGAAGCTTTTAAATTTCCTTTGAGATGATTAGTTTGATCATTTTTCTTCTTCAGTTTTTGCGTCATGAAGAATTTGAAGAAGGATGCAAAGCAGCTTGTAATGGGTATGTCCATTTCATTTTCCAGATCCTATTGTATTGAAGACAAGTAAAACAAAATTTTGAACAATTAAAAACAAAAAGAAATAGGATCTCCAATTTATTTGCAACCCAAAAGAATTAATCTGATTAAAACACAGATCCGATTTCGTTTCATTTTTTATAGTTCAAAATTATGTTTTACTTGTCTTTACTACACTAGGATCTGGAAGAGTTGTTATATAACCAGTGTTCTGGACGATGTGAGGGAATAAGCCAATGAAACGGTCTGTTACGTTTTGTCTTCTTGGCGTGAAATGTATGGAACTGTGGGTAATCCACTAGAACCGTCAATGCTGATTGGTTAATTAAATGTCTTACGTCATAGGGTCAAAAACAACTTGTCAAATCTTCATGTAGTAATATATAGGCCATCAAAAATATAAAAAAATGAAACGAAATTTAAATCTGTATTATAATCATATTGAAAAGAAATTACTGCTAGTAAGAAATTATTGCAACAAAATAATAGGCACCAGAAGGGTTTTGTCCGACAAAGCCTGCCTTTATGCCAGACAGTTTCTACAACAGATTCTTTATTTCCAGCCTTGTGAAAAAAAAAACCAAGTACGAACAATCCAAACCATAAGACAGAATTCGAAGTCCTAAAACGTTATAGTGTATTCAAGCAAAATTTCCACCATTGCAATTGGTTTCCCCTTGTCAGTGGGGCAGGACAGATGCCTAACAAGGACAGCAGTCTAGTCATTCAGATGGGACAAAAAACCTAGGTTCCATGTACACATTTGCGTGGACGTAAAATATCCCTTGGCAGTTAGAATTCGATATAAGAGTAGGCCGTAGCGCCGCTGTACAGGCTAAATTTCCCCTATAGCACACTGTATGACGTATGCTCGTCCTTTTTAGCATAGTTTAGGAGTAGGACGTTAAACCCCATTTCATTTTTTGCATTGTAATGTTTAATAATTCTGTATGTAATCGGATTATAAGATCGTTTGACCCAGGAAATAATGAATGGTTATTTTGTTAATAAAACAAACACATCTCGTATTACTAAGCCTGCTCAACTATAAACTTGTGAATGGTAGCGAGTATTTGTATATGAACAATTTGATCACAGGAATCTGACCTTCTATCCATTGTACTGGAAGGTCAAGTCAGGGGTCATACAAGCGACTCTTGACCCTATCATGTCCCATTGCCAAAGCCCCTTACGCCCATTGAATTATTTAAATAAAATTGAAACATATGTTAGTCCTAGAAAGACTTTGTTTGTGTCTGCCTCCTTTTTTATCAGCCATATTGTTTTAAATGCTGAGTCATTGCGACTTTTGTCATTTGGTTTTATAAATAGTTATCTTTAAGCAAGGTGCTGTCATCCTGCCAAATTAGTTTAAATGCTGAATCATTGCTACTTCAATTGCCTACTTGTCCTCAAATTCCACATTTAAGTGCACGAGTCAGGGTATCGCTTGGTACAGACAGTAAGTCTCTAACTCAATATCATGCAAAGTCTTTGACATTGAAAACACAAATTATTTGTTAATTCAAAATAACATTGATGTTGTGATCTTACCGGGAAAAGGTGGGCTTCTGATATCCAATATTTAAGACAAAATGAACATTTTACCATTGGTACACAAATTGTGCACTATTATGAGTTTCAACACCATTTGTAACAAGGCACTTGAAGAAGAGGCTAGACATATGGTAAACACCATATTCTTAATCAGAGAGCATGCATAATAAATACTGTCGTTGTAGACTGGAATAACCAGGCCCCACAGACTACCATTTGATTTGCACTCTTCACGTATTTCGGCAAACATCTGATTTGATAATACATTAAAAATAAAAACAGAAACGATTGAATGTAAATCAGTTTATACACATTCCTATTACATTATTGTATGCGTTGCGACACATTTATAGGACCCAAATATTAGAGAGGAAGAGAGAGAGAAATGGGGTTTAATGTACACTCGACACAAACCAGGTCATTTTGGGACTTAGTATGGTTTTCAATTTTTATTTCAATAATTTGCTTGTGCGTAGGGGTCTTTAGCAGTGGGAGAAAACTGGAGTGCCCAGAGGAAACCCACGAGGTTAAGAAGGCGCCCCTATCTACATGTCACATACGCTCTCACTAGGGCTCGTAACCAAGTGACCGGCCAGCTAGAGGTCGAAGCGCAGCACTCTAGACCACTAGGCCACCCCAACTTCTAGGTCCCAAATGTTACAGATTAAGTTAATAAGATACATGTATATTGAGATCATTTTCAAGCCTTTAGTCTAACTATGTTTATATTACGGTACAGGAAATGAAGATGTCTTACACCTTTGTTTATGTTATTATAATGTCGTATATTGTGACGGAATGAAGATATCTTAAACAATTACGATATAGGGAATGAAAATATCGTACCCCTTTGTTTATTGTTTATGTTATTATAATGTCGTACATTGATACGGAATGAAGATATCTTAAACAATTGAATGTAAATCAGTTTATATACATTATTATATGCGTTGCGTAGTTCCGAAATGACCTAGTTGTGTTGAGTGGTTGTTAAACCCCATTTCTCTCTCTCTCTATATGCGTTGCGACTGTGTCAATTTCTAGGTCCCCATTATTCACCTCGACTTTAATAAGATATCTTGAGACCATTTTCAACCCTTTGGTCTGACTTTGTATAGGGTATTAAGATTGTTTATATTACGGTATAGGGTATTAAAATACCTTACCCTTTTGTTTATTATTTATATTATTATAATGTCCTATATTGATACGGAATAAAGATATCTGACCCTTTTGTTTATTATTTATATTATTATAATGACGTATATTGATATGGAATGAGGATATCTGACCCCTTTATTGTTCGTCCCTGTTATCAGTTAAATATTGGTTTACACTAGAGAAAAATTGGGACACGACCCCAGTTCACGTAGTATACAAATATAGTTTCATTCATTTTGGTGAACAACTTTATTCTTACTACCGGGAATGCAAGCATTTAAGCCTACCTGTTATATAGCCCATGGGCTTAAAAACAGCAAAAAAAACGTTTGGATTATTGAATTAGAGTGATCTCCCTTAACATATATTTGCTGAAACGTGCTATTGTGCTAGCCATGGAAAATCTCAGTCAGTATTATACGCTAAGTGCTGTTAGGGGGTATCATTTTTACAAAACACATTGGACACCCTTCGCTTAAATACGTGCAGTCCCGGTACGGCCGGTCTAATTTACCTAGTGGCCGCAGTGGCTCATTAAGTAAGATGGCTAGATTCCCCGGAGGTCCCGTGTTCGATCCCTGCATTGGCGGAGATATTTTGTCAGTATATTTCGATGTTTTTCCTCCTTGTCAATGATGCAAGACAGAGGGCCTGGCAATGGGACAGTGTATAGTTATTCAGATTGGACCGAAAACCAAGAGGGAAAACCACACTGGAAAGCTTGGTGTCTATTCTCAAATGGGGGGTTGGATTGCCGAATGGTTAGCATGTGCATGCTTTATCATAAGGACTATCATTGAGTCAACTGGTGTGGTTTCAATTCACCAGTTGTAAGTGACTAGGAGTAGGGTCAGCTGTCCAACCTCAAGGGGTTTTCTCCGGGTCCTCCGGTTTCCTCCCACTGCTAAAGACCCCTACACTCAAGTGAATTATTGAAATAAAATTAAACTACATGTTAGTCCCGAAATGACCTATTTTGTGTATAAAATATTAACACAATTATCCTCGTCAAAACGATGCTTAGTATTAAAGGGGGGTTGGATGGCTGAATGGTTAGCGTGCGCGCTGTATCATGAAGCCTGTCATTGAGTCAACTGGTGTGGTTTCGAATCCCCAGTTGTACGTGACTAGGAGTAGGTTTTTTTCTAGGTCCTCCGGTTTCCCCCCACTGATAATTAAAGACCCCTACACTCAAGTGAATTATTGAAATAAAATTGAATCATATGTTAGTCCCGAAATGACATAGTTGTGTCGAGTGGACGTTAAAACCCATTTCTCTCTCTTTCTCTTGAGTACTGTAGCAATATAGTTGTAGCGACATTTTTTTCAATTTAAGGCAAGGAATGAAGAAATAAGATGGCATTATATTATATTAATTAATGATTTGGCAAGTTAGTAGTTTCAAATATATTCACATAATATGTGATGTGTACTTAAATTAACTTAGGAGAGAGAGAGAGAAATGGGGTTGGTTTAACGTAAACACAACTAGGTCATTTCGGGACTAACATATGGTTTAATTTTATTTCAATAATTCGCTTGCAAATCAACTTAGGGTATAAGTGACAGATTGTCACATAAAAAGAGTTATATAGCCAAAACATGTGTCTATATAATATCAGGAGATATCACGTGCATGGAAAATTACGATTGCATCATTTGACTTAATTTGAACAATTATATCGTTATTTGCCCAGGTTCAGGGTCATGAACACATTAGATGGGCGTCCTCGCTAGAGATAAAGGGACATAATTTATGGGTGAGGCGGTCCCACGTGACCTCATTGTTTACCTTATAACACAGTTTTCCTGTACATTTATTACAAACTCGTATGTTAACAAATGTTAATTTTTGTCGTTAATATGAAATTTAATACCGATACAGTTCTCTTACAATCGATAAGGTCACGCTGAACCGCGTTTTTACTAGCGACACCTGCTGGGAATTCCTTTAGCGAGGACGCCCATTGTACATACAGTGTAATATACCTTGAGTCCTGTAAAACAAGTCATGGTAAATTTGGCTGGCTTGGGTTTGAGAATGACTTTAGTTAGTATTGTAATCTGAACTATACTTGTATACATTTGAGAGAGAGAGAGTAATGGGGTTTAACGTCTTACTCAACACAACTAGGTCATTTCGGGACTAACATATGTTTTTTTTTAAAATTTATTTTCAATAATTCGCTTGCGTGTAGGAGTCTTCAGCAATGGGAGGAAACCTGAGTGCCCGGAGGAAATCCACGAGGTTGAGAAGGCACCCCTATCTCCATGCCACATACGCTCACACCAGGGCTCGAAACCGCTAGGCCATCCCAACCCCCCCGCTTGTATACATGTATTTAGCTATGCTATATAAAATGTAAAAACCAACAGCTGCATTGTTATAACTTATAACTACTGAGAAGACAAACAGCTTAAGAAAACAGGAAGAAGTAAGCACACAACGTGAAGTGGAAGCAAAGAAAGTTAGAGACAAATTCTAGACGATCACAAGGCTACAAAAATATGTTTGAAGAAAGATGCATGGGTCGTATGTAGGATGTTGTGACCGGCCTGCATACTCACCACATCAGACAAAAAGGCCAATGGTGCTATATATACCTTGAATAAGAAAATAATAAGTTCTGGGTATATCTCTTCCGGGGACATAAGTTATATTTTTCTGCTATAGAGAGGCGGCTTCTCACCAATGCAACGAGGGTTCAATCCCAGCTCAGGACAGGAACTTTATCGTTGTAAGTGACATGGATATTCGGTCTCCCGTCCGATCAGGCAGGTTTCCCACGAGTTCTTCGGTTTCTTCCTGCAGTAATGATCGAAATCATTTGCACGATCTGTGCCAAGGGCCAAATTGGAAAAAGGCCTCTGGCCTAATTTGCTACCCTTGTAAAATGACGCGATTTTTATTATTCTTTCTTTTTCGGTCCGTAATATGAATGACGGTACATGTAGATTTGGGTTTTTTTTATTTTTCAGTCCATATACAGGTAGATAATTTTTTAATTTTTTTTAGTCCCCCGCCTTTCGTTACAAGCAGGGGCTTTTAAAATGGGTTCGTCCGTCTGTCTTTTCGTCCTTCTGTCTGTCTGTCTGTCTGTCACCCTTTTTGGGACACAATAACTCCCTTCCTAATTTAGCCAGAATGTCCAAACTTGGTGCCGGTCTTCAATTAGCTCAGGTTAAGTGCATAACAGTAGGACGTTAAACCCCATTTAATTCATTTATTTATTCCAAAGTTCGATAATCAGCATGTTTTGCTCTGTATGACCAAAGCCATAAGCAATTTGATTGGTCGAGACCTCGGAACACCAGAACTCTCATTCTAATCGAGTTAGAATGTTCAAACTTGGCGTAGGGGTTTATTAGGTAAATACCTTGATGGAGTTCGAAGATGAACATGTTCTGCTCAGGGTAAGCAAAGCGATTAGTACTTTGATTCTAATTGAGGTAGGATGTTCAAACTGATAGAGAGTGATGAAATAATAAATGTGCGATTGATTAAAATGTGTCATCTATTTATTTTTTGGGATTTCAGCGGGGGACATCAGCCTCACTGAGTCACTGTTGGCTTGTTTTTATTATTTTTAGTCCATATGATGGTAGATAATTTTTATTTTTGTTATTTTTCAGTCTGTATGAAGATAGATTATTTATATTTTTGTTATTTTCAGTCCGTATGATGGTAAATGGAGTAAATCGATGGTGGGCTATGGACCAGAAGATGATCATTTCGTCGTAGAATTAACGTATAATTATGGCCTCGGATCCTATAAAGTAGGAAATGATTTTCAGGTAAATGATTAATAATAATTTACTAAAAGGACAATCCTGGTGTCCACGAATTTTAAATATTATTATTTTTTATTATTACAAAATTTATATAGCGCCTCTTACACAGGTGTGTTCAGGGGCACTTGACAAAGTAATAAAACATACATTCAAACAGTAAATAAATCAAAAGATGAAAATGTATTGAAGTAAACAATTATTTCTAAAAATACATACCGTACAAATAATCATTCGTACATTCATACAATCTATACAAGATATGATATGTAATTAAATTTTGCACCATCCGACACAGTTCGACAGATTACATTTGATGGCCGATATGTAGCCTACTCATATTGAATATGTAACATTTCATTAGGAAAACAAAATTAAAATACCAATGCTAGGTAATGTCCCAGCTAGGATTCAATCCCATTTAAAACAATAAATATTTGTGAACAACAAAATGGTGGTTGATTTATTCAGTTTATTGCTAAGCAACTCGGTAGCCTGTTGTTCGCCTGTTCGAATGGTTAATGTATGCACTTTTGATCACATTGTCTTTCATTTAGTTAAGTGGCATGGTTTCGAATCCTGACAAGGAGTAGAGTCGCCTCTCCAACCTTGTGAGTTTTCTTTAGTTCTTCCAGTTTCCACACACTGCTAAAAGCTGTTAGTCCCAACATGTCCTAGTTTTTGTCAAGTGGACTTGAAAAAACTTAAAACCCATTTCTCTCTCTCTCGCTCTCTCTTTCTTATAAACTTGACATATACCCATCAATTCTCCATGCACATCTCGCTATCCAGCATTCAATTAGTGTGGACTGCAAAGGAAAGACAACTCTGTTTTGGAGATTGATACATCTTCATTATGCTGTTTGATGCCATTTCATTTCATTGTAATTTATTGGTTTGTTTTATAGGGTATAGCAATATCGTCTAATAAAGTGTTAGAAAACATTCAGAAGACGAACACGCAAGCCACGGTTGAAAATGGTGTAACTACTATCGTATCACCCGGTGGTTATAAATTCTTTATCCTTCCGGCAGATATTAATGGAGGTATGGTTGTTTTAAAGCCCCAATAACACTCTTGTTGAAACTGAATAATATGTTCCAATCTTTATTCTGGTCAACAATTTGTACTATTCTACAATATTCCAATTAAAAAATGATACAAATTTCATCTTAACACAACTAATTTAAAAAATTGGAAAAATTCAACTACATGCCATAACATGGTTTGAAAAGCCTTACGTAAGCACTTTCAAATGTAACATGGATTTAAACATATTTTCGAACCCTCTGGACAAGTAAGATAGAATGTAATGGATAATTTACACAACAGGTAGGACACTTACACATCTTGTAGTTAGAATAAGGCTATTTTTTTTTCTGGACCTGTCAAGCCAGCAAGAGTGTTATTGTCCCTTTAATAAAAAGACTTGATCTTTATTATAAAGTATAAGGGGACCCTTCGGGACTATAACTTATATTAAGGGAGGTATGGTTGTTTTTAATTTAGAGGCTTGATCTTTATTGCCTATAGTAGGATTGGTCAAAATAAAATCACTTCGAACTTAGATCTATGTTCCCAACAACTATTTGGAAACTTGGGGCCACGGTGGGTAGGGTGCTGGCTAGCTAGCCTTGAGGTCACGTGTTCGATCCCTGCATTGGCCGAGAAAGTTTTATCAGTTGTAATATATATATACTGGGTAAATATTGATTGACACTGGTGAAAACCTGGGACACCACGACCCCAGTTCATCTAGTATACAAATATAGTTTCATTCACGTAGGTGACCAACTTTATTCTTACTACCGGGAATGCAAGCATTTAAGCCCGCCCTTGGGCTTAATAACGGGCAAAAAACCCATTTAGATCACTGAATTAGAGTGGTCTACCTTAAAGCCCAAATATCACTCTTGTTGTAAATGAATAATATGCCTCAATCATTACTACCATCTACTTCCTACTACGGCCTGTCTTATTTATGTAGTGGCTCAGTGAGTAAGATGAGGACGCGCGTTCGATTCCCTGTGTTGGCAGAGATAGTTTAGCAGTATTTTTCGCCGTGGTTCCTCCTTGTCAGTGATGCAGGACAGACGGCCTGGCACGGGACAGTGTATAGTTGTTTGAATTGGACCGAAAACCAAGAGGAAAAACCACACTGGAAAGCTTGGTATCTATTCTCAAACAGGGGGTTGGATGGCCGAATAGTTAGCATGTGCGTGCTGTATCATTCGGCATCTCATTGAGTCAATTGTACATGACAAGGAGTAGGGTCGCCCATCCAACCTCATGGGTTTTCCCTGGGTCTTCCGGTTTCCTCCCACTGCTAAAGACCCCTACGTGCAAGCGAATTATTTAAAAATAAAATTAAACCATATGTTAGTTCCGAAATGAACTAGCTTGTGTCGAGTGGACGTTAAACACCCGTTTCTCTCTCTTTTTTAAAGAACTCGGGCGAGACATTCGGCGATACAGTGATACAAAATTTAGAATACGTGATAGTTAGTCTGTATTTCGTGTTTTGTGAAGGGTTTCATGTGTGACCTTGATACAAACCTTGTGTGAATGTTTGAGACCGTTACATAATCTTGTGCAATAAATGATAGTACTGTTGGAGATTTAAGAATTTTAATGGCATTCGAACCATTTGTTGATAAGAATGAATAATATTTATAGTCATCAATCAAATCTGATCTACTTCTTGTCACAACCATCCTACATGAACATGGTAATGAAAGAATGAAATTGGGTTAAACGTCCTACGCTTAAGCACCTAACCTGGGCTAATTGAAGACGGGCATACACCATACAGTGTGCTATGAGGGAAATTTTTGCCCGGGCAGCGGCGCTACGGCCTACTCTTATATCAAATTCCAACTGCCAAGGGATATTTACGTGCACTCCAATGTGTACACGAGACCTCAGTTTTTCGTCCCATCAGAACGACTAGGCAGCTGTCCTTGTCAGACCCTCCTTCTGCATCACTGACAAGGGAAAATCACGCTGGAAAATCGAGATGAACTTTCTCGGCCATTGCAGGGATCGAACACTCGACCTCCAGGCTAGCGAACCAGCGCCTTATACACTTAGCCATTGTGATCCCCCTGACAACAAGTAGATCAGATCTCATTGTAGGATGGTTGTCTTTATTTAAAAGAAGGGGATCACGTGGCTAAGTGGGTAAGGTGCTGGCTCGCTAGACTCGAGGTCGGGTGTTCAATCCCTGCATTGGCCGAGAAAGTTCATCTCAATTTTTGGGGCGTGATTTCCCCTTGTCATTGATGCAGACGGAGGGCCTGACAAGGACAGCTGCCTAGTGGTTAGAATGGAACAAAAAAACGAGGTCCAGTGTCCACATTGGTGTGCACGTAAAATATCCCTTGGCAGTTGGAATTCAGTTGCTGCCCGGGCAAAATTTCCCTCATAGCACACTGTATGGCGCATGCCCGTCTTCAATTTTCTCAGGTTAGGTGCAGAAGCGTAGGATGTTAAACCCCATTTCATTCATTCATTCATTATTTAAAAGAGAGAGAGAAATGGGGTTTAACATTCACTCGACACAAATAATGGATAAGTGAGTAAGAAGCTGGTTCGCTAGCCTGTAGGTCGCAGGTTCGATCTTGTTGTTGGTCAAGAAAGTTCCCCTTGTCAGTGGTGCAGGATGGGGAGTGTGGTAAAGACAACTGTTTACTCATTCGGATGGGACATGTAACTGAGGTCCTGTGTAGAGTACACATTGACGTGCACGTAAAAGATTCCTTGAAGTTGAAATTCGATATAAGAGTAGGCATAGCACACTGTATGGGTACGCCTGTCTCCATTAGTCCAGTTAAAGCAGAAAATGGGTGGTGGGTTGCCAAATGGTAAGCATGTGAACGCTGTATCATAAGGTCTGTCATTAAGTCAACTGGCGTAGTTTTAATTCCTTAGTTGTATGTGACAAGGAGTAGGGTTGCCCGTCCAATCTTGTGGGTTTTCTGTGTCCTCCAGTTTCCTTCACATATTTTGTGTCAAGTGGGCATTAAACTCCATCTCTCTCACTCTCTCTCTCTCACTCTCTCTCTCTCTCTCACTCTCTCTCTCTCTCAGTCCATTTCATTTTATTCTATTGTTTTTTTACAGACCCTGTACAGAAAGTTATACTTGGATGTTCTAATCTACAGAATACCATTGGTAATTATAACTTCAATTTTTGTATTAAACAGAGCTGATTTGCCTATTCCAGGTCTTTTTTGTGGCCTGAAATTAAACATTAAATAACTTATCCAGACCATAATCAACTCTCGATTCCATCGCTAGTCTGCGATATTTTAAGGATTGGAATACATTTTTTGAAAAATAATTTTTTTTTTTATTGTATCGACTTAAAGCCCCAATAACACTCTTGTTGTAACTGAATAATATGTCTTAATCTTTATTCTGGTCAACAAATTGTACTATTTTACAACGTTCCAATTGATAAATGATACAAATTTCAGCCCCAATACCACTCTTGTTGTAACTGAATAATATGTTCCAATCTTTATTCTGGTCAACAATTTGTACTATTTTACAATATTTCAATTAAAAAATGGTATAAATTTCATCTTAACACGCCTAATTTTAAAAATTGGAAAAATTCAACTACATGCCGTAAAATGGTTTGAAAAGCCTTATGTAAACACTTTAAATGCAACTTGGATTGAAACATATTTTCTAACCCTCTGGACAAGTAAGATACGTTGTAATGGATAATTTACACAACAGGTAGGACACTTAAACATCTTGTAGTTAGAATAAGGCTAATTTTTTTCTTCTGGACCTGTCAAGCCAGCAAGAGTGTTATTGTCCCTTTAAGTAATGATTATGAGTCTAGCCTAAAATTCAAATGCCAATATCTCTATTCAGAGTGGAGCAATTTTACTGACATTTTCAGCATATTCTATATACGTTAGGTTATCTATTTTTTCTATCTGTTTTACTGAGAACAGATATCTTTATCTGATCTCCCATATTGCCCGTTTAAATTTGCTTTATCATGTTGTTTTGGATAAGAATGTTTGTTTTTGATTAAGATAGTAACTTGTAATGTTTGCATGAAACTCTGTTGTGATAAACATGATAAAGCAAATTATATATCGGATTTTATATATGATATCACACAATCACCTTATTGAGAATTTATGTCCGTTTTAAAAGATGTCTTCCTTTAAGACTTATGTCTTATTAAAGTTTTTATCCTTTAAGAATTTATGTCTTATTAAAGTTATCGTCCTTCAGGAATTTATGTCTTATTAAAGTTTTCATCCTTCAGGAATTTATGTCTTATTAAAGTTATCGTCCTTCAGGAATTTATGTCTTATTAAAGTTTTCATCCTTTAAGACTTATGTCTTATTAAAGTTTTTATCCTTTAAGAATTTATGTCTTATTAAAGTTATCATCCTTTAAGAATTTATGTCTTATTAAAGTTTTCATCCTTTAAGAATTTATGTCTTATTAAAGTTATCGTCCTTCAGGAATTTATGTCTTATTAAAGTTTTCATCCTTTAAGAATTTATGTCTTATTAAAGTTTTCGTCCTTCAGGAATTTATGTCTCATTAAAATTAGCATCATTTAAGAATTTTTTCTTTGAGGTTTTCTTTTTTTTTCAAAAATGTCTTCTTTGAGCATTTATGTTTTTTTTTAAAGATGTCTTCTTTTGAAATTATTAAAGCTATTAATATTTATGTTTTTCCCTGATGTTCTAGCACCATCAGTGGCTTGCTGAGAGGGGTGGGGGTGAGTAGGGTGTAATACTAAATTGGACCAGTGTATTAATGTATATAGGGGGTAGGGATGGCCTAGTGGTCAAGAGTGACTCGCTTCGAACTCTAGCTGGCCGGTGACCTCTGGCTTGCGGCTGTTGTTTTGAGCCCTGGTGAGAGCTTATGTGGTACGGAGAAAGGGGTGCCTTCTCAACCTCGTGGGTTTCCTCCTGGCACTCTGGTTTCCTCCCACTGCGAAAGACCCCTACGCGCAGGCGAATTATTGAAATAAAAATTAAAAACCATACGTTTTATGTCCGTTGGAAGTTAAACCCGGTTTCCTCCCACTGCTAAAGACCCCTATGCGCAAGCGAATTATTGAAATAAAATTAAACCATATGTTAGTCCCACAATGACCTAGTTGTGTTGAGTGGACTTTAAACCCCATTTCTCTCTCCCCCCCCCCAGTGTATGTATGTAATGTGTAATACATATTGGACTAGGTTATAATAATAATAATAATAATGATAATAATCGCGTCATTTTACAAGGGTAGCAAATTAGGCCTGAGGCCTTTTTCCAATTTGGCCCTTGGCACAGATCGTTCGAATGATTTCGATCATTACTGCAGGAAGAAACCGAAGAACTCAGGGGAAACCTGCCTGATCGGATGGGAGACCGAATATCCCTCTCACTTACAACGATAAAGTTCATGCCCTGAGCTGGGATTGAACCCTCGTTGCATTGGTGAGAAGCCGCCTCTCTATCGCCACGGCTATCGGACCAGGTTATTAGTATAGTGTATTTATATATGTACGTATGATATATATTCCAGATTATTGGACGAGATTATTAGGAATGAAAATATACAGTCAGACTGAAAAATCTGTTGTTCTAGGGTATTCTGAAAATAAGGTATTTATAGATAGATAGATAGATAGATAGATAGATAGATAGATTTATTGTATCATAGCATCCATTACGGACAGCATACACATTTTAGAACAAAAGTTGATCATACAATAATTATAACATAAGTCGATTATACAATTATAACATAAGTCGATCATACAATTATTATAACATAACATCTGGGGTGATTCTTTATGGATGTACAATATATTAAAGTACTTCTATTTTTAGGGGGGGGAGGGGGTATTATTGAGTCAACTGGCGTTGTTTCAATTTCCTGATTGTACGTGACAAGGAGTAGGGTTGCCGGCTGAATCCCATGGATGTTTTCCTGGACCTTCTGTTTCCTCCCTTTGCCAAAGCAAATTATTTAAAAATGAAATGGTGTTTTTAAAGTCCTATTGTTATGCACCTAACCTGGGCTAATGGAAGACAGGCATACGCCATACAGTGTGCTATGATGAGGGAAATTGTGCCCAGGCAGCGGCGCTACACCCTACTCTTATATCGAATTCCAACTGCCAAGGGACCTTAGGTTTTTTTTCGTCCTGTCCGAATGATAAGGCAGCTGTAATTGTCAGGCCCTCCGTTCTGCATCACTGACAGAAATATTACAAGAATGTATATATCTTTCATTGTATGGCAACCTATATTTATCATTTATTTGTGTTTTTTTGTTTTATTTCAGTGTAAACTAGAATTTATTGATTTAGGAGTATCTATCGATCATGCAACAGCTTTTGGGAGAATTGCATTCGCTTGTCCTAAAGATCAGGTTAATAATCATTTTCCTTATTTGATAGGGAGGTTGGATGGCCAAATGGTGAGCGGGCGCGCGCGGTATCATAAAGCCTGTCATTGGGTCAACTGGCATGGTTTCGAAACCCGGTTGTACGTGATAAGGAGAAGAGTCGCCAAAAACCTCTTGGGTTTTTTCCGGGTTCTCCGGTTTCCTCCCACTGCTAAAGACCCCTACGCACAAGCGAATTATTGAAATAAAATTAAACCATATGCTAGTTCCAAAATGACCTAGTTTGTGTCGCGTGGCTGTTAAACTCTATGCCTCTCTCTTATTTGATATTTCAGATTAATTATCAAAATAAAATGAAATTCAATAGAGTTTAATGTCCTACAGTTTTGCTCCAACTGGGCTAATGTCAATTAAGAATGGCATACACCATGCAATGTGCTATGAGGGAGGCATTTTATTATATCGAATTCAAACTGTCAAAAGTTCTTTTTACATGCACAACAAATGAGTACACCAGACCTCTGTCTTTCGTTCAATCCAAACGTGAAGCAGACCGTTACCGTATGTAGTACATAGCTGCCAGGCTTCGAGAGATGGATAGAGAACAAGCTAAAAACATGGCCATTACCACATGGTGTGCATAAAGCCATTACCACATGGTGTGCATAAAGCCATTACCACAAAGTGTGTATAAAGTCATTACCACATGGTGTGCATAAAGCCATTACCACATGGTGTGCATAAAGCCATTACCACATGGTGTGCATAAAGTCATTACCACATGGTGTGCATAAAGCCATTACCACATGGTGTGCATAAAGCCATTACCACATGGTGTGCATAAAGCCATTACCACATGTAATACATAAGGCCATTACCACATGTAATACATAAGGCCATTACCACATATAATACATAAGGCCATTACCACATATAATACATAAGGCCATTACCACATGGTGTGCATAAAGCCATTTCCACATGGTGTGCATGAGTTCATTACCACATGTAATACATAAAGCCATTACCACATGGTGTGCATAAAGCCCTTACCACATGGTGTGCATAAAGCCATTACCACATGCAATACATAAAGTCATTACCACATGGTGTGCATAAAGCCATTACCATGTGGTGTGCATCAAGCCATTACCATATGGTGTGCATAAAGCCCAAAATTAGAATTACCCATATATTATTATAAACTTAAACATGCATTATTCAAGAGCTAAATCTGCCTAGTGCAGGTCTTTATTTGGTTATGAAATGTTTTCTAAAGTATTAATTAGACATTAATTAACTGATCCTGGCCTTAATCAACTTTGGATGGCATCAGATTGCTCCGATATTAAACAGATTAAAACGTTTCAGTGATAAATCAAATATGGCGCGCCTAGACGCTTCGAGTCTTAGCTTTGATCAACCAGGACCATGGTTGAAATTATTGCACAGGTCGGCCAAATCTTCAAATGCAAATATCTTCGCTTGCAATAGAGTAAATTGAATGAAATTTTCAAATTATTCATTTTACATCATCTACTTTCGAACTAGTATAGCAAGAATGGCTAGTTTTTATCTATATCTTGAATAATGTAACTTTAATATTTTGTATTTTATAGTTACCACCATTAGAAGAGGTAATGAAGAAAGAAAATCAGAAGATATTAACACCATTGATAAGTTTAGATACACCTGGCAAGGCGACTGTACAAGTTGTTATATTAGCTGATCCTGTAAGTCAACGATATAAAATATACAATTTCTATCAAATATACATCCTGTATCCAGATATACATCCTGTAGCTAGTGGGGGGCAAGAGGTGTCAGTGGTCATTGGTTTCGTACTGCGTCCAATGGAAAGGGTTGCAAAGGTGTCCATTTGGGTAACAGATTCTATCCCCATGGGTAAAGGAATCCATGGTGTTCCCGATTTGCTCAAAGGGAGGCAGCTGAACCTCTTTCCCCAAGGGAGTTGGGATGGCCTAGTGGTCTGGAGTGCCAATGAATGAATGAAATGGGGTTTAACGTCCAAGCTTCGACCTCTAGCTGGCCAGTCACCTCTGGCTTGTGGCTGTGGTTCGAGCCCTTGTGTGAGCGTATGTGGCATGGAGATAGGGGCGCCTTCTCAACCAAATGGGTTTCCTCCAGGCACTCCGGTTTCCTCTCACTGCTAAAGACCCCTGCACGCAAGCGAATTATTAAAATAAAAATTGAAAACCATACGTTAGTCCCAAAATGACCTAGTTTGTGTCGAGTGGACGTTAAACCCCATTTCTCTCTCTCTCCTCTTCTCCTCCCCCCCTAGCTAAGGGCCTGCTGTCAAATACACAGTTCTATCAAATACACAGTTCTATCAAATGTACAGTTCTATCAAATGTACAATTCTATCAAATGTACAATTCTATCAAATGTACAGTTCTATCAAATGTACAATTCTATCAAATGTACAATTCTATCAAATGAACAGTTCTATCAAATGTACAATTCTATCAAATGTACAATTCTATCAAATGTACAATTCTGTCAAATGTACAGTTCTATCAAATGTACAATTCTGTCAAATGTACAGTTCTATTTTATCAAATCACATTTCTGTCAAATACACGAGGACAAAATTCTATGAAATATAACTGGATTGGGGGGTCGAAATGCCTAACCTCATGGGTTTTCTCCAGGTCAGCTAAAGAGTCCTACGCACAAGGAGTAGGGTCACCAGTCCAACCTTGCGGGTTTTCTCCCGGTGCTCTGGTTTCCTCTCTCTCTGTATTGATTTGAAAGACAACTTAGAGCTGCAAATGAATTCATTTCAGAATATATTTTTTTTAATTTTAGGATGGCCATGAAACTCTCTCCCCCTCTCTCTCTCCCTCTCTTTTCTCTCTCTCTCCCTCCCTCTCTTTTCTCTCTCTCTCCCTCCCTCTCTTCTCTCTCTATCCCTCCCTCTCTTTTCTCTCTCTCTCCCTCCCTCTCTTCCTTCCCTCCCTCTCTCTCCCTCTCTTTTCTCTCTCTCTCCCTCTCTTTTCGCTCTTTCTTTAGTGAGATGGTTCTTTATTTGAATTCATTTCAAAATTATTGTTTTCAATTTTAGGATGGCCATGAAACTCTCTCCCCCTCTCTCTCTCTCTCCCTCTCTTCTCTCTCTCCCTCCCTCTCTTTTCTCTCTCTCTCTCCCTCCCTCTCTTTTCTCTCTCTCTCTCCCTCCCTCTCTTTTCCCTCTTTCTTTATTGAGATGGTTCTTTATTTGAATTCATTTCAAAATTATTGTTTTTATTTTTAGGATGGCCATGAAATCTGTTTTGTTGGTGACGAAGCGTTTAAAGAATTATCACAAGTAGATCCTAAAGCTGATTCTCTTTTAGATGAGGTTTGTTAAATTATTTCTCGTACATCCTGTTGCTCAGATCCTGTTTCACGAAATTTTAACTAAGACAAGATCGAAGTTTTAGTACGGTAATTTGATTGGATAATTTTAGATTTTTTTAGTGTTTAGCCAATAAAAATTGAAGTATCTATTAAAATTTGGATTTTATCTCAGTTAAAATTTGGTGAAACAGGCCCCTGGCTTCTGAAGGATAACATTTGTGGGTTTTCTCTGAGTCCTCAGGTTTTCCTCCCACTGCTAAAGAACTGTATGTGCGAAAAATTTCTCCATAAGTTAGTTCCGAAATGACATAGTTTGTGTCAAGTGAACGTTAAACCCCATTTTTCTCTCTAAAGGATAACGTTGTGGACAGAATTTTGAAAGATATTTACTTCATTATGCGTTTCGGACATTCTGGATATCATATCAACTATAAAGATTTTTTTTTTAAATTGAAAGGGACGAGAAAAAAAAAAAGAGAAAAAATTTTTCTCCGAATATTTTTCTGAGAATCTTTTGAAACTAAATTTATTAAATCTTTTTTTAAAAATAAAAATGAAAGATTTTACGATTTTTGTTGTTGTTTTATTTACAGGGTTTAAAGAATGATAAAAGTGATGAATGGTACGCAAAACACAACAAAATAAAAGCTGCCGCGTAAAAATAGGATCGGATCTCTCACCCTTCATAATCTATTAACATTTTGTTTTAATGACCATCATATTATACTGTTTATACATGTAATAACTCTTGCTGGCTTGTCAGGTAGTTAAAGGGACAATACCACTCTTGCTAGCTTGACAGGTCCAGAAAAATAAATTAGCCTGATTCTAACTACTAGATGTTTAAGTGTCCTACCTGTTGTGTAAATTATCCATTACAACCTATTCTACTTGTCCAGAGGGTTCGAAAATATGTTTAAATCCAAATTGCAATTGAAAGTGTTTACTTAAAGCTTTTCTAACCATGTTGTTACAATGTAGTTGAATTTTTCCAATTTTTGAAATTCGGTGTGGATGAAATTTGCATCATCAATAAATTGGAATATTGTAAAATAGTACAATTGGTTGAGCAGAATAATGATTGTTGTATATTATTCAGTTACAACAAGAGTGTTATTGGGGCTTTAAAAAACATCATATTTTACTGTTAATACATGTTACGAACCTTTCATGTTTCATGTTCTGGATGAAAGAGTCATTTTGACTAGATTGTACCAGTTTTAAAAATATAAAAAAAAGGAAATTTTATGATAAAGGAAAATAATAGGTTAAAATTTCACATTTAAAAAATTTTGACCTTAAAGATTTTGGGAAGAGGAATCAAATACTTTTTGTTTTCCCTGGGGAAATTAGAAGGAAAATTTGTAAACAGGAGCTTTTGAAGTATGATATATAATATATTTCAACACCCAATCTTATACACGTTTAAAGGAGCTTAAAGCAAGAGGAGTTCATGCAGGGGCCGGTTGCTCAAAACTAAGTTATTTAATCGAACCGTTAAACTCTTAACGGACATATCTTGGTAACGTGTTGTTGGCCTTAAATCTACTACAGAAAACACTATAAAATACTATATTTTATCCTTTAGAAATATAAGCATAAATCTGTAGGAACAATTTGCACCACAGAATGTTCGGGGCCTTTATTTCCAGCAACAATCTTTCTCTCAGTTAAAGTTAACGGATCGTTAAAAGATAACAGAGCTTTGAGCAACCGGCGCCTGTTCTATATTGAAAACAGTTCCATATTAAGTACACAAAAAAACATTGAAATATTGCTCAAATAAATTAAGAAGCGTTTTTGTGTATTGCGTATCCATTTACGAAATGCCTCTAAAATATTATCCATATTAAATGTTGATTTTCTAACTTTTACAGAAATATCAATTCCAAATGTTGACAATTGACATGTCTTATATCATGACGTATCTATGACATTGTTTTATTTTTATGTTATCTTATACATATACATAAATTGTAGCACATTTTTCCATTGTTCATTAAAATTAAAATATGCAATATGCAAAAATATTTGTACCACTTTAAATATTAGCTATATTAGCTATATAATAGGAAATTGAAGAATTATTAATTATTATGACGTCCATTTTTGCTAGCACCTGAATGTTTGACGTCTGTTATTTAGTGATAAGCAAGAAATTATGACAAGTTTTAACATTATACGAATATTATTTTTATGTAACTAACTCAGTTAAAGCTTTATTGCCTTTAGTGACAATTAGCGATTGGAAACATAAAAAACAACACAATTATATGGGAATGAATGAATGAAATGGGGTTTAACGTCCTACTGTTATGCACTTAACCTGAGCTAATTGAAGACGGGCATAAGCCATACAGTGTGCTATGAGGGAAATTTTGCCCGGGCAGCGGCGCTATGGCCTACTCTTATATCGAATCCCAACTGCCAAGAGATCTTTTACGTGCACTCCAATGTGTACACGGGACCTCGGTTTTTCGTCCCATCCGAACGACTAGGCAGCTGTCCTTGTCACAATTATATGGGACAATAAATAAACCAGTGTTAGTTCTGTTATGTTTCTAATTGCTAAATGCCACTACAGGAGTATATTTTTATGCATTTATACAAGTGTTTCTGTATTTATTGTGTTTTGAGGTTAAGTTCTTTAGATAAATAATTTTATGACTGACATGTTGGTTCTCTAACTGGTCATTTTCACTCCCTAGCCAGTCATGACAGGTTAATATATATTAAACAAGAGCTCTGGAGTATACTTATATTTAACTTAGATTTGTTAAAACAAAAACAAAAGTTGATCTTGGGAAGTTTCACAGTCGGAATCAAGAAATATATTGTACAAATTATGTAAATTAAATTCATGACATCCAATAGCTCAGTGGACAAGACATGTCTTATCTATATTTAGCAACTTATTGAATGCCAATGGACAGATTATTCCTTGTCAAATCATGACATTACAACTTGACAGAATATTTTGGGTAAAATCATGACCTCACAAGATGCTGGACATGACATTACTTCTCTTTATTAAGTAATAAAATTATAACATCAGAATTGTGCCCAAATAAGTTAGTAATGGTTCTGCAGAACAGTAGGACCTTAAACCCCATTTCATTTCTATAGGTATGGGGTAGTTGGGTTTGGTCCCCTGGCTTCCTCTAACTGCTAAAGACCCCTACGCCCAAGTGAATTAATGAAATAAAATGGAAGCATGTGTTAGTCCCGAAATGTGTGTTGAATGGACGTTAAACCCCATCCCTCCCTCTCTCTCTCTCTCTCAAAGTAGGCCTATGTGTTATAGTTTATTGCTCTATCAAGTCACTACATGCCTGTAAAATGTCAGATATTAATGCCTTATTGACAGATTAGTTTAATTCTAATCTTGTTTTGTCTTTGCTTGCCAGCAATTGTAGATATCATGGTTGGGGAGTCGAAAGGTTGTATCTACACGTACATTCGGTATAGATATGTTTAGAAGTGCAACATTTTTACCAGATATGTTTGTACGATTCTTTACAGCTCTACAGATTTTTATTTCAGCTCTTGTGAACAGTTTGGTTTAAACCCCATGCAACCTTTTGTCTCCTCAGCAATGATATGGAAAATACGGGTTTGGTTTTTAAGCGGCTCCTACACGTTGAAATTTTCTTACAGGATATTGACGACGAATTAATTGAAACAATTTAATTGAATCGATTAATTGACGGATCAACGTTCCTTTGATATTTATTGACTGTTCGTCAATTAAATTGACCCTATGTGCTAATGCCAGAGATGCTTTCATCTCGAAGTGTTCAATCAGTATGAAAATTGATGCTAAAACATTGATTGTGTGTGAGCAAGGTCAATTTCATCGCTTAATTGATATCAACTAATTAACGAAAAATTAAACATGTAAGGACCGCTTTACGCTAAAATGATATTTAAACAGGGCAGGTAGATCATAAACAATAACTTATGTTATTGCTTGTTGCAGTAAGTTGTATGCTTTTCTTGTGGCCATATTGCTTTTTAATACGCAGTTTATATAGAAATCTATCGCTGGTTTGTACACGAATGTTTATGTTAAGGTTGTGGCAGTAAGTATTTTAATTGTATGCTATTCTTTTGGTTTAACAGATTTTTCTAACTAATTAATAAGATGATGTTATTGTATTGAATTATTATTCGTATGCAAATATATTTACAGCATCTTTGAATTTAAATATAAAACATGTTTAATTTTTGTTAATTTGTGCTGTATCACAGTCAAAGTACTATAATTCTATTGGATTGGAGCTAGGGTGCTGTAATTCTATTGGATAACTGCTAGGGTACTGTAATTCTATTGGATAACAGCTAGGGTAGTGTAATTCTATTGGATTACAGCTAGGGTACTGTAATTCTATTGGATAACTGCTAGGGTACTGTAATTCTATTGGATAACAGCTAGGGTAGTGTAATTCTATTGGATTACAGCTAGGGTACTGTAATTATATTGGATAACAGCTGGGGTACTGTAATTCTATTGGATAACTGCTAGGGTACTGTAATTATATTGGATAACAGCTGGGGTACTGTAATTCTATTGGATAACTGCTAGGGTACTGTAATTCTATTGAGTCACAGCTAGGGTACTGTAATTCTATTGGATAATATATAAATTGAATTTGTTAGCCTACTATAAATGTGACTGGTGAAATGAATAATAAATAAATCATTGAGTTTTTCTCAGAATGGTTTGTTATAATTTTTAGTTTGTGATGCTGTTTTTCCAGTCAAAAATACCGCTATTGGTACATTAAAAAATGTACAAATGGCACGTGTATTATCTTATAAAACCAGTTAAGTGACATTTACTGAGCATGCATGACGCATGTAAAAGTTGTCTCCCTTTATCACTTGCGAGTATACCACAACACAGGCCTAGGACTATTGATAACAATTATACATACGTTTCTACAAGATTTCACTGGTTGTTATCAAGTAACCCCTTTGGACACCCTTACCCTCGCCCCCCTTCTAGTGTTCCCGCCTTTGGTCAACCGCGCTTCGCCCCTGACCTCTTTTAGTCATACCCCCAGAATAAATCTTGGATCCGCCACTGTGCAGGAAACTATTGATGTAAAGGCAACGACAGGGTATCACAGACAGACAACAGATCACTAATTCTTTCCCTATTGACTTTGATGTTAATTCTTGTCTTTTCCCAAAATTTTAAAACGCTTTCTACCACAGACTCAGTGCCCAAAAGCATGCATGAGGTTCTTCATGAAAAACTGGAGATACACAAGCTGGATATCTGAAGCTCATCTTTTCCCAGTAAAATTACATCATCAACATTGAATTAAATTGACCAATTATTTGTGTTTTTGATGTCGATGATTTTGAGTTACGGACGTATGACCTTTAAACTAAGCTCAGCCTCAGCAACGGGAAAACCTGTCAAAACTCTAAAACCACATTTACGCAACGAATCCTGACAATACTGCGGGGAAAATTGCGATTGCCAAAAGTCTCTAATGACATCACATACACTTATAAGCTCTGAGTAGTAAAGCAGTGGTTATACTGTTTTTCACCACCTGTCAGAGAGAGAGAGAGAGAGAAATGGGGATTAACGTCCACTTGACACTTACTAGGTCATTTCGGGAATAATATATGATTTTAATTTTATTTCAATAATATGCTTGCGCATTGGGGTCTTTAGCAGTGGGAGGAAACCGGGGAACTCTGAGAAAACCCACTACCCAAAACTGTACCTAATAATAATAATAATAATAATAATAATCTTGTCATTTTACAAGGGTAGCAAATTAAGCCTGAGTCTTATTTTCAATTTGGCCCTTGGCACAGATTGTGCGAATGATTTCGATCATTATTGCAGGAAGAAACCGAAGAACTTGGGGGAAACCTGCCTGACCTAACGGTCTGACAAACAATATCGTCACATTACGACTGGCATTACTTAAATTGGTTATTCAGAAATATGTACAGATTTCAGCATAGCAACTTGTCGTCAATGACAATAAATGTTGTCATTTTTATTTCTTTAAAGTGTGTCACAGAACTTCGGGTTGTTGCAAGGAACTAGGATAAATGTAGTTGAGCATTATCCCACATAATTTAACTGTTACTGACGGAAATATATGTTGGACATACCCTTTAAACACAGGCAATTGAAGGGATTAAAATAGAGAGAGAGAGAAATAGGGTTTAACGTCCACTCAACATATGGTTTTAATTTTATTTCAATAAATCGCTTGCGCGTAGGGGTTTTTAACAGTGGGAGGAAACACATGAGGTTGAGAAGGCGCCCCTTTCTCAATGCCACATACGCTCACACCAGGGCTCGAAACCACAGCCGCAAGCCAGAGATGGTCGACCAGCTAGAGGCTGAAGCGCGGCACTATAGACCACTAGGTCATCCCAAACCCCTGATTAAAGTAAAACTTCTTAATACTGCTTGGCTATATATTATATATTATAATATAGTCAAGCAGTAGTAAGAAGTTTTATTTTATATTTTAATACATTCAAGTGCCTGTCCCTTAAGCAATTAATTACACAAGTACTGTATGCAACCCTGGTTCAAATATTTGCTCGTGACGTGGAGATATGGGACATGTGATTATGTTTCTTTCAATCAACATTTATAAGAATAAAATATTCTTGGGACTAACATGTGGTTTAATTTTATTTCAATAATTTGTTTAGTAGGGGTCTTTAGCTGTTGGAGAAAACCGGCGGTCCCAGAAAAACCCAGGCGACCCTCCTCCTTGTAACGTAAAACCCATCTTTCGGTATTCTTATCCAACCCTTTTGTTAGAGGCTGGCATCAGCCATGACAGTATTGTGAAAACCCCTTTCTTTAGAACTCCACCCTGGACAAAAATAAGATTTAGGGCAAAAAAAGTGAGAGAGAAAGAGAGAGAAATTGGGTTTAACGTCCACTTGACACAAAATAGGTCATTTTGGGACTAACATATGGTATAATTCTATTTCAATAATTCGCTTGCATGAAGGGTCTTTAGCAGTGGGGGGAAACCGGAGGACCCGGAGAAAACCCACGTACAACCGGTGATTCGAAACCACACCAGTTGAGTCAATGACAGGCTTTATGATACAGCGCCTGCATGCTAACCATTCAGCCATTCAAGAGAGAGAGAGAGAAATGGGGTTTAACGTCAACTCAACACAACTAGGTCATTTCGGGACTAACATATAGTTTTAATTTTATTTCAATAATTCGCTTGCGCGTAGGGATCTTTAGCCGTGGGAGGAAATCGGAGTGCCCAGAGAAAACCCACAGGGTTGGATAGGCGACCCTACTCCTTGCCACATACAACCGGGGATTTAAAACCAAGCTAGTTGACCAAATGACAGGCTTTATGATATAGCGTGCGCACATACTAACCATTCAGGCCCCCCCCCCCCCCCGCCAATAAAGTACTGAAGAGACCAATTAATATAAGCCTTTGGCTGGTTAGGGTTGGGTTAGGGTTAGGGGTTGGGTTAATATGTATCTTATGTATAATATGTATCTTATCTGAATTAAATAAAGTACTGAATTATGTTGATCTGATTTTTATAACTGATTTATTATCTATATTTTACAAAATCATTGGGTTTTACATTCAACTTACAATATGTATATATATATATACAGAACAGGTGCCCCCATCCCTTAAGCAGTAGACACATTAAACGAATCATTCGGCTGAATGGGTGGATACACTAGCTGAATGGGTGGACACACTAGCCGAATGGGTGGACACACTAGCTGAATGGGTGGACACACTAGCCGAATGGGTGGACACACTAGCCGAATGGGTGGACACACTAGCCGAATGGGTGGACACACTAGCCGAATGGGTGGACACACTAGCTGAATTGGTGGACACACTAGCTGAATTGGTGGACACACTAGCCGAATGGGTGGACACACTAGCCGAATGGGTGGACACACTAGCCGAATGCCTCGCCCGACCTCTCGATGTGAGTGGATGATGAGTGAAGGGTGGTGATTGGCTAATGAATTCTACATTCAACCAAATGCTTTTGCGAAGCGGACACACACCAGGCAAAAATAAATTGGCCGAATATATGAAGCCTGGCGAATCATTTGGTCGAAAAGAAATTCGGCCGAATGACAGTGCAACACACTACGCAAATGTTGACGGCGATTGATCGGGCCGAATCATTCAGCTAAGTGTGTGCACTGCTTTCATTCGCCACCAATTAAAGATGCCTTCCAAAGTACAATCCAGTATTTATCTAGTAATATGTAAGATTAAGTGGGGGTGGCTCCAATTCAATGAGAAAATATTTGTTTTTTAAATTGCACTGTCAACTATTAAAGCTAATGCTCTGAAATTTTCAGGATTTTATCGTTATCACACAAGTTTTTTTAAAAATTTGCATTTCGGAACCTGGACCATGCCCATTTCCCATAATCCAGGATGGCCACCCCATGCCGTTGAGGTAAAGCGTAAAAAAAACCCGGCTTGATAAAATATAGATTCTTATATATCCTACTAAAGCTAAAACCCCAAGGAACATAATTATCTATATTTGAATGTCATAAGCTGTAGTAGAAACAAGTAATTAAAATAAATGTCATATTTATTTAATATTTTCTCATTGAATTGGAGCCACCCCCCTTAATTATTTACCTGTACTGTTATTTGAAATAATGGTAGCTGACATCAAAGGACAACATCACATCTGGATTCAACATAAATAATGATTTACATAATGTAACAACAAGATCTTACAAAATAAATGAAATGGGGTTTATTGTTTAACGTCCTACTTCTCAGCACCATCCTGACTAATGAAGATTATGTTGATACAATGACATGATCTTACAAAATATTTTTGTGTTTTTAATAAATGATACAGTCTTTACCTTCCATACAAAAAAATTAAATGATCTATTTTTGATCTACTATAAAAATATTTCCTAAATAAATTCAAATAATATTCAAAAAAATATACAGACACAGGAAATAATGTTGATCAGAAAAATGTATACTTTCCTAAATTAATTCAAATAATATTTCAAAAAAAATTATACAGACAGGAAAATATGTTGATCAGAAAGATTTATCCTTTCCAGAAATCAGGACCCTGTTTCTAAAAATCTTAACTAAAGATAAAATCTAGATTTTAGTAGATTCTTCAATTTTGATTGGCCAAGCCCTAAAATCAATCTAATATTATCCAACCAAATCACTGAAATTTGGATTTTTATCTGAGTTAAAATTTCGTGAAACAGTCCCCTGAACATTCTCCAAAAAGCTGTTGATGAATTGATCATTACAATGAAACACAACATCGGAATAATAAAGGAGTAGTTTATGTGACCATTAGAGAGAGAGAGAGAGAAGAAATAGGATTTAACGTCCACTCCACAGAAACTAGATCATTTCAGGACTAACGTATGGTTTAATTTTATTTCAATAATTCACTTGCGCATAGGCGTCTTTAGAAGTGGGAGGAAACTGAAGGACCCAGAGAAAACCCACGAGGTTGGACAGACGACCCTACTCCTTACCACGTACAATGTGACCTTTAGAATATATCATCATTTTTCTCACTCTGACCATAACCTCATGTAGTAAATGTGCAATATCTAGGTAAAAAGTAAGCTATAGGCAGATTTAGCTCTTGAATACTGCATGTTTAATCATTTATATGACACAGTCTGGCACAAAGTTCCAAATCTCAGGTATCGTGTGAATGGTCACTATCCTGTCTGGAAATCAGGTACCTATTATAGACATCATCAGGTGGGAATACAGGTGTTGTCGGGTACAAAGTTCCAAATCTCAGGTAATTGTTTTATTTATGACCAATTCTCGGTCTGGCCTGTGTTTAAAGTTCCAAATGTCAGGTAATTGTTTCATTCAAGACAGGTATACTAGAATCACTGTTTCTCTGTCTGTTGTCCTGTGTTTAAAGTTGATGATATAATTGTATTAAATACAATTTGAACCCTAGGCTATGATAACAATATACCGGTAGTTGTATTAGCCCAAGGCTATGATATATCCCGGTAGTTGTATTAATCCAAGCCTATAACGATATATATGATTATAAGGTTGTATTAACCCTAGGCTATGATAACAATATAACTAGAATCACTATTTCTCTGTCTGTTGGCCTGTGTTTAAAGTTGAAGATATAATTGTATTAAATACAATTTGAACCCTAGGCTATGATAACAATGTTCCAGTAGTTGTATTAACCTAGGCCTGTAGTTGTATGAGACAAGGCCTGTGTTTAAAGCTTATGATAAAGCTGATGATCAAGTTGTATGATCAAGTTGTTTGAATCCGAGGTTATGATAATGAATCTAGAGACGCAGTGAGGTGGTCTGAAACCGAGGTTATGATAATGATATACTAGTATCAACCTTCAACTGGTTCACTTTCTTCATTAATTCACTTATTTCATCACTCCTATAAATACAAAAATATACAATAATTACTTCATTAATTCACTTTTTTCATGACTCCTGTAAAAACAAAAATATTCAATAATTACTTCAAATCTTCGATCATCATTTGAGGGGTAGTGAGGAAAATGAAATGGGGTTTAACGTCCGACATGGCCTAGGCTTATGAAGCTGGGCATACAGTGTACCTTTGTTCATCATCCCATCTGAACAAAAGAAAGCTGCACCACTGACAAAAGGAAATCACGCCGTAAAATCCTGATGAACTTTCTCGGCTAACACTGGGATCAAAGCCATGACTTCCGAGCCAGCATTGTACCCACTTAGCCACCGCAGTTCCCTACCGGTGACAAATTAAAACCCAGTTTGCAACATATTAACAGCAACGATCCGAAATATACCTTTGTATAGCATAAATTCCTTGGCCACAATTGTCATTTTTTGCTAAAATATCACATTTTTCATGGCTTCACCCACAATAATATGTACTCAGATTGATTATAAAACATTTAATTCAGAAAACAAAACAAACATATTGATGGAAGATAATCTCCCAGCCTGGATTCAAGCAGATTTAAACGGGGGCCTCTCGATCAATTTAGCAGACAACAGCCAGCAGCGTAGATCAATGAATGAATGAATGAAATGGGGTTTAACGTCCTACTGATATGCACTTAACCTGAGCTAATTGAAGACGGGCATACGCCATACAGTGTGCTATGAGGGAAATTTTGCCCGTGCTGCGGCCTACTCTTATATCGAATTCCAACTGCCAAGGGGTCTTTTACGTGCACTCCAATGTGTACACTGGACCTCGGTTTTTCATCCCATCCGAACGACTAGGCAGCTGTCCTTGTCAGGCCCCCCTTCTGCATCACTGACAAGGGGAAATCACGTCGGAAAATCGAGATGAACTTTCTGGGCCAATGCAGGGATCGAACACCCGACCTCCAGGCTAGCGAACCAGCGCCTTATCCACTTAGCCACCGTGATCCCCGTAGATCAATGACATTTTAATTCCACATATCTTTGTAAAAACTGAACGGAATTGAAACATTGTTGGACAGATAAGAGAGAGAGAGAGAGAGAGAGAGAGAGAGAGAGATGGGGTTTAACGTCCACTCAACACAAACTAGGTCATTTCGGGACTAACATATGGTTTTCAATTTTTATTTCAATAATTCGCTTGCGCAAAGGGGTCTTTAGCAGTGGGAGGAAACCAGAGTACCCGGAGGAAACCAACGAGGTTGAGAAGGCGGCCCTATCTCCATGTCACATACGCTCACACAAGGGCTCAAAACCACAGCTGGAAGCCAGAGGTGACCAGCCAGCTAGAGGTCGAAGTGCAGCACTCTAGACCACTAGGCCATCCAAACCCCCCAATTTAACATAGAGCATTTATGTTTTAATCTTTTACATTTTATAACAATACTTACTCTTGCTGTAAAATTTCTTTTAATTTAGTTGTTTGATTTTTCTTTAAAACTGGACTACTGACAGCCATATTGTTTCCAAATGACATCTGACGTTTCTGATATTCTTGCTTCTTTTTCAACTGAAATAAAATTTATAAAAAAAAATGTTAAAATTTTGAAATAAGATTTTAAAAGTATGAATCATGTGAAAATGAAATGAAATTTAACGTCCTACTGTTCTGCAGAGACCTGGCTGATGAAAACAAACATATACTATGCAGTGTGCTATGAGGGAAATTCTGCCCGGACGGCAGAACTATGGCCTACTTTAAACATGCATTATTCAAGAGCTAAATCTGCCTAGTGCAGGTCTTTATTTGGGCATGAAATGTTTTCTAAAGTATTAATTAGACCTTAATTAACTGATCCAGGCCTTAATCAACTTTGGATGGCATCAGATTGCTCCGATATTAAACAGATTAAAACGTTTCAGCGGTAAATCAAATATGGTGCGGCTAGACGCTTCGTGTCGTAGCTTTGATCAACCAGGTTCGTGGTTGAAATTATTGCACAGGTCGGTCAAATCTTTAAATGCCTATTTCTTCGCTTGCAATAGAGTAATTTGAATGAAATTTTCAAATTATTCATTTTACATCATCTACTTTCGAACTAGTATAGCAAGAATGGCTAGTTCTTATCTATATCTTGAATAATGTAACTTTAATATGGAATTCCACATATGTGCACATAGGACGACAGGTTTCATCCAACTGACACTGATAACTCTGGTATTGGCTCGCCCATCTCTGAAAATGCAGAATGAATGAATGAAATGGGGTTTAACGTCCTACTGTTATGCACTTAACCGGAGCTAATTGAAGACGGGCATACGCCATACAGTGTGCTATGAGGGTAATTTTGTCCGGGCAGCGGCGCTACGGCCTACTCTTATATCGAATTCCATCTGTCAAGGGATCTTTTACGTGCACTCCAATGTGTACACGGGACCTCGGTTTTTCGTCCCATCCGAACGACTAGGCAGCTGTCCTTGTCAGGCCCTCCTTCTGCATCACTGACAAGGGGAAATCACGTCGGAGAGTCGAGATGAACTTTCTCGGCCAATGCAGGGATCGAACACCCGACCTCCAGGCTAACGAACCAGCGCCTTATCCACTTAGACACCGTGATCCCCTGATAATGCAGAAAGTATTAGTCTGAATCTGAACACACAGAAAGTTATGACATAAAATGGGGTTTAACGTCCTAGTATTCTCCACCAAACTTGGCAAATGAAGACGGGCATACACCATAAAGTGTCTTATGAAGGCAATTTCCCACAGAAAACGGCACTACGGCCTACTCTTAAACCAAATTCTAACTGTCAAGGAATCTTTTACGTGTACGCCAACGTGTACACAGGACCTCTGTTTTTTCATCACATCTGAACGACTCGACAGCTGGATGAACTTTCTTGGCCAATGCAGGGATCGAATACGCAGCCTCCAGACTAGTGAGCTAGCGTCTTACCCACTTAGCCACAGTGCCGCCCCTGCACACAAAGTAGTAGTATTATACCCGCTTTACATGTGCCTGCTTTTTCTCTGGTCTAAGTCTGAATTAAAGTTCATACCTGTTCTAAATTCTTTTTAATCACATCAATATTATCACTCATTGTCTGTAGTTCTTTATTATAATTCTTCTCAGCATCAGACAACATCGGTAGACGGGACTGTATCTTTCTCATAATACCCTCCAATCTAAATATTTATATAAACATAGTTAACAGACAACATCGGTAGACAGGACTGAATCTTTCTCATAATACCCTCCAATCTAAATATTTATATAAACATAGTAAATTTTATTTATATTTAAAGCCACTAATAGATATTCTTCTGGTTCAGACTCAATGACATTTCAGGCCCAAAGAAACACATACAATAGGCAGATCTAGCTCTAACATAATGAGTTGAAACAACATGGTTTAACGTCTTATGGCTAATGAAGACATGCATGCGCCATACAGTGGGCTATGAGAGACATTTTACTGAATTCTAACTGTCAAGGGATCTTTTACGTACATGTCAATGTGTACCTGGGACCACGTTTTATCATTCCATCCGAATGCCTAGACAGCTGTCCTTGTCAGGCCCTCCGTCCCATATTTCTGCACCGAGTGAATGAAGACAGTATCTAGGTGTAAGAAATAAAATGGGGTCCAGCGCCCTACTTTTTTTTGGCGCTAATGAAGACATAATCTAGGATTTGGTCTAAAGGAACAAGACAAAGGGATAATGAAGATGGGATCCATTAAAGGTCTCAGGGTACAAGAAATGGGGCTTAACGGAGAATGAAGAAAACCGTGATGTTGATAATTTTACCTTCATTAGAGAGTGAGAGAGAGAAAATGAGGTTTAACGCTCACTTAACACAAACTAGGTCATTTTGAGACCATATGTATATTAATTTTATTTCAATAATTCGCTTGCGCGTAGGGGTCTTTAGCAGTGGGAGGAGACCGGAGGACCCAGATAAAAACCATGAGATTGGACATGCGCCCCTACTCCTTGTCACGTACAACCAGGTATTGGAAACCATGACAGTTGACTCAATGACAGGCTTTATGATACAGCGCGCACTTGCTTTACCATTCAGCCATCCAACCCCCCCATCCCCCAGGAGGATGATTAAAGCAGTGATTTTATAATTTTACCTTTTTAAGAGAGAGGGGGAGAGAGAGAGAGAGAGAGAGAGAGAGAGAGAGAGAGAGAGAGAGAGATGGGGTTTAAACTGGACACAAACTAGGTCATTTTGTGACCACTATGTAGTCTAGGGGTCTTTAGCCGTGGGAGAAAACTGGAGGACCGGGAGAAAACCCACGAGGTTGGACAGGGGATCATTTACCTTTTTAAAATAAGTTCCTGAGAATGCTGACATGTTTCTAGTTTCTCTGCGATAGTTTCCGCTTGGTCTCGTAGAATATTTCTAGATTCTTCCAATCTCTTTAAATCTTCATTCTGAAGTCGTTTCTGGTCCGTCAATATTTTGGCTCTGTGGATAAACAGTTATATGTTATTTGGTTGGTTTTTTTGCTCAAGATTAACATACATGTATTAATAACGTACATTTTTCTTCAACATGCTAGAATCGGGACGATATAGGCATGCAAAGCGATTCACTGTGTTCCACCGCAAAACTTTATGATCCAGCTCAATTGGGCATGTTAACGATTCACAAAGGACACCCCGCGAAAAGGAGCGTTTTCCCCTCCGTGTTTGGTGATTCTAGTCTCAAACTCTAGTCTTGAACAGATGTACCAGTGCTGGATTAACCTTGTGGGGGGCCCGGGGGACATACCAACTGTTCGGGGCCCCAATGTTATTTGTTCAAAGGGAGAGACAATGAGCTGAAAATGCGATTTCCATAACAGCAAAGCTACGTGAAAGATGTGTTAGCCATTTCTTGTGTATTTTTTGACGATACACACGAAACTATCAACTGATAAAAGAATTCTACTGAGCATCGGCCAAATCAAGACATAAAATCACAAACAGAAGACAAGGCGGAAAAAGACATAAAACTAAGGCGGGAAACATGTTCAGATTATACATTTGTCTGAACTACTATCCAATTTTTACGTTTATTTCCCGGGACTGGTTGGGCCCCAGCAATCAAATCGCGGGATGGGGTCCCAGGAACTGGTTCGGACCTATTAATTTATAGAGCCTCTAGGTTGTGTAATTAGGTAATTTTAGGGCCTAACCATTCTCTGGGGCCCCGAAAATATGTTGGTACCCACCAGTCCCGGGGCCCCAAAAATCCCTTACTGCCCAGTGCCCCATTCCTCGCCCCCTAAGCCCAGGTACTGGTTGGCTCCGTCCGGGATAAAAATATTAGTATGACCCAGAATTGTGGGGGGCCCGGGACATTTGTCCCACTTTGCCTCCCCTAGATCCGGTACCGATATGTACAGGAAATTGATTTCCAGCATATCAAGGTACATAGATTATATGACCAAAATCAGTTCCAAGCCATTCCTCAAATGTTATCCTTTAGCGTGAAAAATTATAAGAGAAATTGTTAATTATTATAAGAAGTGGTATCCAGTGTCAAAGCTAATGATGTTTGAGGGTTCTTTAAACGTGCAAGCCAATGAGAAAATTTAAATGAAATGGGTTATTGAAGACGGGCACACACCACAGATTGTCTACAATAGGTCACAGAGAGAGAGAGAGAGAGAAATGGGATTTAACATCCACTCAACACAACTAGGTCATTTTGGGACTAAATTATGTTTTTTTTATTTTAATAATTCGCTTGCGCGTAGGGGTCTTTAGCAATGGGAGGAAACTGGAGTGCCCGGAAGAAATCCACGGGGTTGAGAAGGCGCCCCTATCTCCATGTCACATACGCTCACACCAGGGCTCGAAACCACAGCCGCAAGCCAGAGGTGACCGGCCAGCTAGAGGTCGAAGCGCAGCACCCTAGACCACTAGGCCATCCCAACCCCCCAATAGATCACAGTGTGTAGAAAATGAAATGAAATTGCATTTTACATTCTACTGTTCTGCTTTGAACTGGGCTAATGAAGACGGGTATACGCCATAGAGAGTGCTATGAGGGAAATTTTGCCTGGACAGCGGCACTACGGCCTACTCTTATATCAAATTCTAACTGCCACAGGATCTTTTACGTGCACACAAATGTGTACACTGTTCCCATCTGAACGACTATACAGCTGTCCTTGTCAGGCTCTCTGCCTAGCATCACTGACATGGGGGAAACCACGCCGGAAAATCTGGATGAACTTTCTCGACCAATGGAGTGATCGATCACCTGACCCCCCGGCTAGTCAGCAGCTTCTTACTCACTTAGCCACCGTGATCCCCAGGCTAATAAAGCTGCCTTACACCATGCAGTGTAATATAAAGGCCTAATCTTATAACGAATTCAAACTAAGATGGTTCTTTAACGTGCACGCACTGCAAGGACAATCAACATGCCATACCTTGTCTCTATTTCAACCCGAGCTTGGTCTTGTTTTTGTATATATTCTTCACGTAAAACTTGGGTTGCACGACTCAATAACTGAAAACATTCCTGCTGACTTACTTCTGTTCCATACCCAGACCTGGTTATAAATAAAATAAAATACAAGTTTTAAAGCTATCATAAACAACATGTGCTTGATAAAGACGAGAGTATCCTCTTTGAAACGTCGCTTAGTTTCAAACTCAGTAATTGTGTATCCATAAAATTGTATGTTCAATTACTGAATGCCAATCAAAGAATGAATGAATGAATGAAATGGGGTTTAACGTCTTACTGTTATGCACTTAACCTGAGCTAATTGAAGAGGGGCATACGCCATACAGTGTGCTATGAGGGAAATTTTGCCCGGGCAGCGGCGCTACGGCCTACTCTTATATCGAATTCCAACAGCCAAGGGATCTTTTACGTGCACTCCAATGTGTACACTGGGCCTCGGTTTTTCGTTCCATCCGAACGACTAGGCAGCTGTCCTTGTCAGGCCCTCCTTCTGTATCACTGACAAGGGAAAATCACGTCGGGAAATCGAGATGAACTTTCTCGGCCAATGCAGGGATCGAACACTCGACCTCCAAGCTAGCAAACCAGTGCCTTATCCACTTAGCCACCGTGATTCCCGCCAATCAAACAAGATATCATAAACAACTGTACAGCTGAAGTCACACAAAACCACAAACTGATGAGCAGTGAATATTTATAATAATAATAATCGCGTCTTTTTACAAGGGTAGCAAATTAGGCCTGAGGCCTTTTTCCAATTTGGCCCTTGGCACAGAGCGTGCGAATGATTTCGATCATTACTGTGCAGGAAGAAACCGAAGAACTCAGGGGAAACCTGCCTGATCGGACGGGAGACCGAATATCCCTCTCACTTACAACAATAAAGTTCGTGCCCTGAGCTGGGATTGAACCCTCGTTGCATTTAGAAGCCGCCTCTCGATCGCTAGGTCGCTACCAGAGAGATGGCAAGGAATTGTAATGAGTTTACACAACTGATCACGCTGCTACAATCACAGAGAGAGATGACATCGGTGCGTGATAATTAGCACTCAATATACCATTTTTCCTTCTACAAATCAAATTCTAAAACATTTTTTGGGAGTATTGGAATAATAATTAAAGGTATTTGGATAAAGGGGAGAGAAAGAGAGAAATGGGGTTTTAACGTCCACTCAACACAACTAGGTCATTTCGGGACTAATGTAGGGTTTAATTTTATTTCAATAATTCGCTTGCACGTAGGGGTCTTTAGCAGTGGGGGGAAACCGGAGTGGCCAGAGTAAACCCACAAGGTCGAGAAGGCGCCCCTATCTCCATGCCACATTCGCCCACACCTGGGGCCTGTTTCACGAAATTTTAACTAAGATACAATCCGATTTTAGTAATTCGATTGGATAGTATTAGATTGATTTTAGCGCTTAGCCAATCAGATTTAAGTATGTACTAAAATTTGGATTTTATCTTAAGTTAAAATTTCGTGAAACAGGCCCCAGGGCTTTAAACAACAGCCGCAAGCCAGAGGTGGACGGTCAGCTAGATGTTGAAGCGCGGCACTCTAGACCACTTGGCCATCCCAACCCCTCGGGTATATAACATGTTTAAAAGATACCATTCTGTCCGAACCAGTTTACGTTACTACGTCTAATGTAAACAATGCACACGCTATTGAGTCATTCCGGGACTAACATGTGGTTCAATTTTTATTTAAATACTTCACTTGCGTGTAGGTCTCTTTAACAATGGGAGGAAACTGGAGAACCCGGAGAAAACCCACGAGGTTAATCAGACGACTCTACTTCTTCACATAGAATCAGGGAATCGAAACCACGCCAGTTGACTTAATGACAGACCTTATGATACAGCGTGCACGTGCTCATCATTCGGCCATCCAACCCCCCCAATTTTGTAAAAACTATACTGAATAAAAAGAATAATAATAATAATATCGTAATTTATAAAGCGCGTTTACCAATCAGCCATCCAACCCCCCCCCCCCAATTTTGTAAAAACTATACTGAATAAAATAATAATAATAATAATAATAATAATATAAGCTTACTTGAGTAATGGATTAGAGGATGTTCTCTGTAATATTTTAGATATATGATAATCAAAGGGTTCGCGGCTCAATCTTCGTAATGGTGATTTCACTCCTCTACTCTCAGAATCAGACGCCAACGTCGATGATACTGTTCTATATTTGGAACTAAAATAGATTATTTTCATTGTCATCGTATTCTAATGTAACCCAGGTATCATTTACTTGTACATTATTTATCCCTAATTTCTTTCACATGTGACACAATGGACCATTCCAAGAGGCATATTGAACTATTCCAAGAGGCATATTGGACCATTCCAGGTGGCATATTGGACCATTCCAAGAGGCATATTGGACCATTCCAGGTGGCACATTGGACCATTCCAGGTGGCACATTTAACCATTCCAAGTGGGACATTGGACCATTCCAAGTGACACTGTCTTTAATTGTCTGGAACTTTCTCCAAAATGGTATCACAGGGTTTTTCTGTAAACCTAAGTTAATATTTATAGAGAAATGGGGTTTACCATCCACTCAACACAACTCGTTGATCCCCCCCTCCCTCCCTGCTTAGACTCTTCCAGTCATTCTAGTTGCCTCTCATTCTCAAAAAATGTCAGATTTTACTTTATTACAGATGGACGTTTTGTCAGGTACATGTATGTTCATTATTTCCGGGGGTTGCGAGGTGGGGTTTATGCTAAAAACAAATTGAAGTAACCTGAGAGGTAAAAGTGTAAATTGGACTTGCCTGAGAGGTAAAAGTGTAAATTGGACTTGCCTGAGAGGTAAAAGTGTAAATTGGACTTACCTGAGAGGTAGAGGTGTAAATTGGTAATCACAAGATAAAACTAAGAGAGTTACACCTAATGATGGATCTGTTACAACTGATAAACCTTGTATCGGAGATGGTACACTATATATAATATATAAAACATTATAATAAACCTTGTACACTATCGATATAAACCTTGTACACTATCTATATAAACCTTGTACACTATCTATATAAACCTTGTACACTATTGGTATAAACCTTGTACACTATCGATATAAACCTTGTACACTATCTATATAAACCTTGTACACTATCGATATAAACCTTGTACACTATCTATATAAACCTTGTACACTATCTATATAAACCTTGTACACTATTGGTATAAACCTTGTACACTATCGATATAAACCTTGTACACTATCGATATAAACCATGTACACCAGTGGCGGAGCCACGGGGGGGTATGGGGGGGTAGTTACCCCCCCACTTTTGAAAATCATGGCCATCCCAATTTTGCTAAAAAATGACATAAAATTTATGGGGGGGGGGGGGGGGGGGATCCTTTTTTTGTGCATTATATTATATTAAAGTACAACATCACATGTTGAATTTTCATAAAAGACCACTCCCCCCTCCCAAAATTTATGGGGGGGGGGGGGGGGGGTAGGATCCTTTTTTTGTGCATTATATTATATTAAAGTACAACATCACATGTTGAATTTTCATAAAAGACCACTCCCCCCTCCCAAAATTTTTTTGGCTCCCTACGCTCGCCATACTTCTTATTACAACTACTCAGCAACTCCTAGCTACATCCCTGGACCAGTGGCAGAGCCACTTTTGAAAATCATGGCCATCCCAATTTTGCTAGAAATGACAAAAAATTTATGGGGGGGGGGGGGGGTGGATGTAGGATCCTTTTTTTGTGCATTATATTATATTTAAGTGCAACATCACATGTTAGAAAGGGCTTTTCTCGACCTAAAACGGGTGTATCCAATAGCTGGAGAAGGGCGTTTCCCTAAGCAAAAAGGGCGTGGCTAAAAAAAAATTGGGGGGGCAAAGCCCCCAGATCCCCATAGCTTTTTACCCCCCCACTCAGCACCGGCTGGCGCCGCCGCTGAATTGTACACTATCGATATAAACCTTGCACACTATCGATATAAACCTTGTACACTATCGATATAAACCTTGTACACTATCGATATAAACCTTGTACACTATCTATATAAACCTTGTACACTATCTATATAAACCTTGTACACTATCTATATAAACCTTGTACACTATCTATATAAATAAAATCAAACATGTGGGTGTTTGCCCATCACGCTTCGTCAGATAAAAGGGGAGGGGGAGACAGGAGGAAAGAGAGAAATGGGGTTTAACAGCCACAACACAACCTAGATCATTTCAGGACTGACATATGGTTCATTTCTATTTCAATAATTCGCTTAAGCAGTGGGAAAGGGGGAATCCAAAACCGCACCACATCACGCCACTCAATGACAGACTTAATGATTTAAAGTTAAATTTTGCCCGGACAGCGGCGCTACGGCCTACTCTTATATCGAATTCCAACTGCCAAGGGATATTTTACGTGCACTCTAATGTGTACATGGGACCTCGGTTTTTCGTCCTATCCGAACGACTAGGCAGCTGTCCTTGTCAGGCCCTCCTTCTGCATCACTGACAAGGGGAAATCACGTCGGGAAATCGAGATGAACTTTCTCGGGCAATGCAGGGATCGAACACCAAACTAAATAGGATCATAACATTAATTAGAACTCACTGATTGAAATCATTTTTAGACCAAAACATTTTTCAATAAAAGTAATTTTGATTTTGTCTATGTAATAATTTTTTTTTTACTTTTGTTGTAATCTCTATATTTAACGGTTTGTTGGGGTTTTAAATTATACTACCGGTACTCATATTACAGATATATTCAAAATCAAATGTTTCTAAAATAATTCAACATGTGAAAATGGAGTTATCTCCCTTTCTTCAATGATCCATATGTCATTGTGTTTCTGACAAACAGTTTAGTAGAAACACATTGGTCTGGTCCGGAACAATCCTGTGGTTTCCAGCGAGCTTGAGGTGACAGATGATCTGTCCACAAGAAAGCGACCATCATCTAGATACTATATGGTTATAGCTTGTGGTAGAACTTTAATAACGAATATTAAAGACAATGTGTAGCTGGTCGGAAAGCCGTGGCGATAGAGAGGCGGCTTCTCACCAATGTAACCAGGGTTCAATCCCAGCTCAGGGCAAGAACTTTATCGTTGTAAGTGAGAGGGATATTCGGTCTCCCGTCTGATCAGGCAGGTTTCCCCCCCCCCCCCCCCCCCCCCCCCCCCCGAGTTCTTCGGTTTCTTCCTGCTGTAATAATCAAAATCATTCGCACGATCTGTGCCAAGGGCCAAATTGGAAAAAGGCCTCAGGCCTAATTTGCTACCCTTGTAAAATGACACGATTATTAATATTATTATTTGTTGTAGCCTTGCAGGGGTAAAATGGATATCCTCATGAAGTCAGTATCTCTTGTTTAGAACAAGAGAAAATGAGGTTTAACTTCCACTTGACACAAACAGTCATTTCAGGAGTAACACATGGTTCAATTCTATATCATTTATTTGCTTGCGAAGACAGACCTTCAGCAGTGGGAGGAAAACTGAAGGAATGGAGAAAACCCACGAGTTTGGACAGACGACAATTCTCTTTTGTCATGTGATCAGGGAATCAGAATCATGCCACTTCAATGACAGACCTTATGACTGCTATTATCACGGGAGTACAAATCCAAAACAACTATAGTTAAGGAATAATTGTGTGAAAAAATTAACAGGCATAAAAAATAAGTCAATAATTGAGGACAATGATTTTATATTTTCAGGCCCTGAGTTCACAAAGCATTCTCAGACTTAAACATGCATTATTCAAGAGCTAAATCTGCCTAGTGCAGGTCTTTATTCGGGCATGAAGTGTTTTCTAAAGTATTAATTAGACATTAATTAACTGATCCAGGCCTTAATCAACTTTGGATGGCATCAGATTGCTCCGATATTAAACAGATTAAAACGTTTCAGCGGTAAATCAAATATGGCGTGGCTAGACGCTTCGAGTCGTAGCTTTGATCAACCAGGACCGTGGTTGAAATTATTGCACAGGTCGGTCGAATCTTTAAATGCCTATTTCTTCGCTTGCAATAGAGTAATTTGAATGAAATTTTCAAATTATTCATTTTACATCATCTACTTTCGAACTATTATAGCAAGAATGGCTAGTTCTTATCTATATCTTGAATAACGTAACTTTAAGTAAAGGATTTACTCAAAATTGTTCGCCTTTTTTTAACTAAAATATAGCCCTTTATAAAAAAATTGTTGTTTTAATGTATGAAATACAACAATAAGAAAATATGTGCAAAGTTTAATGTTTCTGGATCAAATATATTTCTTATAAACAGTGATTGAAAGTTGAGTAAATTCTTAACTTTAGTCTGAGAATGCTTTTGGAACTCGGGGCCTGGTATTTCAGAGATGTAGTTTTTACCTTGAAGTGAGTGGTTTTGTACAGATGACATGCTCTACGATACATTCTTGATTTTCTGGTAAAACTGGATTAATCTCATCTTCTGTTAATATTCAAATTATAAAACATTGAAATTAGAGAATAATCCCTATATTACCTGTCAACTTGATACATTTTCATTCCAAATTTAAAATAAAATATGCAAAGAAAATAAGAATAATGATAATAAATAAGATGAAATAAGATGGTAATAATAATGAAGAAAACAGTTTTATAGAAGCATCCTATTCACTTATATTCTGTAAATACAAATAATCTCCTGAAAAAAATACTGTTTAAACCAAGATGTAGGAAATAATGATATGTCCTAGTGATCATCGATCCCTAAATCTGGTCATTTTAATCCCAATTGAAGGGAGTTAAATCGTGAAATTTGAAATTTGAAAATCCTTTTGACACAAACTAGAGGTCTTTAGCAGTGGGAGGAAACCGGAGTGCCCCAAGAACACCAATGAGGTTGTACTACAGGCAACCCTACTTCTTGTCACCTACAAGCTGGGAGTCGAAACCAAACCACTTGAGTCAATGACAGACCTTCTGATCTAACTTGCACGCTTTAAACCATGGGGTCACCAAACCTTCCTTTTTAAAACAAATAAAAAAACACATGTTAAAAACAATATAAAATTTTTACCATCTAAAGCAAAAGTGTTCAAACTGTGTGCCCATGGTAACGCCACTGTATGTACACCGGCTGAATGACTACAGTGGTATCTATCATATGTACTTGGATCTGCAAAAAACAAATTTTTCAAACATAATAAATAATAATAATAATCATCCTATAGAGCGCTGGAATTCCAACCAAAAGGATGCTCATTGGCACAAATTACAGCATCATTAAAGGCATTAACAGAATGACTGTCGGAATAGTTCTGTTTTTAAGTTCCTTTTATAAGATTCTATATTGTCACCGTTTTTTACACTTGATGATAATCGGCGTTTTTATATATTTATATTTATTTGTTTCGTTTTTTAAGTAATTAAATTTTGTTTGTACATCCATTTTTACCCATATTTATCATTATTATTTTTATAATCCCAGTATAGGGATTATATTTCTACCGTTTTTTATCTATTTTTTAATCCCAGTATAGGGATTCAATTTCTATTTTTTTTTAAAAATCCCAGTATAGGGATTATTTTTTTAACATTTTTTTATATTTTTTTAAAATATCTTCAATTTTTAATCCCAGTCTCGGGATTAATTAATCCCAAATTATTTTAAAGCGCATGCGCTAAAACTTTGTATATATTAAAATTTTGGGATTATTTTTCATCATATTGTTCGTACTACCAACTGATGAAGGGCTATTAAGCCCGAAACGCGTTTTGGTGAAGATTATATTTTTTTAAAAACCACACAGTGTTGAATCTAGTTTGTTCCTGGGGGATTATTCTCTATATTTTCATCTTACACGGACTGGTTCCCGCTCTCCCTCAGATGTATCACTGAGATCCGAACGTATTCGCACTGTCACAGGGAATCTTCCGCCCTCCTACTTTTTGAGTGTGGGGGTTTCATCGTCTTTTTGACTTGGAAGTTTTTTACACTTTGTGGTAAAGAGTTCCAGCGGAGGAGAATGCACGATCACAACATCACAATAAGATATCTTGTCATGTAACGAAACGTATGCCCACAGCAGCTAAATAGCTAGACCAATTGACAAGGGTTGTCACATATTTATTATTTTGTGGGTAATGGGTGAATTTACAATACACCCACAGTAGCTAAACCGCTCTAGCAGTCGACAAGTGTTATTTCGTAATTAATGGGTGAATTTAAAAAACACTGATATTAAATAAATACTGGGGCCTGTTTCACAAAATTTTAACTTAAGATAAAATCCAAATTTTAGTACATACTTAAATCTGATTGGCTAAGCGCTAAAATCAATCTAATACTATCCAATCGAATTACTAAAATCGGATTTTATCTTAGTTAAAATTTCGTGAAACAGGCCCCAGATCAGATGATAGTTTTTGTTGTTTGAGCACTTAAAAGCTCCTACGAAGTGAATCAAGGGCCAAAACTTGAGATGTAATTAACAGAAATCGTTGAAATTTCAATAGGCTTCTTCGTTTCAATAATTTGAATAATGCACATTGGATACAAAATGGATACATCCACTCGACACAAACTGGGTCATTTCGAGAATAACATGGTATAATTTTATTTCAATCATTCACTTGCGCAAAGGCCCTTTAGAAGTGGGAGGAAAGTGGAGGACCCGGAGAAACCCGTCGGAGTTGGACAGGCGACCCTACTAATCGTCAAGTACAACCAGGGATTCGCAACTACACGAGTTGACTCAATGACAGGCTTTTATGATACAGCATGTACGGGCTAACCATTCGGCCATCCAACCCCCCAGAAGACAGAAGATAACAAATGCTGTTTGAGTGTTTACAAGGTTCTACAAAGTTAAGCAAGGGCCATAACTCTTAGAAGTTATTAACAAAACCAATTTAATTTTAAGTTCTTCGGAGAATAAAATCCACTAATATAAAATAATTCAGTTGATGATTGTGAGGAATTCTGTCATTGTATCTGTGTAACAAACAGTAATACTCATGCATGTTGCATGTTCCAGCTCTTGGTACTGAATAAAAGTCATACTATCGATTTGATAAATTAGCCATTTCTTTAGACGTTGCAAAATAAGGCATTTCCTTAGCTGAACATGTTGCTGAATAAGGCATTTAAAATCTACCATGGTAATATTGTCACGTTTTACACAAATGTTACCTTTAGACAAAAGAGATAAGATTAAAATTAAAATATATTAAATATGTCCCTAGATTATCTATTGTGCAACAAAATAAATCTCTTGACCATTATTAATTTAATTTCAAGTCATAAATAAAACTCCCTAGATTAGGCCTAACTGCTGCACTGATACTCCATCTTCCTACCCTTAGCAACAAAATGGCCGTCGCTGACAAGGACAGTGAATGATATATAATAGTACTTAATTATTTGCTATTTTATTGTTTTAGCATCAAGTTTGTCATTCTGCTAGTGACAGCTAGTACATGTTGATAGCCATCAAGCCATTAATCTTTTTTAAATTTAAAGCCCAAGGGGATCAGTCAAATAGGCCTACACCGATCACGCTGTAAGAACATGGACATTTAGAGATATAAACCTTCTAGCCTGTCATTTAAAACAATTTCAACAATCAAAATCGCTCAAGGAGAAGATTCGGTAAATAACTTAATAAATTCATTCACAATACAAATTACAAGGGGAGCAGTCAAATACATGGATCATGGACATTTAAAGATATAAACCTTCGAGCCTGTCATTATAAATTTAAAACAATTTCAACAATTAAAATCGCCGAAGGAGAAGATTTGATAAATGACTTGGGAGATGCTAATTGTAGACCGGTTGGGGAGGTTCGGGTGTTTCTGGACTCCTAAATGGCCGCTTTATACAATTGAAGATTTTGGGGAATACTAATTAGTAATCCTAACCCTTTTTAGAAGACTGAACTTGGATCTAATTTACCTTTTACCCCTCCTAAAAGGGTTAGGGTTAGTATTCCCACAAAATACTCATTCATATAAAGCAGCCATTTTGGACTCCGGAAACACCTGACCCCCCCACCCCCTCAACAGGCCTAAAATTAGCATCTCCCAAATAACTTTAACACCTACTCATAAATAAATAAATTCATTACCTGTTCACAATACAGGATGGACCGAATAAATCAGAAACCATGGCAACAAAAAAAAACCAAGTTGAAAACGTGACAATGAATCATGAATTGAGTTCGTAATCAACAATTGGGTTCGGTGTTTACCTGCATAAATATTCCAGTTATTTTGATCCGAGTAATTAAATATCAACCAACCCCTTCTATTTTTTTTTTTTTTTTTGTTCTATAACAGGGTTCTGGATGATATGAGGAACTAGCCAATGAAACAAACTGTTACGTCGGGCTCTTGGCGGGGGTATGGATGGCCTTGTGGTCTAGAGTGCCACGCTTCGGCCTCTAGCTGGCCAGTCACCTCTGGCTTGCGGCTGTGTTTTCGAGCCCTAGTGTCAGCGTATGTGACATGGGAGATAAGGGCGCCTTCTCAACCTTGTGGGTTTCCTCAAGGCACTCCGGTTTTCTCCCAATGATAAAGACCCCTACGCGCAAGCGAATTATTGAAATAAAAATTGAAAACCATATGTTAGTCCCAAAATGACCTAATTTTTGTCGAGTGGACGTTAAACCCCATTTCTCTCTCTCTCTCTCTTGGCATGCTCTGCACAGAACTGTGGTTAAACCACTAGTAACGTCAACGCTGATTGATTAATTAATGTGTGACGTCATAGGATCAAAAGCCTTCCAGTACACACCCAGAGATGAAAGTGGCTGATGGACAAAAACCTGGATGAGCGTGAGAGATGGGAGGCCCGAACGCAGAAGGCGTGAGTTAAGCTAGGGGGATCCGGGGGCATGCCCCCCTGTAAATTTTTTTTAAAAAATGGAAGGCTGTGGTGCATCCTGGCGATATCTGAAACTGAAATTAAGACATATCTCGGGTTTGTTTTTTTAATTTTGAAAGATTTAAAAAAAAAAAAAAAATCATAAAAAAATATCGGAATTCTCACCGAAATCTCAAATTCCAGAATTCCAGGATCCGGAAGACTTTCATCTCTGACAACTGGTCATATTTTTATGTAATGAAGGCCATCAAAAGTTTAAAATAAAAACAAACGAAAAACAGATCTGTATTTGAATCAGATTGTGGCTGAACCATTCCATGAAAAATCCTTGGACGTGCACAATATGTAGTCGTTGGGATGGGACGAAAAACCGAGGTCCAGTGTACACATTGGAGTGCACGTAAAAGATCCCTTGGCAGTTGGAATTCGATATAAGAGTAGGCCATGGCAACGCTGCCCGGGCAAAATTTCCCTCATAGCACTCTGTATGGCGTATGCCCGTCTTTAATTAGCTCAGGTTAAGTGCATAACAGTAGGACGTTAAACCCCATTTCATTCATTCAAATATATGTATAATAAATATGACCCAAGAGTATAAAAACTTAAAACTCCCATATCTCTGCCAATTTTTGTCCGATTCTTAGAATTCAGGTACCAATGAAAAGAGGTTTTTGTTCTCTTTAATTTGACACCATTATCTCCATTTCTTCAATTTGATTAAGTGTAGGCTACTGTTTTGTACTGGAGGGTCACAAATATGTTATGTAATAATTTGGGCGTGACAAAGTCTGTTACACATGTCTTAGGTCAGGTGCAGGTTTGACGTGCACACACAGCAGTGATTTTGACAGCTTCACTGGTTGTGTAGAATTTAGGCGTGCTCCCTTGTCTGTATAAACCCATGACATATCTGATCATCATTCTAGAAGTTGACACCCCCTCTCCACCCCCCTCGCTATGAAATGGGGTTTAACGTCCTACTTTTCTGCTTCGAACTGGGCAAATAAAGACGGGCATACGCCATACAGTGTGCTATGAGGGAAATTTTGCCTGGGCAGTGGCACTACGGCCTACTCTTACATTAAATTCCAACTTCCAATGGATCTTTTACGTGCATGCCCATGTGTACACGGGCCCTCGTTTTTTTTTGTCCCATCCGAACGACTAGACAGCTGTTCTTGTCAGACCCTCCGTCATCGACAAGGGGGAAATAAACACTTCAAATCAAGATAACTGTCAATGTATTTCCAATACTCGTCAAAACAAAGTGACAATTTGATGTGAGACTGGCGAGACAGATACTGTAACACACCCTACGTTTTATGGCTTTCTAATACTGGAGACAAATTCTCTGTCAACAGACGAAAGTATTTGCATCATTTCTACACCTGGTTTTAATTCCCCCCTCGCACTTTCCTGCTCAAATAACCTTTAAGGTCAATATAAAGAAATAATTCATATTTTAAAATCAGACCTCCTTCATTATTTGTCAGATAACGAATAAAAAAACATTTAATTTGTGACAGTGACGGGTGGCAAAGTGACAGTTGTGGTGGCTGGATAAGTGACGTCTTCCAAAAGCTCATATATTTTGGTTGAATTCCAGACTACCCACATTATCAAGTAAATCAAGTAAATGACAAGGGCTGATGTAAATTCAAACAAAATTTAAATATGGTAATTCATGAATTCAATGTTTAACAATTTGAAGCAAAAGCGTGATCCCCTGGTGTCCAAAAGTCTATTTAAAAGCAACAACTGTCTGATGAAATGAATCAATTGTCTTTTCAAACACATCTACCATCCAAAAACATCCAAAGCTTCTATCAAAATGCATCAATCGTCTTATCTAATTTTCACGGTCGTCAATCTAATGTATGAATCGTCTATCTAAATATACCAATCGTCTATCTTAATGCATAAATCGTCTATCTAAATGCACTAATTGTCAATTGAAAATGCATCAATTGTCTATTGAAATACATCAACCGTCTATTGAAAGGCATTAATCGTCTATTGAAGTGTATCAATCGTCTATTGAAATGCATCAATCGTCTATTGAAATACATCAACCGTCTATTGAAAGGCATTAATCGTCTATTGAAGTGTATCAATCGTCTATTGAAATGCATCAATCGTCTATTGAAAGGCATTAATCGTCTATTGAAGTGTATCAATCGTCTATTGAAATGCATCAATCGTCTATTGAAGTGTATCAATCGTCTATTGAAATGCATCAATCGTCTATTGAAGTGTATCAATCGTCTATTGAAGTGTATCAATCGTCTATTGAAATGCATCAATCGTCTATTGAAATGCATCAATCGTCTATTGAAGTGTATCAATCGTCTATTGAAGTGTATCAATCGTCTATTGAAGTGTATCAATCGTCTATTGAAATGGATCAATCGTCTATTGAAGTGTATCAATCGTCTATTGAAGTGTATCAATCGTCTATTGAAGTGTATCAATCGTCTATTGAAATGGATCAATCGTCTATTGAAATGGATCAATCGTCTATTGAAGTGTATCAATCGTCTATTGAAATGTATCAATCGTCTATTGAAATGCATCAATCGTCTATTGAAATTCACTAATCGTCTATACGAAGCAGCAAAGGTTTATTAAAACATGTATCGAAATGCACCATTTGTCTATGGAAATGCGCCAATCTTCAGTAGATCAAAAATGCATCTATCATCTATTAACTTTATCATTGTAAGTGCGAGGGATATTCGGTCTCCCGTCCGATCAAGCAGGTTTCCCCCGAGTTCTTCGGTTTCTTACGAGTTCTTCGCACGATCTGTGCCAAGGGCCAAATTCGAAAAAGGCCCCGGGTCTAATTTGCTACCTATGTAAAATGACGCGATTATTATTATTATTATTATTAAAAGTCTGTTGAAAAGCAACCTGTGAATCAACATTCAAAAATCAAATATTTGTTTGAAACATAGGTTGCCAGGCAACGAAACATACGCCCACAGCAGCTAAATCGTCCGGGCAGTCAACAAGAGTTGTCGCATATTTTACTTTTTTCGGTAATGAAACATTTATAATACACTAAAATCTGATTAAAACTAACAACTCATCTCATTATGTAATTATCAGAAAATCATTGGAATTTGTTTGGCTTTGATAAAGTTCTCCTCCACGCTGTTCAAGTTATCTAAATTCATTGAAACTCAATATACTTGTTCGTCTCATGACCTTAAACACTGTGTATAAATTTAAAGTCAATCGGTTATTAACTTTAGCCTCTAGAGCGTCAACAAGATTTTTGAAAGTGATCAAGGGCCATAACTCAGTAATTATCGGAAATGCTGAAAATCAATAGGCCTCTTCGTCTCATGACCTTAAACACTGTGTATAAATTTTAAGTCAATCGGATATTAACTTTGGCCTCTAGAGCATCCACAAGAATTTTTGAAGTGATCAAGGGCCATAACTCTGACAGTAATTATTGGAAATTGCTGAAAATCAATAAGCTTCTTCGTTTCATGACCTTAAACACTGTGTATAAATCTTAAGTCAATCGGTTATTAACTTTAGCCTCTAGAGCGTCCACAAGATTTTTTTTAGTGATAAGGGGCCATAACTCTGACAGTAATTATCAGAAATTGCTGAAAATCTATAGGCTTCTTCATTTTATAACCTTAAACACTGTGTATAAATTTAAAGTCAATCGGTTATTAACTTTAGCCTCTAGAGCGTCAACAAGATTTTAAAAAGTGATCAAGGGCCATAACTCAGTCAGTAATTATCGGAAATCGCTGAAAATCAATAGGCTTCTTTGTCTCATAACCTTAAACACTGTGTATAAATCTAAAGTCAATCGGATATTAACTGTGGCCTCTAGAGCCTCCACAAGATTTTTTTAAGTGATCAAGGGCCATAACTCTGACAGTTATTATCGGAAATCGCTGAAAATCAATAGGCTTGTTCGTCTCATGACCTTAAACACTGTGTATAAATTTAAAGTCAATCGATTATTAACTTTGGCCTCTAGGGCGTCCACAAGATTTTTTAAAGTGATCAAGGGCCATAACTCTGATAGTTATTATCGGAAATCGCTGAAAATCAATAGGATTCTTCGTCTCATGACCTTAAACACTGTGTATAAATTTAAAGTCAATCGAATATTAACTTTGGCCTCTAGAGCGTCCACAAGCAATTGTGGACGCCGGACCGACGGACGGACCGACGGACGGACCGACGGACGGACGGACGGACAGGGGCGACGGCAATATACGACCACATTTCAATGTGGGCGTATAAAAAAATGATGTTGGGGTACTGTTGGTTCAAAGTATGCTTAGTCTTTATAGACAAGTTAATGCCAATTCTTAAAGAGGGAGAGAGAAATAGGGTTAACATCCACTCGACACCAACTAGGTCATTTTGGGACTCAATAATTCACTTGTTTTGTACGTAGGTGTATTGGACAGTGGGAGGAAACCGGAGAAAACCCATGAGGCTAGACAGGTGACCCTACTCCTTGCCACGTACAACCGGGGATTCGAACCCACGCCAGTTGACTCAATGACAGCCTCTATGACATGCGTGCTCACCATTCGGCCATCAAACCAAGATGGATTATGTAAGATTTAGATGAAGAAATAACAGTTGTCGCTTTAATACTTTATAAAACAGATATCGAAAAAGAGAAGGACAGTCAAATAACTTTATTCTGAGCGACGGTCAGAGAATAGACGAGTCTACCGTTTTCATTGCTACCGTTGTTTCAATAGTCAACAAAGTCTTGATCATCCATTATTAATTAAATTATTAACCGCTAATCGTGTTTAAATCTGTTGAAAATCTTGACCGTTCGTTGGCAGCTAGAAAAGAGTTTGGTCTTCGTAAATTCATAACTGGGGGCCATCCATAAAGTACGTACGCTCAAAATGGGTAAAATTCAGACCTCCCTCCCCCCCTGTACGCTCCTGTACGTATGTTTTGCCATTGAATTTAAGCACCTGTACATTTTTGGCGTGACCCCCCCTCCCCCCAATCGTACATACTTTATGGATGGCCCCTGTCTAGTTTCATGCCTAAAGAAAGACCTGCAGATGTAGTTTTTGAATAATGTATGTTTAATTAAACGACTATTAACATCTCAGTCTAATTCATACTTAAAGTTAAACCTTAATAACAGTTTACTTTTTCTTCATAAAAATTGTATTCTTATAACGGAAATTAACGTCACTTTTTTAATTCAAACCTCGAAAACAAACTTGTTTATAATTTCAAAAACAAGAGACAAGATTGGACATAAAACAAAATAATTCATACTCTCCTTTAAGTGTGTCAAAATACGTTTCAACTCCTTGGCTTAAGATCATGGAAAAAGACATTAAATTGTATTAAATTTCATGCGAGGACTAAAAACCTTGAAATGAAACTTGTTTATATTTTCTTAAACAAGAGACAAGAATGGACATAAAAAAAAATAATTCATACTCTCCTTTAAGTGTGTCAAAAAACGGACTTAAGATTATGGAAAAAGACATTAAAATGTATTAAATTTCATGCGGGGACTAAAAATATTACGTCTTTTACAAGACACTGATGACCATAATGAAATCTACCAACTTGGGAGAGATAAAACTTGGAGATGGTGACAAGTGAATTCATTATAAACAAGACCCAAGTCACAATGATTTACTGAACGTTAATCTATATGTCACCACTGGTCCCTTTTATGTCCGTCAACACCCAACTTAAAGATATCCACGATTAATATAAACTAATTTTCTATGATAAATATTCCAAAAATATCTCAGATTACCCCATGTTTCTCAATTCACCATTTGAGCTTGATAACGATAAGAGAATACTTGTCGAAACATCGTGCTATGCCTATAAAACCAGTGATTGTTTTTTTCCATATAAAGTGTGTTGTGGTTTTTTTCATGTTCCTGAAGCAGCGACTGCTAGTTTTACTTCACAATTCCCGAACTTATAACTAGTTTATCTGCAGACACTTTAAAGGGACAATAACACTCTTGCTGGCTTGACATGTCCAGAAAAAAAAAAATAGCCTTATTCTAACTACAAGATGTTTAAGTGTCCTACCTGTTGTGTAAATTATCCATTACAGCCTATCTTACTTGTCCAGAGGGTTCGAAAATATGTTTAAATCCAAGTTGCATTTGAAAGTGCTTATGTAAGGCTTTTCAAACAATGTTATGGCATGTACCGTAGTTGAATTTTTCCAACTTTTAAAATTAGGTGTATTAAGATGAAATTTGTATCATTTTCAATTGAAATATTGTAAAATAGTACAAATTGTTGACCAGAATAAAGATTGGAACATATTATTCAGTTACAACAAGAGTGGTATTGGGGCTTTAACAGAGAAAGAGAGAGGGGAGAGAGAAATGGGGTTTAACGTCCACTTGACAGAACCAGTTCATTTTGGGACTAACATATGGTTTAATTTCATTTCAATAATTCGCTTGCGGGTAGGGGTTTTTAGCAGTTGGAGGAAACCGGAGGACCCGGAGGAAACCCACAAGGTTGAGAAGGCGCCCCTATCTCCATTCCACATACGCTTACTCCAGGGCTCGAAACCACAGCCGCAAGCCAGAGGTGGCCAGCCAGCTAGAGGTCAAAGCGTGGCACTCTAAACCACTAGGCCATCCCAACCCCCAACACGTCAACAGTAGCATCCAATCCCAGATTCACCATACATTATGTAAGAGCTAATTCAGGTTTGAGTAATTTGATTGGATAATATTGGATTGATTTCAGTGTTTAGCCAATCAAAATTGAAGTATCTGCTAAAATTTGGATTTTATCTTTCGTTAAGATTTCTGGGGCCTGTTTCACAAAATTTTAATGAACATAAAATCCAAATTTTAGTAATTTGATTGGATAATATTAGATTGATTTCAGTGCTTAGCCAATCAAAATTGAAATATCTACTAAAATTTGGATTTTATCTTTCGTTAAGATTTCTGGGGCCTGTTTCACAAAATTTTAATGAAGATAAAATCCAAATTTTAGTAATTTGATTGGATAATATTAGATTGATTTAAGTGCTTAGCCAATCAAAATTGAAGTATCTACTAAAATTTGGATTTTATCTTTCGTTAAGATTTCTTGGGCCTGTTTCACCAAATTTTAACGAACATAAAATCCAATTTTATTAATTTGATTGGATAATATTAGATTGATTTTAGTGCTTAGCCAATCAAAATTGAAGTATCTACTAAAATTTGGATTTTATCTTTAGTTAAAATTTCGAGAAACAGGGTCTAGAAATCTTATCTTAATTATTAATTAGACATTAATTAAACATGCATTATTCAAAAGCTAAATCTGCCTAGTGCAGGTCTTTATTTGGGCATGAAATGTTTTCTAAAGTACTAATTAGACATTAATTAACTGATCCAGGCCTTAATCAACTTTGGATGGCATTAGATTGCTCCGATATTAAACAGATTAAAACGTTTCAGTGATAAATCAAATATGGCGCGCCCAGACGCTTCGAGTCTTTGCTTTGATCAACCAGAACCGTGGTTGAAATTATTGCACAGGTCGGCCAAATCTTCAAATGCCAATATTTTCGCTTGCAATAGAGTAATTTGAATGAAATTTTCAAATTATTCACTTTATATCATCTACTTTCGAACTATTATAGCAAGAATGGCTAGTTCTTATCTATATCTTGAATAATGTAACTTTAACTTATCCAGACCATAAACAATTGATACCGATGTGGTAAGATCACAAAACAATCTCAGATTTAAGTTTAAGAATTGACTCAAAATGGTTCGCCTTATTAACCAAGATATGGGCCTATATAGAACTTTTGCTGTTATAATATACCAAATACATTTGTACATGGAATTTAATCCCTATACATCGAAACACAGACCTTTTACATGTACCATCGATATGGTCATGGGAGCTGCCTTTTTACTGGCGACGTCTGGTGGGAATTCCTTTTGGCGAGGACGTCCATTGACAAAAAAATTATAACCAAAAAATTCAAACAATCACCTGACATATAAATAATATTTTTTCCTTAAATCACAAGACAAGCTTATTAAAAGAGCGGTTAAAATTTTTTTATAATATGGTATAAAAATGCCATATCTATGACATTGACAAGGCCATATTTCTGTGCTTTTTTTTGGTCTGGTAATATTAAATTGCGTAAGCCAAGAAAAAAATTTGAATAAGCAACAAACAATTTAATATGTTATCTTTTATAAAATATACAACATACATTAGAACATCGACATGTGCATTATTGAAAATGAAATGGTGTTTTACATCCTACTTTTCTGCATTGACGGGCATTCGGTCTCCCGTCCGATCAGGCAGGTTTGCCCAGAGTTCTTCGGTTTCTTCCTGCAGTGATCGAAATCATTAGCACGATCTGTGCCAAGGGCCAAATTGGAAAAAGGCCTCAGGCCTAATTTGCTACCATTGTAAAATGACGCGATTATTATTATTATTATTATAATGAAGACAGGCATACAGTATGCTATGACCGTGGGGAATGTTACCTGGAAAGGGGCACTATGGCCTACATTTACATTGAATTCCAACTGTCAAGGGATCTCTTTTACATTCACATCAATGTGTAAACAGGCTGTTGTTTTTTTGTCCCATCCGAATGACTATATTTAACATACTCTGTGTGTAGTATGTGTGGCTTGACACTCATTAACCCTCATATGTCTGTAATCGAAGAAGTGTTTTAGATTGTGTCAATGCCAAGGGGGAACTACTCAGGAATATCTGGATAAACTTTCTCGGCCAATGCAGGGATAGAACACCCAAACTCCAGGCTAGCCAGCCAACGCCTTTACCTATTTACCCATCAAGACCCTTCCTTAAATTGATGTAATATGTATGTAACCCACTGGCTTAAATTAATCAACACTTTTATGACTTCTTAAAAGTTTACATGTCCCAAAAAAACTTTTAAACTTCATCTGCCATCTATCTTTTAATGTTCCATGTTCCTATTAAAAGTAGTATCTCGGTTTAATCAGCCATCTATCTTTTAAAGTTCCGTGTTCCTATTAAAAGTAGTAACTCGGTCAAATCAATCATAAAACCCCCGAAAACTCATCTATTTTCAAAAGCACATGAAATTTAGCTACATGTATGTTTATTAGTTCTCTTTCCTGATGCTTATTTTATTTATGATTCTCCTTAAAAAATTATATAATAAATTTTTTAGAGCTTTATGTTTTTTTATCTCTATAAGAGAGAGAGAGAGAGTGAGAGAGAATGAGAGAGAGAAATTGGGTTTAACATCCACTCAACACAAACTTGGGTCATTTCAGGACAAACACATGGTTCAATTTCATTTCAAAATTTTGTTGTGCTCCTACGGGTTTTTAATTAGCAGTGGGAGGAAACCAGGGGACCCGGAGAAAACCCACGAGGTTGGACAGGCAACCCTACTCCTTATCAGTACACCCGGGAATTCGAAACCACGCCAGTTGACCTTATGATAGGACCTTATGATACAGCGCGCACGTGCTAACCATTCGGCCATCCAATCCCCAGTTCTATAAGTATTTGATAACATTGATATTCAATCGTTACTTGAACAAGGCCTCTCTTGACAGTGACACTAAGAGTGAAAGAGAGAGAAATGGGGTTTAACGACCACTTGGCACAAACTAGGACTAAAATTGTTGAACATTGTTTTGAATAATTCACAGTGGGAGGAAACCAGAAGACCGGTAGAAAACCCATGAAGTTGGACAAGCGACTCTACTCCTAGTCACCTCTAAGCAGGGAATCGAAACCGATATGAAATGGGGTTTCACATCCTACTGTTCTAGTCCAACAGGGCTAATAAATACGGGCATACACCACACAGTGTGCTATGAATGAAATTTTGCCAGGGCAGCAGCGCTACAGCTTACTCTTTATTGAACAAGGGGGAACTACTCAGGAAAATCTGGATGAACTTTCTCGGCCAATGCAGTGATCAAACACATGACCTCCAGACTAGCGAGCCAGCGTCTTATTACTTAGAGCGAAAAATTTCATATTTTCAAAGAAAGTCAAAACATAATTATTTCTATGCAAAAGGCTCAATAGATTATAAACTCACTATTATACTACCATGGGCATTGTTTCCCAAAAATCAGTGACACAGGAATTAATAAAAGAATTACCTCCCATGTTTTCCCATTGCCCTTCATGCATTAGCCAACTCCAAACGTTGGAATTTGAAGTTGAAAATGATATTTTTGCCAATTTTCCAGCTGGCAATAGTGAATTATAGGATTAATAGGATTATTCTTTAAAAAAGTAGGACTGTTTATGGCTACCATCTATTTTAAAGCTTTATTTTAATACATTTAAAAAAAAAGCCTTGAAATTGTAACTTTAACCACCGTGACCCCTCGGAATAAAAACCACATTATGCACTTTATAAAATAATGTTGTACTATTATCAAGACAGTGCGACGTATATATATTTTCTAATAATAATACTGACAGACGTGTCCCATCAAAATGTTTATAATTCTAGTCCCCTACATAAATAACGTCCTATCTTAAATTCTAATAAATTTACGTCCTTAAAATGACAGAATTTTTTAATAAATTGATTATAAAAATAGCTGTTTCGAGTGGTAACCTACTATTTCTAGAAAAATGTTGCAATGTGGTTTTTTTTTATAACATTTAATTTGTTCAAAGTCAAGACATATCAAAATTTGTCCTCTTTCCCAACCAATCATTAAGAAATGTCAGCCTATTGCTTACACATACATTTGCTCTTCCAGGAAAGTTTTTAATGAGTAAAAAAAACATTTACAACCATTTGTTAAACTGTTTCCCTTTCTGACTGTCAAAACCCTGTGACCAACTTTTGAATTTGTTAAACTATTTCCCTTTCTGACTGTCAAAACCCAGTGACCAACTTTTGTATGAAATCAAGTTTAACGCCATACAGTGTGCTATGAGGGAAATTTTCACCTGGCAGTGTAGCACGATGGGTTGTCTGTCAAACGTGGAGAGCAGATGAGGGTAAAAACCGTTTGCTCCATCCGGCATATAACCCTTGCACCGTTTCTTACTACATATTTTGGACAATTTTTGATCATCTAGTATTTAACTGGTTAGGGAGAGAGAGAGAGAAATGGGATTTAACGTCTACTCGACATAAACTAGGTCATTTCGTGACTAACATACAGTTTAATTTTATTTCATAATTCGCTTACGCGTAGGTGTTTTTAGCAGTGGGAGGAAACGGAAACCGAAGGACCCATAGAAAACCCACACCCGGAGAAAACCCACGAGGTTGGACAAGAAACCGTACTCCTTGCCACGTACAACCACCCTAGCTGGTTAGGACGTATCTTTAACTGTCGTCATTCTGACAGGCCACATCAATGACGAGACATTGTGACTAAGCATATACTGCATCTTAAATAGGGGGGTTGGGATGGCCTAGTGGTCTAGAGTGCCGCGCTTCGACCCCTAGCTGGCTGGCCACCTCTGGCTTGCGGCTGTGGTTTCGAACCCTAGTGTGAGCATATGTGACATGAAGATAGGAGCGCCTTCTCAACCTCATGGGTTTCCTCCAGGCACTCTGGTTTCCTCCCACTGCTAAAGACCCCTACGCGCAAGCAAATTATTGAAATAAATATTGAAAACCATACGTTAGTTACAAAATGACCTAGTTTGTGTCTAGTGGATGTTAAACCCCATTTCTCTCTCTCTCTCTCTCTCTCTTTCTCATCTTAAAAAGTATGATTAACAGGAACAACAAATACAAGAGTTTCTTGGATATAGTTATATATTAAGCTTCGATAGGATACAGACATAGATTTAAATGAATTCATTCTTTCTATCCCTCAACCCTAATGTTGCCTCTCTCAAATCTTCCTTGGGTTACGTCTTTTTTGTAAGCAGTGGACGCTTACTGCTGGCCCCCGGATCCATTCACTTGATTTTAATGTCTATTTTCTGTCTTGTTCGCAGTTTTATCTTGTAAATTTTTGTTTTGCGTGTAGTGCGGTTATCCTGCACTTACTATTAGAGCACACGTTCTATTAATTATATAAGGTACTCTTAGATTCACACCCATTAATTATTCTTATTATGTTGTAATTATTCATGTGATTCATCACTCTTGCCAAATATAGAATGGTAACTTTCTGTTTACGTCCTTTTATTTTCACAATTTTCATATAAACATTTTAATTTGCGTTTTAAATAAACTCCTACCATAACTATTATACTTACAATGGAGAATAGAAATAAAACATATATATTTATCAAATTATAGCTCATGTCCACTGGTGCAATTATCTTCGTTTAAAACAATTTCGCATAAATTATCAAATAGTTTTACAATATCAGCACTACAGCCTACTCTTATATCGATTTCCAACTGCCTTTAACAAGGTTCTAGCCGATATGTTCATAGGACCTTGTTTTTTGTCCCATCCAAACGACAATACATTGTCCCTTGTCAAGTCTTGTGCCTTTAGCAAGGGGTTATCCCACCGTGACAGCATACGTTTAACACTTAACAAAGACAGAGATCTTTGGGCACTGTTTTATGCAGAGAGAGAGAGTTTAATCTCCACTCAACACAAGCTGGGTCGTTTTGAGACTAACATATTGTTAAATTTTATTTGAATAATTCACTTGTGCGTAGGGGTCTTTGACAGTGGGAGGAAACCAGAGGACCCGAGGACCTAAAGAAAACCCTCAAGATTGGACAGACCACCCTACTACTTGACACATACAACTGGGGAATTGAAATCACGCCAGTTGACTCAATGACAGACCTCATGATAATATAGCGTGCATGTGCTAACCATTCGGCTATCAAACCCCCCTTAATAAGGAACAGGTCCTAACATACCTTTTTGTAATTTAACTGGACAGGTAAAATCATCCTCTATTAGTTGATTAGAATCGTGCTGAGCTGTAGTGAGGGATAACTCTAATTCCACACTCTCTATTACAAACAGATTAGGTTCGGTTATAGGTTCATAAAACATACTATCACATGATAACTTGCTACTCTGGTCGGACTGAAAAATTGAAAACAAAACTATTACAAGTAAAAACATTTTAACATAGTAAAATGGTTAGGTGTTTTTAGCCGAGAGAAAATCTCTGAATGGAGTTTAGGGAGAGAGAAATGGGGTTTAACGTCCACTCGACGTAACCAAGGTCATTTCAGGACTAACATATGGTTTTAATTTTATTTCAATAATTTGCAGTGGGAGGAAACCGAGGGACCCGGAGAAAACCCATGAGGTTGGACAGGCGACCCTACTCCATGCTATGCACAACTGGGGATTTGGTACAACGCCAGTTGACTTAATGACAGGCTTTATGATACAGTACGCACGTGACCATTCGGCCAACCCCCAAACATACATACAAGTAAGGGTATTTTACCAAAATAAAAGGGTTGGGGTTTTTTAGCCGATAAAAAATCTCTGAACAGAGTTTAGTAATAGTATGAATAAAAGCATCCCACGTGAGTTTAATCAGTCTGGAGAATTCAAATTCAATATGAACGAAACTAGCCACTGATACCAAGTATAACCAGATCCCGAGTTCACAAATCATTTTTAAAAATGGGCTTCGATGGTGACTTTGCTCTGAAACAATGTCACTGAAAACAAAAAAAATCAGAATTTGTGGCCGATGCAAAAGTTAAAAGTTTTCGAAAATATGGGGCATCTGATACACCCTAATTACACCCCTGTACATGCTAGCATTTCAATCTAAACGATTAGTACAACCCCGGTAAGCGAGCTAGCGACCCCGGTAACAAATTGGGAACCCAGCTAATTTGTGAAACCTCTGTACAACCCCGGTGACAATTCGCAAACCCCGCCAAGGCATCCCAGTTAGCCAAATTATGGGCACTAATATTTCAATCTAAACGATCTATGCAACCCCGGTAACAAATTCGAAACTCCTTCAATTTGCTAAACCTCTGTACAACCCCGGTAAGCAAGCTACCGACCCCGGTAAAAAATCTCAAACCCCGCCAAGGGGCAAACCCTCGTAAAGCCAACACTAGTAACCATGGAAACCCCACCGGGGTTCCGGAATAGTATAAATAAAATCGCCCAACACGTGAGTTTAATACGAACGAAACTAGTCACTGACATTCGGGACAACCAGGTCTACAAAGCCACATTATCTCTTATATTGACATTTAAGTATGTGTGTATAAAAATACACTGTTTGTTGTTTTTTAATACCTGAATGGTGGAGTTGGAGTTGTTATCGTCTGCTTGTAATACTAGACAATGGTGTAATTTCCCTTCACACGTAACGACGACCAGCACTGGTGGCGTAGAATTTAAACACATGATACCACATGCATCTATCCCATAATTATCATCTGCTGGGGGATACATGATTAACGGGCCTTGAACCGGTAGATTTAATTCACTGAAATCACAAATAAAGTAACATAATAGTAACTAACCCTATTAGTAAGTGCAGGAGGACCACACAACACGCAAAACAAAAATATACAAGACAAACCTGTAGACAGCCGTAAGCTGTGACCAATCTTGACAGTGGCCATTTCCCCAATGGCGATAGTCTGCCAGTTGATGTGGGATGTTAGAACGTCAAACAACCTCAACAAGGGCGATAATCTGGACAGAGCTTCGGAAAACGCTAAAATAATATGCATCGAACAAACACCTTCTGAATGGCCCCTGAACATTGAAGATGAGTTATGTAGATTAAGAAAATATGAAATGCAATTGGGTTTAACATCCTACTGTTCTGCTAGAACTATAAAACGGCCCCTGAACATTAAAGAGGTAAATCTGGCTATTGCACGTCTTTCTTTAGGCCTGAAATGTTATCTTAATTATTAATTAGACATTAATTAATTTATCCAGAGCATAATCAGCTTCGATGGTATCACTAGCCTGCAATATTTACTGGATTGGAGTCTGAATTGCTGCTCAACTTTCATTGATGATTAAATCATGAAATGGACAAACAAGACTATGTTTTTTTATCGCACCATCTTTAGTAAATGATCAAGGTTAGGTCGAAAATTCAATCGCTAAATTCTTCGTTCAGAGAGGATCAATTGGATTGAAATTTTCAACAAATTGCCCTTACATTTTCTAGTTTTAAACTATTATAGTGAGAACTGACAGCTCTTTATCTAATCTCCATAATTTATCTTTAACTTTGATCTCACAATGACTATTATTATTTCTTTATGATAAACTTACCGTTCTGTCGATAAATTACAATAGGCTACATAAATATTTCCATTTCCTTTAACAAGATAAATCGGCCAGGCTGTCGTCTCTTCTTCTTCTGCTTGTAAGCCGAGAACTTTACGCTTCTGTTGTAATTGGAACGGTTCCCCAAAATCAAAAGCTACGGTCTTCTCTCCGAGTGCAGCACTAAATGATAATTTGTTGGGTGAAATGTTTAAACCTGTATGGACAGTGTCCATATTAATCACATGGCAAGCTTTGTCAGGGTCGGCTATATCAAATGTGCTGAAAAAATAAAATAAAATAAGAGTAAAATAATGATCATACAGTCAGACGGATCTTTCATAACAAATTTGATTACGCCCAGAACAACCCAGTGGTTTCCAGCGAGGTTCATTAATTTGCCGTCATAAATGATTGATTCCCTAGCCTAGTGGTTTAGAGTGCCGCGCTTCGACCTCTAGCTAGCCGGCCACCTCTGGCTTGCGGCTGTGGTTTCGAGCCCTGGTGTGAGCGTATGTGACATGGAGATAGGGGCGCCTTCTCAACCTCATGGGTTTCCTCCGAGCACTTCGGTTTCATCCCACTGCTAAAGACCCATACGCGCAAGCGAATTATTGAAATGAAATTAAACTATTTTAGTCCCGAAATGACCTAGTTGTGTTGAGTGGATGTTGAACCCCATTTCTCTCTCTCAATCTGATTTTTCATAACAAATTTGATTACGTCCAGATCAACCCAGTGGTTCCAGCGAGGTTCATTGATTTGCCGTCATGAACGATTGATTCCCTGTCCAGAAGAAGAAGAGCAGGACTAGTAGACCCAATATGATGCTAGCGCCACAGGTGAAAAAGAGAGTAATAAGAGTAGAGAAAGAAATGGGATTTAACATCACCTGGAAACAAGAGAAAACCTACAAGGTTTGAAAGCAGGAAGCAAAACTATGTCACTTGACTCACTGACAAACCATCTGATCCAATGACATGTTAAACATTGTCATTTTATTTCATTTAAATATTTGTTTCTCTATTCCTATGGAGGGTTGGGATGGCCTAGTAGTCTAGAGTGCCGCGCTTCCACCTCTAGTTGGCCGGCCACCTCTGGCTTGCGGCTGTGTTTTTTCGAGCCCTGGTGTGAGGGTCATTTCAGGACTAACATATGGTTTTAATTTTATTTAATAATTCGCTTGCGCGTATGGGTCTTTAGCAGTCGGAGGAAACCGGAATGCCTGGAGGAAAGGAAACCCACGAGGTTGAGAAGGCGCCCCTATCTCCATGTCACAGACCCTCAGACCAGGGCTCAAAACCACAGCCGCAAGCTAAAGGTGACCGGCCAGCTAGAGGTCGAAGCGCGGAACTTTAGACCACTAGACCATCCCAACACCCCTGACTCACTGACAAACGATCTGATCCTACGTGCACACGTTAAACATTCAGTCATTTAATTTCATTAAACCCAATATAACGTGTGAATTTTTACTACCTGAGCATATTATCAGAAGTAAGCATAACAAGATGGCTGTCCGTTTTACTACCAGGATGCCATGACACCTGTTGAACTTTGACCCCTGCTTGACCAATACAATATCTCTCAGCTACCGATATCACTCTGTAAAAAAAGGAAATAAAATTTAAAATTTTCGCGATTTTGAAAATGCCGTACAATAATACTCTTTGGGAATTGCACGGAATCATAAACAATGATGTCCCTGGTGTTGGCCAAAACTGTCTTATCAGGTGGGTATATGTGGGCATTGTTTCGACTCATTCACCATGCGGTCCCAGTAACAATCTAGATGTAGGCCTAAAATGTTTGTTGGGACTTTTCAGTCCAGTTTCATCTTGTCAGTCGTAAGTCTACAGTAGTTTGGATTGAACGGAGAACATTTCTATGCTCACAGAATTTTGCTCTGGACAGCAGCTTTTCCATTCTTTTACCTTCACATAAATTTTTAATGCAGAGTAAAACCATGGTTATACGCCCTATCCTGAACTGGTTGAGCAAACTTTCTATCTCTAAGTATTTTTAACGTACTAGAGGATAACCCAGCGCTGCCCAGGTTGTGTCACTAACTCCAAAACTGGTAACGGTAGGCCAACATCACGTAGCCTATGTTACCCCTATTTCACCAAATTTCAGTCTCAGGACAGCCCTGATATAGCCGCACACCCTGAACGAACGAACAGACAAACAACAGTAAAAAATATCAGAATAGATATTATGTGTATCTGATGTTAGCTGTGGGAATTCCTCAATCGGGAAGTTATATTAGATGTTCTAAAAATTATCGACATTGTCATTCAATCAGAGGTCCTGTTTATACATGTACCCTTGACAGCATGTTAAAAATCCCCCAGACAATCGGAAATCAAAGAGAGAGAAATGGAGTTTAACGTCCACTCAACACAACTAGGTCATTTTTGGACTAACATATGCTTTAACTTTATTTCAATAATTTGTTTGCGTGTAGGGGTCTTTAGCAGTGGGAGGAAACTGGAGTGCCCGGAGGAAACCCAAGAGGTTGAGAAGGTGCCCCTATCTCCATGCCACATACGCTCACACCAGGGCTCGAAACCACAGCAGCAAACCAGAGGTGACCAGCCAGCTAGAGGTCGAAGCGCGGCACTCTAGACCACTAGGCCATCCCAACCCCCCTCAGAAATCAAACTTGGAGGGCAAAATTTGTTTCACAGTATGTGAGTCTGTCTTCCATTCTGCACACAAAGTTCCATCTACTTCATACTTCGAGAATAGATCTCTGTCCTAAATGATAGCCATATCCAAATATTTGCATACTGTTTTGTAATGAGGTTCTACTCTGTTTCAGATCTGTCAGTCATACACACAGTACCAGAAATGAATTCCAGAATTTGTTCCAGGCTGATTCTCTCCCTTCTTTTAATCCAACTTATGGTTCTGGTCAAAGAGAGAGAGAATAAGGGGTTTAATGTCCACTTGACACAAACTAGGTAATTTCGGGACTAATATGGTTTAATTTTATTTCAATACTTCGCTTGTGCATAGAGGTCTTTAGCAGTGGGAGGAAACTGGAGGACTGGAAGAAAACCCAGGAGGCTGGACAGGCGACCCTACTCCTTATCACGTACAACCGGAGATTCGACAACACGCCAGTTGACTCAATGGCAGGGTTTATGATACAGCGCGCACATGCTAACCATTCTGTCATCCAACCCCCGTTCGGTCAAAAAGAGAGAGAGAGAAATGGGGTTTAACATCTGTTCTGCTCCAACTTGGCTAATGGAGATGGGCATCACTATACAGTGTGCCTTCAACACTTTAAAGGTAGAAATATTGCGCCTAATAATATGTCAACCAACCTGCATGATATTACATTCTTTCCTCCTTCGTATTCTGCAAATTTCCCCCATCGTCTTGGCAACACCATCACCCGGATTCCATCTGCTCCCCAAATAGCCACATGAGTGACTGAAGTGTTGCATTTTATGGATTCAACCTCGAATCTGGGAGGTTCTGTGCACAGCAAAGTCTAAAAAATACAGGATAAACATCAATCAGTTTTCAATTATTTTATGTTCGTTTTAATTTAATGGCATCTGCATAGTAAAGTCGTAGATTGTCATTTGAATTTTATGAACAGTATTTGATTTTTCACAAACAAAATCATTATTTCTTAAAAACAAGAAGAATTTTGGGTGTTTGTTCGTTGGGCATTATGTCTGCTTCCACCAAAAGAGAGAGAGAGAGAGAGAGAGAGAGAGAGAGAGAGAGAGAGAGAGAGAGAGAGAGAGAGAGAGAGAGAGAGAGAGAGAAATGGGGTTTAAGTCCACTTGACACAAACTAGGTCATTTCGGGACTAACATATGGTTTTCAATTTTTATTTCAATAATTTGATTGCGCATAGGGGTCTTTAGCAGTGGGAGGAAACCAGAGTGGTCTGAGGAAACCCACGAGGTGGAGAATGCGCTCCTTTCTCCATGCCACATACGCTCACACTAGGGTCGAAACCACAGCCGCAAGCCAAAGGTGACCAGCAAGCCAGAGGTCGAAGCGCGGCACTCTAACCACTATGCCATCCACACCCCCCTTGTTGGTTAGACATAATGTCTGCTTCCACCAAAGGTAATATCATAGACAAGCAAATAATTAACATGTGCATCCAGTTAATAAACAGTAAATCATATGTATGTAGGGTGTTAAGCCTATATTAGGAACAGAGATTGTGTATAGGATCATTCAATATAACCTAATAAACCATTTTACTGGGATGTCACAGAAGGTGTTAATTAGGGTAATTAAAATGGTGTTAATTAGGTGAGAAAATGATTTGATGATCAGTAGTTGACAGCACTTATAATACAGAATACACAAGTTAACATGTAGGGCCTACAGCTATTAACAAGACAGAGGGAGAGAGAGAGATGTGGTTTAACCTCCATTCGACACAGACTAGGTCATTATTTTAACAAGACAGGCCAAATAACTACACACACCAATTAACTGAAGTTTAATTAATATGTCATTATCAACACAATTTATTTTCATATCATATCAGGTCATGTCATGATATTTTGAAAAAAATTTGAAGAAATTTTTTTTTAATTTAAGTCAGGCCTATATATCATGAATAGAAAATATAAACAATTAAAATGGTTCTGATTTGTTTGTCAGGCCTATATATCATGAATAGAAAATATAAACAATTCAAATGGTTGTGATTTGTTTGTCAGGCCTATATATCATGAATAGAAAATATAAACAATTCAAATGGTTGTGATTTGTTTGTTTGTTGTTTTTTTTAATGAAAAATTGGATCTTTGTTACAGCCTGAATATGCACATGGTGTATTTGTTTTATAGTAGTCAGATAATGAGAAATTTGGCAGGACTAGGGGCTACACTACTACCTAAAATGATACAATTATAATAATTATATCAATTAATTTTATTCATAAAAAAATATCATTTTTGCTACTAAGGGAACCATTACAGCTATCCCCTTGATGTGGCAAATGTTTTTCATGAAATATTATTAAATGGACCCAAAACAGTTCCAATATATTTTTTTTGATCATCAACAAACCAATATTTGAATTGAAAAATGAAGGACTCATTAACTAAATCAATAGTTCTTAACTGTCACACTTTGAAATAATACTTATTGTGTAGGTCTAGTCTTTATATTAAAACTCCAACCTCATGGGTTTTCTCCGCGTCTTCTGCTTTCTTCCCACTGCTAAAGACCCCTACGCGCAAATGAATTATTGAAATAAAATGAAACCATGTGTTAGTCCCGAAATGACCTAGTTTGTGTCAAGTAGACATTAAACCCCATTTCTCTCTCTCTCTAATAATAAAACTAATTTAGTTCCTAATTAGTGGTTAACCTACTGATCTTCAACACCAACCAAACAGAATACAATGTCAATTTTTTTTAAAACTAAAAAACAATAACAATGGCTCAATGGGATTTGTTGACAATATTCTCTTCCCTGTACATAAAAAAAATTGATACTTTTATAGACACATTCGTAGCTAAATCTAACGTCAACACATAACCAAGATATGGCAAGATTAGGATGGTTGTGTTGTGACAGAAATAATTGTTGCTTGATGATACCTGGTGTCGGTAAGTTTCGTTTTTTACGTCTGCGACATTCAGCAATGTTTTAAGGTGAAAGTATATCAAATGCGCTGCAGAGGCATCCCAGACGTATATATCCCCATCAATTACAGCGATAAGCTGCTTGGCTTCGTTGGCGAGTTTAAACCGTGACTCTTTAACGTTATTTTCCCTTAATTGTTTGCAAAATTGATGATTATTCAGCCGAGAGCGCCAACCACTGTAGGCTGCCATATTGATTCAATATCCTCCATCCACGCTTCGTTCATGTCGACTCATTTCTGCCTTGTGCTTGCTGTTATCAGGGTGTCATGCACCCTAGTTAGCCTACTGAGTGTTTAGATGGAATAAAATATCTAACATTATTAATGTGGAAGTGAATATGCTCAAACCACTCTAGGATATAATTGTTTTGATGCAAGGAATTTTGGGTTGGAGAGTAAATTCGATCTCGACCAGTCATGTGATCAATCGATCGAGTCTATAATCCCGTTCAAGATGGCTGCGAATGTGCAGTCGATGTGTCAGTTTTGGAAGACCTTCGATTTACAAGACTTACAGGTAAGGTTTATTGTTAATTTAACTTTTGCAAAAAATTAGACTTGTTGTCGGAATGTTGTCAGTTTGATGTCAGCTTTCTACGCGGCATGACGAAGTCGTGGGACCTTTAAATAGCGGTGATCGTATTGATAAAATATCAGCTATAATCAATATGGCCGATCGCGTATTGGAGTCTTTGTTCTAGTTTACGGCAGCATCCCAGCTAATGATGCGGAAAGGAATCGACTTGTATATCAAGTAAGTTTATTGTTTCTTCACTTTCGTTACTTTTGCGGCACAGTCCGCAAAGTTTGGAAAGTTCTTCGATGTCACTTTTTAGCAGTATAGACAATTGGCCCGATTCTCAATTTTGGGAACAGAACATCGTAATTCTACACCGCGAGTCAGCCGCCAAGCAAATTATCGCTCTTCGCATTTTGCAGCTGTATCGTTTGTAGTGATGTCATGGTTAGGGTTTCGTTTTTCTGCTCAGATTCTCAAATCGGATTGTAAACATAGTGTGATTTGTTTCAATTTGTTTGTAAATAAGATGAGCGTGTGGCGTGGAATTGTTGATGTTCCAGAGCTTAGCTTAGGCGAGAAGAGTTTTCTTTTTCATTTGTAGGCACAGGTTTTCCGTGTATATTCACCCATGCTGTACCATTTAAATTTGACACTTCACACAATAAGGTTTACTGATAAGATTGTAGTAAGAGAAATCTTTCTTTAGGCTAAACACTGATAATTGATCATAGTAAGACATTAGCCCCAGCGTATGGCTTCACTTGATTCGGAGGTTAACTCAAAAATTTAGCCCAAGACCCAAAAATCAGCATTACTATAGCTCTTACTCATATCCTCAGTCAAAGATCATTTTATGGAAAATGTGGTACAAATATAGAATTGTGGTGTGATTTGTTGATTTAGTTATTTTTGGCAATTTGACAGCAGTAGATAATGTGAATTTAACCCATAATATCATGACTCAGAGCGACACGAAATATGCATTAGATTTAGACGTTCGTTTTAAATGAAAAGTTTATCAATTGTTGTGGGTTTTTTTTTCTTGTCTTGTGCATGACTTTATAATTAAAAGAAGAAATGTTATTTTTTTTTATTGTACACATGTTACTGAAATATATTGTCTTTATTTTTGAAATACAATTATGTTATCAAATGACATTTTTATACTTTTTTTTCTTCCTCACAACATCAAAGGAAATGAAATATAAAAGCAAGGCGAAAGTTGAATGGCAAATTTAAACAAATTGTTCTTTCAGACATCACACCCCAAATTTTAATTTAAAGAAAAAAGAATAGATTAACATTTTAAAAGATATGATAGCAAACAAAGAATCTTTGTAGTGTACATTCATTTGATTGATTAATTGAAATTCCAGGAAGATCTTCGAGTTGGTACAGGGCGATTAAAATTCTTGCGAATGTTTGCGTAATCATGTATATTACATGATACTATTTAGTTTGCGGGAATAAAAGAAGCAATTTTCCAATAAAGTTTGTTTTGACAGATTATATTGAGTCGTTTGTCGTTCTTTCTTATTTCTTATACAGATTTTATTTAATCTATACACCGGCCATGATCTTCGTTCAGACTATTGATATAGAATTTACTTTAGATGGAACACAGATATTGATCTCTGCGGCAAGTTAAAAGAGTACAATTTTACAAGAGGAATTTTTACTTTCGTTTACCGTCGTCTTTCTATGGTTTCTTTTCATCGATTTATCCCATCATTTTTCGAATTATTTTTATTAAGTAAAAAAAAAATGGACTGAACTCAGAACTTATCGATTGCCAAAGCACATCTTCCTTCCCTTTTTTTAAAACTGATATCCTTTCTTGTCTCGATTAGCCTATTGATTGTTTGACACACAGATTTACAGCTAAATAAAGGTATGTGTAAAGGCAAGGTTGTGTATGGTATTTGTTAATACACACAGTAACTAATGTACTTGTATTATTCTATGTTCCGGTAACAGGATTCCGAGTGATGTAGATTCATGTTTATTGATTTGCCGAGACAATGGTGTAACATCGAACTATCTCAAATCGTATTGTTCATAGCGGCGACATTTTGTGTTTTTGGCTACATTGAAAGTTAATTTTGCTATTTTCGTATTGATTGATTAACTGTGTGAATACACACTTTAGCACAAAGAAAGGAAAGAGGGGATGTTTTCTAAAACACACAGCCACAAGTTTTCCTCGGATCATCGTCTGTGATGGGTTATAGACATTAAGGCTGTGAGAAAAATCAATATTTTGTTTTTGTGACAATGGTATTATTGATTTATCCCTTCTTTTCAAATGTTCCATCCATCCTTCCATTAATCAGAGCTGCGACTGATAGGGCTACAATTGAGTTACAATTCATCGATTTTCGTCAGCATTGATTGGAGGCCGACCCCCTGCCTTCCCTTCCCCCGTGGATAATGGATACTGTATTTTTCTTGGAGAGTATTGGTAGCGTATAGCCCCGTCTTTTATGGATTTTTTCAATCAATATTGGGCGTGGTATTGATCATTTATTACGCCTGAAACAAATGACTCTTATTTTCTTTTTAGAAAATTAAAAGATTTTTATCCATCGGTACATTAGATGAAAGTCAATAATTGTACGGATTGAAAAGATGACCGTGATTGTGTATCGGAGTGAATATCAGTCCGCTAAAAGAATTTATTGATTTTATTGAAGAATTTTGTAAGAGGTTAGATTCTTGCTGACCAATTGATTCATTTGTGGTTCTCGTTTGTTGAAACTGACACAAAATCCATCAGAAAATCAGCCGAAAGTTTGAATAACGCCCAACTCAACATAGCAACAATTTCAGATGTTTGAAAGGTTTCCGAAATGGGAAAGATTTGATATTGATTTCCAATAACCCAAACAGGATCATACATACTTAATAGCGGAAAGAAAAAATAACATGTTATGAAAGAATTCAAGCAATTGAGGGAAGAAGCTCCCAACAGATGGATATCTGTGAGAAAATCCACGAATGAAACAATTTTTGTCGTTAGATTTTCTCCATAAATTGATAATACTCAAACTGTGAATCCTTGAACTTTGGTTTTAAGTGCATGTATCAGACTTGCTATTTAATAGCCTCCAAACAAAACAATTATGCTTTAGCGATTTGCCGATAAATAATACACCACTCATAAATAGTAATCCTCGAAACTTATTGGGTTTATTATATTTTAATGAAAATCAATAAGAAAGCAATGTTTGAATATTTTAGGTAGATCATGTCATGTTTGCAATTACTTTAAAATCAATTTGTTGATATTTTCTTAGCTTAGACCTTTTTTTTATTTTAAATGTTTACAATTGTATGACTACATTAGTGTATATAGGCTACAAAAACAAGAATAAATATGCATTGGTTATTAACATCACTTGCTTTCATCAAATAATGGGGGGAGAGGGATCTCCGGATGGTTAGCATGTGCGTGCTGTATCATAAAGCCTGTCATTGAGTCAACTGGCAGGGTTTTGAATCCACGGTTGTACATGACAAGGAGTAGGGTCGCATGTCCACCCTCGTGGGTTTTCTGTGTTTCCTTCAGTTTCCTCCCTACGGGCAAGCGAATTATTGAAATGAAATTTAACTATATGTTAGTCCCAAAATGATCTAGTTTGTTTCGGGTGGACATTAAAACCCAATTTCTCTCTCTCTCTCTCTCTCTCTTTGATCAAATAATAAAATATTCACTGAGCAATTCACTAAAAAATGTTAAAAGAGAAAAAAATAAGTACTGAAGAAATTAATTGTACAAATGTACATACTCTAGCCATTTGATATAAAAGTGGATTTAAATAAACTCATTTATATGCGGAAATATCAGACATGGACAATCATCTGGATCAATAACATTTCATCAAGGGAATCACACACAAGCTCAATCTGACAACCTTTTCGACCATTGATTTATCGATGACGACTGGTATTGGCGACTCCAGTCCGAGTGACTGACTCATTGGCTGTTGCCGCTGTTCCCAGAGGATACCCTGGGACAGTTCTGACAATCTCCAATAATATATTGATGAACCCAGGAAGGAAAATCCATAAAACGTTAATCGTATAATGGCTTTGTAGCATCCATTGAAAAGCAAGATTCTCATAATATTTCAGTTCTTGTTGTCATTCGTCTTGTGAGTAATGACTTCCCAATAAAGACTTTTACACAAAAAAAAAACGTCGTCACACACGCGGAGGTGATGTCATTTCAGAATTAATGGATAAATCAGTTCTGATTAAAAATATTATTTGTACTGGATTTTTTTCCCTCCTCCTTTCAAATACATAATGATGGTGATTTGAATAACAAATCAGACGGCTTCGTCTACTTAGGGTTTCAGTTCTTGCAATTTTCTCTTATTATTACGACGCCATTATTAATCTAGGGCTTTAACAGATAATTTAGTTATTAGTATTTGTACAAAAGGGGTTGTTTTCTGCGCTGATTTACCAAACTGAATTATTACTTCTGATACGTCGTCTACTTATGGGTTTCAGTTCTTGCAAATTTCTCTTATTATTAAGACTCCATTTTTAATCTAGGGCCTAATAGATAGTTTAGTTATTAGTATTTGTACAAAAGGGGTTGTTTTCTGCGCAGATTTACCAAACTGAATTATTACTTTTGATACGTCGTCTACTTAGGGTTTCAGTTCTTGCAAATTTCTCTTATTATTTAGACTCCATTTTTAATCTAGGGCCTAATATATAGTTTAGTTATTAGTATTTGTATAAAAGGGGTTGTTTTCTGCGCAGATTTACCGAACTGAATTATTACTCTCAATACCTCGTTTATTTCAATCAATGCCAACCCAAGCTTGCTGTCATTTTGAGCGCTGACCTAAAGAATCTGGCGACATCTTCCCTTCACTGATTCCGGATCAGACATACATACGATTATCGCTGATTTCATCCCGATATTATCAATTCAATGGATGCGAGTAGTTATTTGATATATTGTACGCTCCACTCGTCATCAATAGAAGGATCGTATTCTCCTAAACACTTTATATGCTTAACTACGTCTATTCAAAACACATCGCTTCTATTTTCAATTTCTTTGTTAAGTTTCGTTTAGGGCAATCAATCCAGGCATCTGCCCGATTTTTTAATCGTAACTTTGTAAGGGTTTGAGCCATGATGTAACTATAAAGTATAATATAACGATTTATATCAACAAAGTATATGAAGCGAAAGAATAGTTTAACAAAATTGAATATAAGCTACCCCTGAAACTCGAGATCATTTTTAAGCAGACTGGGTTTTTTTGGGGAGTGTTAATATTTTGGTGTGTCTTTTGGATTATAAAATATCTCACCTCTACGTTACATTATATGCTAATGTAGTGTCAAAAACGGGGGATTATGATGATTTTTTTTATTAACTTCTAAAATTTTAAATAACTATCATTCACTGTCAGACAATGATGGCCCCATGATATGAATTTTATATCTTTCTTTCCAAGAAAAGTTTTAAATTTGAGTTTTAAGATTATTTGACAAGCTGGTTGAATTTAACTTTGTAGACGAAGCAAGGGACCCTTCTCAGGAAAATAACCGGTACCTAAATAAAATAAAAAAAGTAATAAAGTGTTCTATGAAAAAGCCAGGAGATTTTAAATTTTAAATGTTCCGCCTACCTGGTGACTTTAAAGTCATTGATTTTATCATGTAAAGGGAATTTGCGGAAAATTTAAGACACACTGATCCACTTTGAACCAAGAATTTAGCGATTGAATTTTAGGCCTAGCCTCGGTCATTACTAAAGTCAGTACGATAAAAGCATAGCCTCAATTATCCATTTTATTAATGAAAGTCGAGCAGCAAATGTTCAGATTATAAAATTGGACCCTATTAAAAGATAATGGTTAGAATCATGCATGTATGTGGGTTCTGGCTTTCATTCATGATTAAAGGATCTAAATCTAAGAGAGAGAGAGAATGAGAAAGAGAGAGAGAGATATTTTATACAGGCTTTATGATACACCCGCTAACCATTCGGCCATCCCACCCCCCTCTAAACTTAAAGCCCCAATACCACTCTTGCTGTAACTGAAAAATATGTTCCAATCTTTATTCTGGTCAACAATTTGTACTATTTTACAATATTTCAATTAAAAAATGATACAAATTTCATCTTAACACACCTAATTTTAAAAATTGGAAAAATTTAACTACATGCTGTAACATGGTTTGAAAAGCCTTACGTAAGCACTTTCAAATGCAACTTGGATTTAAACATATTTTCGAACCCTCTGGACAAGTAAGATAGGTTGTAATGGATAATTTACACAACAGGTAGGACACTTAAACATCTTGTAGTTAGAATAAGGCCAATTTTTTTTCTGGACCTGTCAAGCCAGCAAGAGTGTTATTGTCCCTTTAAGACTCAATAATTTCAATAATAGTAGGAATTAAAAACACGAATTACAATTCAATAATAATAGTGGTCAATTTCAATCAATATTGATTTTGTTATCTTACCATGAAAATACTGGATCCTAATATTTTTGGATAATAGAAGAATGTAAAAACACAAATTTTGAAATTAGAATTCTATAATAAATAATATTGATCAATTTCAATCAATATTGATGCTGTTATCTTTCCCATGAAAATACCAGATCCTAATATCGAATATTTACAATACACTGGACAATTAACATCTTATAGGTTATAAATTAGTACCGGTACACACACTAGTCATTTATTCTATGGTTATCGGTGCCATTTGGTAATGAACAAATAAAAACATATCCTACAACACAATATGGAAGTAATTAGTAAAGGCTGTTTCACAAACAATGATAACCGATTACAACTTTGTAAATACATGTACTTAGACATACATTATTCAAGAACTAAATCTCCTTGTTTACAGCTCTTTGTTTAGGCCTGAAATGTTATCTAAATTATTAATTAACTTATCCAGACAATAATCAACTCCGATGCCATCGCTAGCCTGCGATATTCAGCGGATTGGAATTCATATATTTTGAAAAATAATCAGCTTTCACAATATTATAATTTGTAAGGTATAAACAATCGCGTACGATAAAGATCTATTTAAACTTTTAAAATCACCTGCTCACTTGGCCATTTTTAATTGATTTAACTTAATGACAGTTATTAAGTCAACTGGTTTCCTCCTACTGCTAAAGACCCCTACGTGCAAGCGAATTATTGAAATAAAATCAAAACCATATGTTAGTCCCAAAATGACCTAGTTTGTGTCGAGTAGATGTTAAACCCCATTTCTCCCTCACTCTCTTATTAAGAAGTCACAAAGTTTAAATGAGACCACACTTCCACCTAAATTTATGATTTATGAGAAGTCTCCCTGGTGTTTTCAATATACTTTTCAAGATGGCCGATAAAATCAGAAAAAGTATGTCACCATGGTAATGTTATACAGATTGTTTATTACTTAATATGACCTAAAAAAATTCAAAGACATGGCCGCGTCTGCTCTGTATCATGTTTTTGATTTCCAATAGTTACGAGAGCAGAAAGAGTGAAGACGTTAAAAAAAAAAAATTAAACAAATATTGTATTAAAATTTTAAAACAGCTGGAAAACATAGTTTCAAGTAAACTCATAAGAATTTTCTATGAGGCAGAGATTTGGAGCTGGTTGGCGCCAGTGATTTGATCCCTGGCCTTATACAATTTTGGACTATGTATCAATGTCTATAGCTTAGACCTGGAATGTTCAATGTTAGCTTATGGTGTGTATGCCTGCCTGTAGTCGTTCACATATGATAACTATTAAACACTGATAAACGATGGGTTAATGTTCTTTTGGTCGGCCCTGGGTGCGCTGGTGGAAGATTAATGCATGGTCTTGCAGATTTTTTGATAATAGAGTTATTGGGACAAGAGATGTAGATCTCCCATCCAGGACACCATCTCATTGATTCTATTGCGTGTTTCGCTCTGCCTAAGAATATATTAGCTTTATTTTTATTAAATTCAAAGCATGATCAGTAACATGTATATTTACATACAATAGATTCAGGGTGGTATTAAACTGTCTGCATGGATTAAAAATTTGTATACATACTTCAATACCAAATATTGACCTGAAACTTACTAACTAAATATTGCTTCTTCTTTTTCATACAAAAACCCCGGATTTAGTTGAAAATTAAAATTTTGAACACAGACCTGAATACGTTTTTTGGGGGTTATTTGATTTAGTTTGTTAAATTTTAATTGAAGAACTGAATACTTAAAATTTTGAATACAAAACTGATTGTTAAATTTAAATTGAAGAACTGAATAATTATAATTTTGATTACAAACCTGAATACATTTTTTTGGTTATATAATTTAGATTTTTCAATTTAAATTGAAGAACTGAATAATTAAAATTTTGAATACAATCCTGAAAGCATTTGTTTTGGGGCTTCCTCCCACTGCTAAAGACTCCAACGCACAAGCGAATTATTGAAATAAAATTAAACGACCTAGTTGTGTTGAGTGGAGGTTAAACCCCATTTCTCTCTCTCTCTCTCTCTCTCTCTCTCTCTCATTTGTTTTGATTATTTGATATAGATTGTTAAATTTAAGTTGAAGAACTGAATAATTAGAATTGAATGAATTCCTATGGAGCACACAAATAGAAAACACATTGATTTATTTCTCCATTATTTTATTGCTTGGAGATCAAAGAAAGGGGAATAGTTTCGCTGACAAAACTCCTATCTGGAAAATAACAAAATAACTTCTAAACTTCTAAAACCCGGAGTTGTCTTTGAAAGTCAAAGAGATGAAGGGGAAAAAAATGGCCGATAAGAAGACTTAGAGAAATCAGTCAACATAACATTTAGGTGATCTTTTTAATTGCCAGTAATCTTGAAGAATTCATGAATGTCACATATATTGAATGTCCGATAGAAACAAACATGCCTTCACTAAATCTATATGACTTAGACCGATGTCGAACATCATCTACTCAAGAATAACATATCTTTTGATTAGGTCAAGTTTTAACTAAGATATCGGTGAGATCATGAACTATGACTTTAAAAGATTCGTCTTCTGTTAGTTTTTCCTGAGATTTCCATAATTCGCTTCTAAAGTTCAATCAGTCGGCTAATCTTGTGTCATAAAAATATGGTTTTAACAATCGACTGGAGATTATTAGGTATTATATAAAGCAGACTGATACTCACATGTACAGAGATTTCTCATCAAGGTCGAAGGTCAATCGCTTTTTGATGGTTCTTTGTTTAAAACCATCCAAAAGTCAGTTACATTTTTATACATCATATAATGTAATTGGTACTTCAAGTTACAATGTGCTTATTATTACAATCAAAGGTCAATTTCAAAGTTTTATAATATAATCACTAAAACTTTGATGAGCTGATGTATCAAAATTTATACTTCTTGGATGAGTTTTCTCTCCATTGACCTCTGTGGTTCTTACATATTTGAGTGTTTTATGAAATGGGGTTTAACTTTTAACGTCCTACTGTTCTTGAAGACGGAATTTGGGGCTAATGAAGATGGAATTTGATTAGCTTATATACATGTATCTTATTTTAAGCTTCTTGAATTAGTTTTCTTATATTGATCTTGGGCCTGCCAGATATTTCAAAAGAAATACTTATACTCTTACAATAAAGACTGACTTATATTATTAGTCTCAATAAATGTTTTTGGAATAATGTTGTATTTCTGAAACAAATGTCTAAATTCCTCGCTTCAGCTTGAAAACGACATACGATATTATTATGTCAACTCACTCCTATCCTTAATTGAGACCTGCGACAATAGACACTCATTGCTAACTTCACATATTCAGAATATAAATTCCTTTGTTATTTTTAGCTCCTCACTTTTCTAGACCTTTTTTTTTTGCTATTCCATGTTCGATGACAGTTGACGTCAATGAATACTTCGGAGAATACAAGTTTTAACTTAGAATTAGACAATAGAAGAAAAAGAAACTTTATTACATAAAAAACCTTACAGGGTTATGTGCACGGTACAGATAAAATTATAATATAATATAAATTAGACAAATAAAGGATACATGCATGTACATAATAATAAAATAAACATACATACTCAGGCCCGGATCCAGGATTAGGTGTAATCCCCAGAGCCTTGATGCATTGCCTGGGCATAGACAATGCGAAAATCATGTTTATATCATCAATTAAAAAGCAGATACACCTCTGTTAGTAGCGAAATGATCTAGTTTGTGTCGAGTGGATGTTAAAACAATTTCTCTCTCTCCCCCAAATGAACAAGGAGTAGGGTCGTCTGTCCAACCTCCCACTGTTAAAGACCACAACGTGCAATTGAATTATTGAAATTAAATTAAATTGTGTGCTAGTAGCGGAATGATCTAGTTTGTGTCGAGTGGACATTAAAATGATTTCTCTCTCTTTCTCTGGACTGAAATAGGAATATGTATTTTATATTGGTTTAATATGTAAAGTATGTATGTTTATTTTATTATTATGTACATGCATGATCCTTTGTCTCTTTTATATTATAGATTTACATATTACATATTTGGGGGAGAGAGAGAAATTGTTTTAACATCCACTCGACACAAACTAGATCATATTGCTACAAACACACAATTTAATTTTATTTGATTCAATAATCCGATTGCACGTTTTGGTCTTTAACAGTGAGAGGTTGGACAGACGACACTTCTCCATGCCAAGTAAAAGCAGGGAATTAAAACCATGCCAGTTGACTCAATGACAGGCTTTATGACACTTGCCCATAGGGATCTTTGGCAGTGTGAGGAAAGCGGAGGACCCTACTCCTTGTCACATCAAGTTGGGGAATCAATACCACGCCAATTGACTCAATGACAGACCTTATCATCTAATGCACATACAATAAACTACTAGACCCCCCACCCCCCTTTATACATGTATAAACTACTAGACCCCCCACCCTCCTTTATACATGTATTTCAGTTAAGTAAAATACTGTTAAACAAATTAATATACATGTCATTAAGTTTAAAAACATTGAACGAGAATTTTTAATTTTCCAAGTAAGTAACGACTAATAAAAACATACATTGCCCACGATAGAATACATACGTACAATGTAACTACATGTACAAACTAGAATTTTTAATTTTCTGAGTGAGCAACAAAAACATACATTGCCCACGATAAAATACCTACATGTACAATGTAACTGTATTGAACGCGAATTTTTAATTTTCAGAGTGACAAAAACATACATTGCTCTCGATCAAATAACTGTGACAGTTTGGAAGGGTTCGGTAATGATTTCAATTATTTATCAAAGGATTACTAATTAAATGGCAATTCCCACCAGTTTGTCTGCATAGCTAAACTGGCAGACACATAGTCTGTGAGTTTCACCCATCTAAAAACTTTGAATTCTAAATCGATATGTATTGGAGAATCCTGGAGAATATTTTGTTGTGCATTCCAGTGGAACTGAAGCCTCTCACGACCTTTCACATCGAGTTTGTCATTGGGCGATGATCGATTGAAAAAAAATGTCAAACCGAAGAAATCTTTTGCTTAAAATATTGAAGAGTCAACAAAAAATGTCTTAGTTGATATTTTGATCAATATTATGGCGCTACGTGAATTCCATACTGGCCCCAACGATTGGGAGATTTTGCGGATGAGTAAAATAACAATCGTGTTTAACTGTTTATAAATACATATCCGAAAAAATCAATGAATAAAAATCAATATTGTTATTCTTAAAACCAAAATCAGGTTGTCTGGGACAAAACAAATCATATTGAGACTCAAGTAGATCGGAGATTTAAATTTGACAACTTTTAGTTCTATACTGGATTACAATTCTTAGCAGGACAATTAACGTTTATTACTGGTTGACATTTCTACTAGGTTTCTTTAGTCTCTGTCAAACAAGTTACATGTATACAGTTAAACTTTAAAAAAAGCAAAACTTTGGTATATCCATGTCTTTATGTAAGTTAACTCTTTTATTACAATTTTTATTAATATTTTGTAAAATAATATTTTATTTTTGAATAAGTTACAATATTCACATGGTCTTACAAATGAGAATAATTTTTTTTTTATCCCAAGGCTCAAAAAAGTGATTTTTTTTTTTAAAACTACAATAAGCCTAATTTGTTGTCATTTATTTTGTCAGAGGTTCTGTGTATAAATTGGTGTGCATGTAAAAGATCCCTTGGCAGTTGGAATTCGATTTAAGAGTAGGCCATAGCGCAACTAACTGTCCAGGCAAAATTTCCTTCATAGCACACTGTATGGTGTACGCCCGTCTTTTTTAGCCTAGTAGGAGCTGAACAGTAGGATGTTAAACACAATTTCATTTCTATTATGTGCACTCGAAACCTCAGATTTCCGTACCATCCAAATGAATAGGCCAGGCAGATGATCCACTGACAAGGGTGAAACCCAACTGGAAAAATTCTAAGGAACTTTCTCAGTCAACACTGAGATCAATCAAACCCAGGAGTAAAAGACACAGGGGGTCAAACAAGTGCCAACTGGTTGTAATAGAAGCCAACTAATTAGGGTCAAGGGCCAAAGGTCAAGGTGAGGGTTAAACACATTGGCCAAAATCATCTAGATTCAACTACATGTACATGTATAATACAGGGATGTACATGTATTATTTAATAAAATTGAAACATATGTTAGTCCCAAAATGACCAAGTTTGTGACAAGTGGACATTAAACCTGATTTCTCTTGTTCTCTCCACCTTCAGGGGCCTGTTTCATGAAATTTTAACTGAGATAAAATCCAAATTTTAGTAATTTGAGTGGATAATATTAGATTTATTTTAGTGCTTAGTCAATAATCTAAATTGAAGTATCTATTAAAATTTGTTAAGATTTTGAGAAACAGGGCTCAGAATTCAATTTATTAAAAACTGTGGTCTGTAAAAAAAAAAAAGACAATGCATAACAGAACTTTGCACAGGTACTACTGCATCTTGACAATAAAAGACCACACTATTTTTGATGATGTGTGCAAGACAAAGAGAAAGAGAAAGGATTAATTTGACTTTAACGTGATCACTATCCGAAACCCAGATCTCGGAGAGTTCAGCTAAATAAATACATTTGCTTGCAAGCAATCTGGCATGTGTTGAAAGATTTGGTTGCACAACTCATCTTATCAGTGAATTGGTTCATCTTATTTAAGTAATTAGGGTTTCAATACATCATTGTCAAGATGGAGTAGTTTTAATGAGCAGACCTTTACCTCCATTACAGCGTCTATTACAGCGTCTACTTCCCCGCCCCGCCCCTTTTATCTTCTGATTTACATACATGACTTCACATCCTCTTCAACACTTATTTATTGGCACTTGGTATTCAAATGTGTTTTGCCTTTTAAATTATCATAGAAACACAAGATGAATGTGGTGTCTTAAAATTTAATTCTTTGTTTCCCTTGCATGTTAAATTTGATAAGTTTACGCTTTCTGAATGGCATTAGTCTATGTTAAATTTGATAAGTTGACGCTTTCTGAATGGCATTAGTCTGAAATATGTGTTTTATCGCCTTTTGATGGAAGTGGAAGGATCTTGAATTCTTTTAAATCGTTTTTTTTGGGTTAAATTAGTAATTTATTTAAGTTTTGTACAGTAGACGTTATAATTGAGAAGTGTCTGATCGTAAGTTGAGGTGATAAAACATTCTTTTAAATGTAATTGAATGTGATCGTTATTAAAGATACCTTGGCAGTTCAAATTTGTTGGGTTCAAAATGATATATAGGTCGTAGGATTAGGAGATTGCTGTTTAAGATACACAATTCAAGAGTTAAATTTTCCTATTGCAGATCTTTCTTTAGGCCTTAAAGGTTATATAATTATTAATTAGACCTAATGAACATAACAAGACCATAATCAACTCTCAATTCCATCGCATACACAAGATGATTGATTTTTGACAGTCGGGTTTATCATGCAATTATCCCACTGCTAAAGATCCCTGCGACTGTAAAGACCCCTATGCGCAAGCGAATTATTGAAATAAAATTAAACCATATGTTAGTCCCGAAATGACAGAATTTGTGTCGAGTGGACGTTAAATGCCATCTCTCTCTCTTTATCATGCAATTTAGAAAGTTAAATCAAAGTATCAATGAAAGACACTCTCCCTGATTATAGGTGAGCAATGGCTTTTCACAAAATCTTGACAAGACCAAATGATGACAATTAAGTATTTAAATTCAAATATCTTTGCGACTATTTTTGGACTAATGTTTACAGATTCACAATATTCTGATTTACAAAGGATTATAATCACTTGAGTTTAAAAAAAATTAAAATAGAACCAAATAATATTGGATGTTCTGTGAGTGTGTGTGACATACATGTAGCTTCATTTAACGTCCTCTTCCACCAAGTGATATCACAGACACTTTATGGAACACCAGGATGTGTATTAAAGTTCATTAGAATCTTATTAGCTGACACATTTACCAAACTTTAGATTCGTATTAGCTGACACATTTACCAAACATTTACCAAACTTTAGGAAATTAATCACTCATGAATCATAGAATATGATAAATTAGTTTGCAAGCGTAAAAAAAAAAATCAGCAAATAAATAATCTATGTAGGTCTTCCTATATCCTTGTCAATTAACCGCCTGCCAAAAAACGGTTGAGAGTGCACGAAACCAGGGAGGGCTTTAACCTGACTCCATCTTTGTTTTAAAATCAATTAAATCAGTTGTATGGCGGCAGACGGTTGAAGATAATATAAGTTCTGTCTTATTTATAGTTTACTTGGTTAACTGCTGGAAACAGATGCATAAGAGATGGTTGGGTTTTAGTGTTTTACTATCAGAGGCTGTCACAGTAATTGAGTAGTTAGACTAAGGAGCGAAATCATGATGTGGCTGATCATATTTCAATGCCAACCAATATACACTTAGACCATTCGTCACTTTATAAAGCTAGGCAGTAGAGTAGGTACATCATTTCTCTTGTGTATATATATTTATATCATGGTGTCCTACTGAAACAATGGTGGCATACATGTACATTGTATGTGTCTACTTACTTGGTTTCGAAGTCATTTCATCATGTAGAAATTTGCAGTACTGCTGCACTACTAGACGAAAAGATTAAACATTATGGTAGATTAGATAAAGATAATGTAAAGGGAATTTGCTGAATATTTCAGTCATTTTGTCATGTAGAAATTTGCAGTACTACTGCACTACTGGACAAAAAGATTAAAGCTACATTACGGGAGATTAGATAAAGATAATGTAAAGGGAGTTTGCCTAAAAGTTCAGTCATTTTGTCATGTAGAAATTTGCAGTACTACTGTACTTCTAGACGAAAAGATTAAAGATATACATTATGGGAGATTAGATAAAGAGCCGGTAGTTCTAACTATAATAGTTAAAAACTAGATGATGTAAAGGGAATTTACTGAAAAATTCAGTCAAATTGGCCCACCCTGAACCAAGATTTTAGTGATTTTGAATTTTCAGTCTTGTCTCAATCATCATTACATATAAATAAAGTAAAACCAAGTACGAACAATCCAAACCATCAGACAAAATTCGAAGTCCTAAAAAAGGGTATAGGCAAAATAGTGTAATACGGCAAAATAGTGTATTCAGCATATGGACTGTTCACCGTGTACTAGCTTTGTAGTAAGTCACTTTGTCATGTAGACATTTTCAGCCCTACTGGACATAAAAGATTAACTCTTGTAATTGGCTGTATATAATAATTTCCCTTTTGAAATGAAATGGGCTTTAAGGTCTTACTGATCTAAACAAAACTGGGTTAATTCTTTTTTAACTTCATTATGTTGAAGTCATTGACCTAAAACATAAAAAAAAATCATCTTTAAAAAATTTTGTGAGTTTTTGTGGTTTATTTGTTGAGTGTTAATTGTGGTAAATAGACTTACATTTTCTACTGAGATATTGTAGTGCATGTATTGACTTAATAATATTCTTCACAATCCCCCACGAAGGAAGCAGAAAAAAGGAGAAGATTAAATCCCTTTTCATATCATGTCTTGAGACTTTAAGTTAGTTAAATCTAGTGGAGACATCTATTCAATGCTGAAGTTTTGTTTGTATGTCAAAAAATAAGGCTTAAAGTCCTTTTTAATTGGACAATATATAATAACTTGGTTTCCTGGCATGAAAAATGGATTTTTTTTTTAAAGAATTGATATTCTGTGTGGAGGGACAGTGTAGACATGGACAATGAAACCCGTATGGTTGTGGACGTCAGGTGATGGGGTCCACTAGGGTCTGTGTAGGTGTGGGGTCTTGTGAATGGATTCCTGCCTCTATCTAGCAATGTAACTATTATATGTTTAATGATGAAATTATCGCATTGTTCATACACTTAGTTTCATTACTTATACATTATCTAACGGGGGGGGGGGGAGCGGGAGCAAGTGGTTTGGTTTTAATTCCCCTTGTTTGTGACAAGGATTAGGGTCACCTATCAATCCTCATGGGTTTTCTCTAGTTCCTCCTCGAATTATTGAAATTAATAAAAACTGGTACCATGTTAGTTTATGGCTAGCAGATTTTAATATCTCTCTATCTCTCTCTCTCTTAGTTAGACAAAATATTTTATTGGGCACTCTCTCTCTCTCTCCCCCTCTCCCTCTCTCTTGGTTAGACCAAATTTTTTATTCAGATTAGGGATTGGGCACACTAATTATTGAAATAAAATTAAACCATATGTTAGTCCCAAAAGATCTGGTTTGTGTCAATTGACATTAAACCCTCCCTCTCTCTCTCTCTCTCTCTCTCTCTTTCTCTCTCTCTCTCTCTCCTATTATATTATATATTATTTGAATAGATCTAATAAAATGAATGATTAACATTGTTATATTTATTCAGGATCATGATGCGATGATAGAATTTGTAAATATTCAAATTAGTTTGAAAGTTTAATGTGTGTTAAATTCTCCACCCAACCCATGTCTAAACTTATCTTTAAACACAGTATGTTGAATAAATTTACTGGGAATTGATAAAAACATTTTGATTTGAGTCGACAGGTACATGTATATTAATAATCTTTGTTTTAAAATAAAAGTTAATTGTGTCCCCTCATAGTTTTAATTTTTGTATCTAGCTGACTGACAATGATCATCCATTTTCTATTTTGAATCTGATTTTTAAATCAAAACAATATAGACTATTAAGAGTCGAGATTAAGCTGACATGATTTTATTTATTTTTTTTATTTTTTTTTTAATACTCTCGTTGTTCTGTAGTGTTGAGTTAGCATGTAACAATTTTATAACATTGAGCCTGTGTGTTTAATTTGATGCAAATGAAATCTGTAGAATTTAAAAAGAGAGATAGAAGTGGGATTTAACATCAAGTCGACACAAGCAAGGTCATTTTGGAACTAACATATGGTTCAATTTTATTTCAACAATTCGCTTGCACGTAGGGTCTTCAGCGAGGGAGGAAACCAGAGAAAACCCATGGAGTTGGATAAGCGACCCTAGATTGTTACGTACCATTAGACAAAATTCAAAGTTCTAAAAAAACGGTATAGGCAAAATAGTGTAATCTGGCAAAATATTGTAATCAGCAATGGACTGTTCACCGTGTACAGTATTTAGAAGTATCAAATGGACTGACATCCATGTATCCAAAATACAGCTGCTTGCATTGTAAATATCATGTTGCAATCTTGCCCATTCATCAAAAGGACATACAGTAAAATCAACACTTAAACGCAGCCTTTTAAACTAAAAAACTCCCTAAAAACATAAACTTCTTTAGGGTCCCTTGAGCCTACTAAAATTGCTGGCTCCTTCTAGGTCCATTTCTGAAAATGTTTAGTAGGCTAATATAAAGTTTAATAATAATTTATCGAATTTTGTCTGATCTGATTCTTGTACATGTACTTGTAAATAAAAAAAGTCCCCAAAAACATTAACTTTGTTAGGGTCCCTTGAGTCTAGGGGCCATCCATACAGTACGAACGCTGGAAGGGGGTTGAGGGGGGGTCACGCCAAAAGCGTACAGGTGCGTTAATTCAATTGCAAAACGTGCGTACAGGGGGGGAGGGGGGGTCTGAATTTTACCCATTTTGAGCGTACGTACTTTATGGATGGCCCCCTACCATAATTGCCGGCTCCTTCTAGGTCCATCTCTGAAAATATTGAGTATATAATAATAATAATAATAATAATTTGTTTATTCGTAGGTAAATAAATAGACTTACAAAGATATAAAGAGGAATATATAAATATACAAAAATTATGTACATTGAACAGTAATCATATAATAACTATTCTGTACACATAAAGTTTATAATTTCATTAAGTTTATATACATCTTGGTTTTTGTGATATATAAAGTTTAATTCAATAATAATTTATCGCATTTTGTCTGAACAGATTCTTGTAAAGAAACGTATAAATGTTTTTCATTTGTCCTTTATGGTTGAACGGTGTTTTGATGGCCTGGCCTGGAAAATATCTGGATGTAATTTATATCGAAGTGGTGTGTGACAATAAACATATTCTTCTTCATCTTCATCTTTGTAACACATGAATAGACAAACTATCAATGGCTGATAATCTCTGGGCTTTTTGTTATTGAAATACTGGGTGTATATATATAGCAATCATTCTTGGTCACATGAAAAGGCCATTATTGTTTTAAAATGATCTATGTTATGTCTTCTTAGAATCCAACCAAGCAATCCATTCACCAAGATTCGGTCCAGTATTTAGGTTTACTGCCTTCCCAGTGAGTTTATTGCCTTCAGTGAGAGAGAGAGAAAGAAGGAGAGAGAGAGAGTATTTATGTTTACTGCCTTCACAGAGAGAGAGAGGGAGTATTTAGGTCTACTCCCTTCAGAGAGAGAGGGGGGGGGTATTTATGTATACTCCCTTCAGAGAGAGAGGGGGGGGGTATTTAGGTCTACTCCCTTCAGAGAGAGAGGGGGGGGGTATTTAGGTCTACTCCCTTCAGAGAGAGAGGGGGGGGTATTTAGGTCTACTCCCTTCAGAGAGAGAGGGGGGGGGTATTTATGTATACTCACTTCAGAGAGAGAGGGGGGGGGGTATTTAGGTCTACTCCCTTCAGAGAGAGAGGGGGGGGGGGTATTTAGGTCTACTCCCTTCAGAGAGAGAGAGAGAGAGAGAGAGGGTATTTACATGTAGGTCTACTCCCTTCAGAGAGAGAGAGAGAGAGGGTATTTACATGTAGGTCTACTCTCTTCAGAGAGAGAGAGAGAGAGGGTATTTACATGTAGGTCTACTCCCTTCACAGAGAGAGAGGGGGAGTATTTAGGTCTACTCCCTTCAGAGAGAGAGGGGGGGGGGTATTTAGGTCTACTCCCTTCAGAGAGAGAGAGAGAGAGAGGGTATTTACATGTAGGTCTACTCCCTTCAGAGAGAGAGAGAGAGAGGGTATTTACATGTAGGTCTACTCTCTTCAGAGAGAGAGAGAGAGTGTTCTACTCCCTTCACAGAGAGAGAGGGGGAGTATTTAGGTCTACTCCCTTCAGAGAGAGAGGGGGGTATTTACATGTAGGTCTACTCCCTTCAGAGAGAGAGAGAGAGTGTTCTACTGCCTTCACAGAGAGAGAGAATGAGAGAGAGAGAGAGACTTAAGCAATAACCCAGATCATGTAACCCAAGCCACTAACCTAGCTAATCATCTCTCCCCTCTCACTACTCAGCCTATTAAACACACTGTGGTAGTTATATTACTGGATGTACATAGGTGATGGTGTAGTAGACTTCGATCTCAAGTGGGGATGGTCCTAACAGCTGACCTTCTTTCTTTGTGTAAAGATAACCCAAGTATAAATTGAACACAACCATCCATCCTGCCTGAAATTTGATACCTTTGCTTTGCTTTTGTCCTGTCTTTGTCCTCCTCACAATTGATAAATCTACTGAAATATTTGGTCACTCATTGATTCTCACATGGAATAGATTAAAATCAGGTCAGAGATTTTATTTTTGTTTTCTTAACGGCTTAAACACCTCTCCATCTTTGCTTCTCTCTCTCTCGGTATCCAGTTCGATCCTTTTAAAGTTATTGTATTTATTTACCAACTGCGGTTTTATTGTTAATGAGATTTCTTGGTTGTGTATATATATATATTTTATGTATGTATATATGTACAGTTGTTATTTAGTAGATCTATTAATTTAAAGCCCGAATACCACTCTTGTTGAAACTGAATAATATGTCCAAAACTTTATTCTGGTCAACAAATTGTACTCTTTTTATTTTACAATATTTCAATTAATTGATGATACAAATTTCATCTTAACACACCTAATTGAAAAAATTGGAAAAAATCAACTGTATGATTTGAAAGGCCTTACGTAAACATTTTCAAATCTTACTTGGATTTTAAAATATTTTCGAACTCTCTGGACAAGTAAAATAGGATATAATGGATAATTTACACAACAGGTAAACATCTCATAGTTAGAATAAGGCTTTTTTTTTATTTTGACCTGTCAAGCCAGCCAGAGTGGTATTCTCCCTTTAATAAAACATTTGTTGGTGCATGTAGTACATTGTCGTATAGATCTACATAATATATTTTTAAGTACATTTAGGTTATGGTCGATCAAAAACTTCCTTGAGTAAAACGATGACATCTCTTAACTTATTTTGATTATTTACCCATTCATTGTGGTTTTATATGGTAATAAGAGGGTTGGATGGCTGAATGGTTAGAGCGTGTGCGCGCTGTATCATAAAGTCTGTCATTGAGTCAACTGATGTAGTTTCAAATCCCCAGTTGTACATGGCAAGGAGTAGGATCACCTGTCCAACTTTGTGGGTATTCTCTGGGTCCTCTGGTTTTCTCCGACTGTTAAAGACCCCCTACATTGAACGTGCACGTGAATTATTAAATTAAAATTAAACCATATGTTAGTCCTGAATGACCTAGTTTGTGTCGAGTTGAGGTTAAGTCCCATCTCTCTCTCTCTCTCTCTCTCTCTCTCTCTCTCTCTCTCTTTCTTGGTACAGTGTATGTGAAGGGAAAAATGACATGTTTTTCTAAAGTTGTACAATATATGACTGGATATTTATTCATAAAGTACATTTTTGGGGATTGTCGATCAAACACTTCCACCAGACCGGAGGAGAAAGATGACATCTTTCAACATTTTGTTAGTGAGAAAGTGGTAATTAGCATGGCTCGTAATTATTATTCAATCCAATTCACTTAATTATGTGGGGACGGTCATGAGTGTGTTCAGGAAATGTTTAAGCTTTTGTAAATGTAATATTTGATAATGACTCGGCGGGTGTATTCTGATTCTTGCTGATCTGTTTTTTTGTGTTATCAAATATCATCAATAGGTCATTATGAAAAACAAGTAATATAGTATTCTGCTCTATTAAATAGATACAATCAAATCATTTTCTCAGAGAAGTTCATTTTGTTGAATTTCAAGTGCTTAGATTTCAATATCAAACAACACAGCCTGAGCTTTGATTTATTTTTATATTTTGATATGTTTTTGTATCAGGATTCCCCTTCAAAATTTAAACATACAATATACAAGAGCTAAATCTGCCTATTGCAGGTCTTTCTTTGGGCCTGAAATGCTATCTAAATTATTACACCCCCACCCCAAAAATCAATACTTTATTCCAAAGGTCCAGATTATCTGATAATCTGTCCATAATCCACTTTAATTACTCCTGTCATACCACAGCTTGATCGCGTCAATGAGAAAAAAAAGAATCAAATTAGTCTAGTCAGATATAGATTTACTTCCATAAAACCCCTTGTCAGTGATGCAGGACAAGAGGGCCTGACAGCTGTCTAGTCCTTCGGATGTGACCAAAAAACTGAGGTCCTGTGTACACATTAGCGTGCACCTAAAGGATCCCTTGATAGTTTGAATTCAATATAAGAGTAGGCCGCAGTGCCACTGTCAGGGCAAAATTTCCCTCATAGCAAACTGTATGTATCACAGAACAGTTCGAAGCAGAACAGTAGGACGTTAAACCTCATTTCATTTCATTTCTACCATTAAAAAGTGTTAAGGTGTTGTCTGTCACTGTTTTGTTACGATCCCTTGATAGCTGGAATTCGAGTAGGCCACAGTGCTGCTGTCCGGGCAAAATTTCCCTCATAGCACACTGTATGTATGGCATATATTAGCCCAGTTCGGCACAGAACAGTAGGACGTTAAATCCCAATTCATTTCATTTTATTTCCACAACCCCATCATACGGCCTGTCATTTCGAGTCAACTGGCGTGGTTTCGAATCCCCGGTTGTACGTGACAAGGAGTTGGGTCGCCTGTCCAACCTCGTGGGTTTTCTCAGGGTCCTCTGGTTTCTCCCACTGCTAAAGGCATGTTAAACCCGATTTCATTTCCTTTCTACCATAAAAAAGTTAAAAGGTGTTGTCACTGTTATGTTTCTACTGGTGTTAGTCTTGCACGTAAAAGATCCCTTGATAGATGCATGGCATATATTAGCCCAGTTCGGAGCAGAACAGTAGGACGTTAAACCCCATTTCATTTCATTTCTACCATTAAATAATTTAAAAAGTTAAAAGGTGTTGTATTACTGGTGTTCATCTTGTAAACAGCAGGTGTCGTTACGAATCCTGATATTAAATGTTATAATTATTGTAAGTTTATTTTCATGTCTGCTGTTCATGGCAGTTTATTGTGCTTTCATGAATATAATATTGGTACTATTGTGGGTAGCGCTGAGTATTCACTAGTTAAACTCTTTACGATTGTAGATAAACGTGGTTCATTCGAGTTTATTAAATACCTAAGAAAAATAAAACATTGAAATTTTCCTTCACCCCATGCTGTTCAACTTGTTTAAATTGTCTATAATAGAGTTGAATTATGAAGCGAGTGTTAAGTCACCGAGGAATAATCGAGTCGTGTTTTTTTTTTGTTCTTATGAGATGACAATACGTCCTTGTTTTATCACGGAATTACAATATATCATGAATGTATTTTTCAACCTCGGCCATTAAGAGTTTATATATATAGAAATCACAAACAATAGATTGAATGAATGAAATGGGGTTTAACGTCCTACACTTAAGCCACAAACAATAGACCTACATGTATATATTTTATTTATAATTTATATAGGATTTTTTTTGTGATAAAAATGAAGTCCTTTAAGAAATTAAATCAGTACTTATATATATGGTGTTCGACTCTTCACAAATTTTGATTCAAGTTGTTATGAAGTTAGATGATTTGCTTTATTGTCTGACTTATTAGACTTAGACTTCGACTTAGAGAAATGCTGCTTGTGTGTCATACGTTTTTTCCCCAGAGAATGGCATTTGTTGTAAATATGAAATTTGGTCGATTGATACCAAATGTGAAAGGCAAGTTTTTTAGTTAATGTCGATTTGATAACTCGCTGATTTTGATTTTTTGAATTGTTTTTTTTTTTTTTTTTTTTTTTTGCTGTTTCGGAGTATGATGTCTTGTCGTTATATTTGTCCTTTATGTAAATCACATGTGGCGCAGTCCCCCTGCACTAACTATTAGTTTACGCGTATGCTTACTGTACATGTGCGTGCGCAAGTCAGCCGATGACGTTAACGACACAATAGAGTGGATGTTGTCATGAATGAAATGTGTTTTGAATTAAAGTTTTATTTTATGATCATATTGATGTGATGACTAGCTGATTTTGACTATTTAGTTTTTACGTAGCTTATTGGTCTATGTCTGCAGACCTTCCTTGTGTCTCGATTTTGTTAATATGATATAGAGTGGATGAAGTCTTGACATTGAAACGAAATGTGTTTTGTATTAAATTTTTATTTTGTGATCATATTGAAAGAACATGTAAATTGCACGTCACACTTTTAAGAGTTGGTGTTAAACTGGTTTCAAGTAGACATGTTAATTTGTGCATGATATTTTTTTTATCAAGTTAATTGCAACACATTCTATTAATGGATGATGCATTTACCTTATTTTCAATGATCATTTAAAATGTGTTTCTGATACAGCTGATTTTACACAAAGAGAGAGAGAGAGAGAGAGAGAGAGAAATGGGGTTTAACGTCCACTTGACACAAAATAAGTCATTTCAGGACTAACGTGGTTCAATTTCATTTCAATAATTCACTTGCGCGTAGGGGTCTTTAGCAGTGGGAGGAAACCGGAGGACCCAGAGAAAACCCACGAAGTTGAACATGCGATATTTTCAGTGAACATTTGAAATATGTTTCTGCTACAGCTGGTTTTATACAAACATTGAGCTTAGATTCTGGTAAAATTCAGCTAATTGTCAAGCTGCTAGGAAAGGTGAAAAATTGATTTATTCATACTGGCAAGTTTTATGTCCGTGGCCAACGTGGATTCTTGGAATAAATGACGATTTTTATCGATCTTACGATGAAAATAATTAGCAATTAGAAAGTTACACCCCCCCCCCCAAAAAAAGAAAATAAAATCAATCAATACTTGATTGCCAAGATTATCCGATAATCTGTTTATAATCCACTTTGATTACTCGTACCACAGCCTGAAGTGATTTTATCTCGATAGCAAGCCATTATTAATCTGCTGATTCCAACTGCTCCATTCTCCTGCCGCCGCCTGTGGCTCGACAATCTCAGATCTCAGAAGCCGTCAACTGATAGATCTGCCGTTTATTTATTTATAAAGACTTGATGTTTGATTGTTTATTTGATTTTTATTTTTATTTTGCAGAAAGAACTTGACACGACTGCTACAGACCTCGCCAACAAACAAGATGAAAGCGATATTTCCAGAAAACGACTCGTAGAACAGAGCCGAGATTTCAAGAAAAACACCCCAGAAGTAAGTCTGTTTTAAAATACTAAAACATGCTTCATATTTATTGTATATTTATTGTGTCTTTATTGAACTTTCCTGTGAAGTGTCTGCTGGTTAGGCCACTTCAATTAAAAAATTTGTTACTCAGGAACACCTTTTTCTTGATTTCAAGGGACATTGATTGTCGTTCGGATTGGCCTGTGAAGTGTCTGCTGGTTAGGGCACTTCAATTAGAATTTTTGTTACTCAGGACACCTTATAACATTGTGCTTCGTTTTTTCTTGATGGTAAGGGACATTGATAGTACTTTGGATGGGCCTAAAATAAAGATCCTGTGCACAGTTAGGCCTCTTCAATTAGAATTTTTGTCACTCAGAAACATCTAAAAAATTGTGCTTCTTATTTCTTGATTGCAAGGGACATTGATTGTCGTTCGGATGGCCTAAACAACAAGGTTCCATATGCACACATGGCTGTGCATGTAAGTGATCCTTTGGCAGTTGCTATTCCATATATTTTCCAGGCAAAATTTCCCTCATAGCACACTGTCTTCATTGGCTCAATCAGAGCAAAACAGTAGGACGTTGAACTCCATTTTATTTTTTAAGGGAAATAATGGGTTAAAAAACAAATAAAAAATCCAGTCAAACCATATATTTCTTACAAAATTGGCTTTATTTTTATCAAGTCCTTGAAGAACCCAAAAATTCCATTTGTTTGGCCTTAGATTGATATAATTGCAGGATTATGATTCTAATCTGCGCTGTTCAAACAGTTTCTGTGTACCATAAAAAACATGAACTTGTGTAAATATACATCGAGTTAATTCCATTATTGTAGTCTGGAGGTTTTTTAAATTAAGCATGTTTTTCTTGCTCAAGGGCAGACAGAAATCAGAACGAGCTGTGAAGCAAATAAAATTGTAGAATTTCTGTAGGCAAAAAAAAAAAAGACAATTTCATTTAATTGTGTTCATCCATTGTTTTGTTTTTCCCATTTTGCCCATTTTGATTGGGATGGCCTAGTGGTCTAGAGTGCCGCGCTTCCACCTCTAGCTGGCTGGTCACCTCTGGCTTGCGACTGTGATTTCGAGCCCTGGTGTGAGCGGATGTAACATGTAGATAGGGGCGCCTTCTAAACCTCGTGGGTTTCCCCCACGCACTCTGGTTTCCTCCCACTGCTAAAGACCCCTGCGCGCAAGCGAATTATTGAAATAAAAATTAAAACCATACGTTAGTCCCATAATGACCTAGTTTGTGTCAAGTGGAGGTTAAACCCCATTTCTCTCTCTCTATTTCATGTAGGGGCTGGGTGTGTGTGGCTAAATGGTTAACTTTTGTACTTTATATCATAAAGGGTCTGTTATTGAGTTAAGTGACATGGTTCCTCCTCCGTTTGCTACGGGTCCTTCGGTTTCCTTCCACTACTCAAGACCCCTAGGCACATTCAAATTATTGAATTAAAATTGAACCATATGTTAGTCCCAAATTGACCTAGTTAGTGCGTAGTCTTATTTCATGTTATTCACAAATGGGAAGAGCAAGGTTAATGAAGGAAACAATCCTTTCAAATCTTCTTGAATCCACTGAGGCTGCTCAGTGAGATGGACGCAGACTCACTAAAGATTCGATCATTCAGATGGATTGAAAAACATAGATCCATTGTAAAAGAACCCTTGACAATTTGAAATCTATGAAAAAGAAGCAGAAATGCTGCTGTCTGTACAAATCTCCCCCATAACACAGGGTATGATGCTGGTTTCTATTGGACCCGGAGAGGGGGGGGGGGATTTTCGTGTGTGCGAGCTTTATCATAAGACCTGTCATTGAGTCAACTGGTATGGTTTTGATTCCTTGGTTGTATGTGACATGGAGTAGGGTCGCCTGTACAACTTCGTGGGTTTTCTCCGGGTCCTCAGCATACATGTATTCTCTTTTCATTATCTCTTTTTAAACTATTATATCTCTTTATCTACCAGGGGCTAAGTGGATAAGGCGCTGGTTCGCTAGTCTGGGGGTCGGGTGTTCGATCCCTGCATTGGCCGAGAAAGTTCATCTCGATTTTCCGACGTGATTTCCACTGGTCAGTGATGCAGAAGGAGGGCCTGACAAGGACAGTTGCCTAGTCGTTCGGATGGGACGAAAAACCGAGGTCCTGTGTACATATTGGAGTGCACGTAAAAGATCCCTTGGCAGTTGGAATTCGATATAAGAGTAGGCCGTATAGCCGCTGCCCGGGCAAAATTTCCCTCATAGCACACTGTATGGCGTATGCCCGTCTTCAATAATTAGCTCAGGTTAAGTGCATAACAGTAGGACGTTAAACCCCATTTCATTCATTCATTCATTCATTTTAAATTAGTAAATTCAGGGATTTTGAACCCATTAAGCTGTCGATGAACTCTGATTTTAACGACTTTAAAATCTCATCATCTTCCTGCCTTCCTTTTACGTTTAATGGTAAGAACATGGCTGATTCATTATCAATTTTAATAGTTTTACAAAATGAGTTTGTGAATCTGATTATATATTGACTAATTACGACCTTCCTGTAATCAGCTTGTGTTGAACTGTTGAAGGTCTGAAGTAATTTTACCTAAAAACGCTGATTACAATGTTGACACTTATATTGAAACATGAGATAAACTCGATATGTAATGGTTTCATCCGTCACTGCCAACGTCAGACTTTGTGAATACCCAACTAAAGGGGGCGCTGTAATCAGATTATAAACTCAAATATCGGGGTAATTAAGTTACGTTATGTTATACAAATGTTTAAATACTAATTTTTGTGCATTAGCCAATCAAGGAGCGAGAGAGACAGAGAGAAATGGGGTTCAACTAACGGCCACTCGACACAAAGTAGGTCATTTGGGGAAAAACATATGTTACAATTTGTTTTAATAATTCCCTTGCTCGTAGCCGTAGGGGTCTTTAGAATTGAGAAGAAACCGGAGGACCCCCCCCCCCCCCCCCCCCCGAAACAACACAAGAGGTTCAGCAGTCGACCCTACTCCTTGTCACATACAAGCTTTTGAAATGACCTTGTTTGTGTCGAGTGGACTTCAAATCTCATTGCTCTCTCTCTTTCTCCCCTATAAAGGTATTCGGGAAACAACAGGAACGGTACAGATTTAAAGCCTTGTAAAGGTATTTGAGAAAGGACAGGAAAATTGTTTTATAAAGATGACATTGCCATTGGGGTAGATCTCCCAAAAACATCCCCCCCCCCCTCCAGTATTCTTAGTGAATAAATCATTATAATCAAGAATGTACAGGTATTTGAGAAAGGACAGGAAAAGCGTTTTATAAAGATGACATTGCCATTTGGGTAGGTCCCCCCCACCCCCTAGTATTCTTGGTGAATAAATCATCTAATAAAGGACAGGAAAAGCGTTTTAAAAAGATGACATTGCCATTTGGGTAGATCCCCCACCCCCACCCCCTAGTATTCTTGGTGAATAAATCGTCTAATAATGTTAACACTAAAATAACAGAACTGAAAGAGGGAGTCAACATTGCCACAAATACAGAAATAACGACTCACTCAATTAACGAAGCTATCGAAGCTGATATTTAACAGCACTGGTATCATCACCCACATCACAAGCAAAACAATTACCAATATTTGCTAGGCCAGCATCTTGCCTGACTTCTGTACAGGAAATAGACCCAGCGGGGAGTTCATGGAACTAATTAACACGACGCTAGAAATCATCATGTCTCCCGCTTCTCAAAGTTAACACAGATTAGTTTTTAATCTCTATTGAATGATATCGACGACTACCAACCTGCGTTTTTATGGGTTATGCTTTTTATCTACATCTTACCCTGAATAAGTTTGACAGTTTTCGTTATACAAGATTTCTGGCTAAAGATATTCTGAATTGATTATTTTTGGGGCTCCCCGTCTTGTCAATCCGAATGATAAGTTAAGTGCCAACCCCCCTGATAGATTTCAACTCATTGTAAACTCAGTAGGATGTGGTTTTCCTGTTGTTTTTTCACATAAGTTGAATTGATGATTCGTTTATCTTATTTTGGTATATATATATATAATATATAGTTTATGTGTGGGATATTTAGTTTTTTTGGTAAACAATATTTTATTTTGAATTTTATGAAAAGGAATCGTCGGCGAACAAGCACAGCATGTTTGGGATATCAGAAATAGAATTTTGGTCCTAATATAAACACACTTCTACTTCTGAATTTTATTGACATGCTATGTTTCAATTGATAACGATACATGTATGTGTATTGAAACGTAGCATGTCAATTTACTACATTTCATTAAATTTGTCTGACATTCTGATCATCAATTGAATTATTGTTAATCCCTTCCTTGCTAACTACAATATTGTGAAAGTTAAAAAAAAAAATCGGAATAAATTGGAATTGAACCATCTTGTGACATATTTTTTATAGAGATTAATTTTTTTTTTAATAAAATATTTATAAAAAAAGCAACCCTAAAACTAAAGGAAATAACATTTGTAAGATGGTTCAATTCCATTCCGTATTTTCAAAGATATAATGAATTGAAATTCCATTCAGCATTGTCTGTAAGAATGCAGACAAGCCTGCCGTTATCTTTTATTGGGAGGTCTATTACATGTAGATAAGTTGCTGGGGCGCTGTTTAATCCTATCGTATCTAAGCTGGAGTATTATCTACGGGGGTGGATGGTTAGCGTGCATGCGCTGTATCATAAAGCCTGTCATTGAGTCAACTGGAGTAGGGTCGCCTTTCAACCTCGCAGGTTTTCTCCAGGTCCTCCTGTTTCCTCCCACTGCTAAAGACCCCTACGCGCAAGCAAATTATTGAAATAAAATTTAAAACCATATGTTAGTCCAGAAATTAAATAGTTTGTGTCGAGTGGACTTTAAACCCCATTTCTTTTTCTCTCTCTTTATCTACAGTGGATATTTTGATTTGGTTTGGTCAATTAAATATTAAATTATTAATTTGAATACATTTTGCCATGGATTAAGCCTTGAAACGTCAGATTTTGGAGCCTTATTCAAAAAAAAGCTTAAACTACAATATTTTAAAGATACAGACTTTTTATTGGCTAACCAGCTAGAATTTATACCAGAATTTAAACTCACAGCCAATGAAATTATTGCACTGTTAAAAGATTTCGGTTTAAGATTTTTTGTTAATAACTCTCCAGATTTTTAATTTGCCACAAAGTTGTGCCTTGAAATTTAATTATCATCTCTTTGTTAGAATTTAAAACATTGAAGACAAGCAGACAGCAAATTAATGACTTACCGAATTGTATATAACAATATGTACCCTATGGCTTTGATAAATAAATGCCTTTGCGTAAATGTTTTCCAATCCTATCTAAATATTTTTAGTTTTGGAAATAGATCTGCCACATGTATGAAGTACATGTACAACGATTCCATCCAGACATAATTTTTTTTAATGGCTGCAAGTTTTTTTTTAAGTTAAATACTTGGACAAGAAAAAAAATCAGCCATTGTAATTTGATTTATTTGTTTGTTACTTGTGTCGAGTTTTCCAGGCTCGGTGAATAAGATAGATTTATTATACCTACTGAATACTAATTCTATTACTGAATCAAAATACACGAGTTCTTATTTTGAATTCAACCCAGGTGCAGTACACAAAGTTCACAATAGAAGGTCATAGTTCAAGGTTATTATTACCTCATCCATTCATAGCATTTTAATTGTGGTGTGTAGTAGAAATTAGAATGATAAAGGATTATATAATGAGAGAGAGGAAAGATGAGAGAGAAATGGGGTTTAACTTCCACTCACACATACTGGTGCATTTTAGGACCCCCAAACTATAACTAAAAGACCCCCAAACTAAAACTAGAGCATCCCCCAAACTAAAACCAAAGGGACCCCCAAACTACATCCAAAGAGACCCCAAATTATAACTAAAGAACCCCCAAACTACGACCAAAGGGCCCCCAAAACTACGACCAAAGGGCCTCCCCCCCCAAACTACGACCAAAGGGACCCCCAAACTACAACCAAAAGGACCCCCCAACTAAAACCAAACGGACCTGAATACTATAACTAAAGGAACCCCAAGCTAAAACCAAAGGGACCCCAAAACTAAAACCAAAGAGACCTGCAACTATAACTCGAGGACCCCAAAACTAAAACTAAAGGGACCCCATACTGTGTGAGAACATTGAATTCTCTCAGGCCCCATAATCACAGACTCCTTCTCAGTCCATCTCTGGTTGGAAGACATTTAATATATTTAATGATTTATTTATTATTTCAGGATATTCGTAAAGTTGTGGCTCCATTATTAAAAAGTTTTCAAGCCGAAGTTGACAGTCTTTCAAAACGCAGCAAATCAGCTGAAGGAGCCTTTTTATCTGTATATAAAAAACTTATAGACTTACCAGGTATGTAGTTGATGACATAGTTATAATAATCGGGGGGGGGGGGGGGGGGGTCGGATTGTTAGCACGAGCACGCTGTATCACAAAGCCTGTCATTGAATCAACTGGCTTGGTTTTGAATCCACGGTTGTACATGGCAAGGAGTAGAGTCCGCCTGTCCAACCTCTTCCGGTTTCCTCCCACTGCTACGCGCAAGCAAATTATTTAAAGAAATTAAACCATATGTTAGTCCCAAAATGGCCGTTTTTGTGCCGAGTTTAACCCCATTTCTCTCTCTCTTAACCTCCTTTTGGCCAAGAAAGTTCATCCAGATTTTCAGGCGGGGTTTCCCCTTGTCATTGATGCAGGACAGCTGTCTAGTCATTTGGATGGAAAGGAAAAACTGAGGTCTCGTGTACACATTGGCGTGCACATTATTGATCCCTTGACAGTTTGAATTTGAGATAAGGGTAGGCTGTGGTGCCGCTGTTTGGGCAAAATTTCACCCTTAGAACACTTTATAGTGTATGGCGTATGCCCTTCTTCATTACCCCAGTTTGCAGCAGAACAGTAGGACATTAAACCCCATTTAATTTCGTATTTTTAATGTCTATACACAACATTGCCATATTTGACTTGCCTTATCACATGACATAGTGTGTATTGTTTGATTAACACCGTTACTGAATTTAGTGTTTTACCGAGAAAATTAAATTGAGTTTACCAGGCAAACCTGATGAGAAACACACTGAACTCTTTAAATTTGAGAAAAGTGAGAGAGAGGGGGAGAGAGAGAGAGAGAGAGAGATGGGGTTTAACATCAACTTGACACAAACACCGGATGAGAAAAACACACTGAACTCTTTACATTGGAGAGAGAGAAAGAAATGGGTTTAACACTCGATACAAACAAGGTCATTTCGGGACTAACATATGTTACATATTTGCTTCAATAAATGCTTTAAATGTGAGAGAGAGATATTAACATCAACTTGACACAAATTAGGTCATTAAGGGACTAACATATGTTAGAATTTTGTTACAATAACTGTAAACTACATGTATGTCTGGAACAATTCCAGCTTTGTTCAGCACCCTTTTCTGGGCCTTTAATGAGATTAATACGTTGTAAAAATTAAACATAAAAGACATCTTGTAATTAGCAGGGGATCACGGTGGCTAAGTGGATAAGGCGCTGGTTCGCTAGCCTGGAGGTCGAGTGTTCGATCCCTGCATTGGCCGAGAAAGTTCATCTCGATTTTCCGGCGTGATTTCCCCTTGTCAGTGATGCAGAAGGAGGGCCTGACAAGGACAGCTGCCTAGTCGTTCGGATGGGACGAAAAACCGAGGTCCCGTGTACAAATTGGAGTGCACGTAAAAGATCCCTTGGCAGTTGGAATTCGATATAAGAGTAGGCCGTAGCGCCGCTGGCCGGACAAAATTTCCCTCATAGCACACTGTTGGCGTATGCCCGTCTTCAATTGGCCCAGGTTAGGTGCTTAAGCGTAGGACGTTAAACCCATTTCATTCATTCATTCATTGTAATTAGCACCTCTTTTACAGCTAAATGTAATAAGACTCCCCCCCCCCCTCTTAAAAATATCATGAATCTGAAAATCTTTCAAATTCAAACTATTGTAAATACAGAAATTTATAGGACATTGGACCCCGTCTTCATTAGCTCATTTCCGCACAGAGCAGTAGGACATTAAAACCCATTTCATTTCTTATAGGACATTAGAAATGAGAACAAAAAGCTCAGGATCCTTGATTTTGGCTTTTAAAGAAAATTGATGGGTAACCATTAACACTTCGTTTTTCAAGGGTTTTGTTTTTTTTAGCTTAAAATATAAATTGATTGATTGATTTAATTTGTAATTATTTTATAATTGGTCGTACGGTGTGCCTTTGATCTATTCAAATACCCACTTGTCAAAATAACATTGCCATCTTCAGTCATGCTTATATGTGTTTTTTCAATCTTTCGTTAATTATTCAATTTAGTTTCTAATTACCACCAATATTCGTTAATGGAGGAGATATCTTTGATGCTTATAAATGTCTGTATACTTCTCGATGTTTTAAAGAGATTGTGAAGGAATTTTGACTAATTCAATTTTTGTTGTGAAAATGCTAATTTTTGTAGGAAATGAAATGAAAAGGGGTTTAACGTCCTACTGTTGTACTCCTAAAATGGGCTAATGAAGACGTGAATTTTTGTAAGAGTGAAAAGAAAGTTTGTCTCAGAATTTAAGTACTTTGTAGACGTGTGAAAAAGTTGATATCAGATTTTATAAATGAAATAAAATTGGGTTTAAAATTCTGCTGTTGTACTCCTACTGGGCTAATGAAGACTTCTGCATACAAATCATTCTCAGACTTGAAAAAGTTTATATCAGAATTTATTAATAAAATGAAATAGGGTTTAAAATTCTGCTCTTGTACTCCGACTGGGGTAATGAAGACTGTTGTATACAAATCATTCTCAGACTTAATCAGTGTTTATAAGACATATCCTTGATCCAGAAACACAAAAAATTCCACATAGTTTCTTATTGAAGTATCTGATACATTGAAACAACAAAAGTTTAATGAAGGACTATATGTATCCTTTAAAATTCTTTACTTAAATCTTCCTTATGTTCTTATGTTTCCTGACCTAAATTCTCGCCAAAATTTATTCAAGTTAATTATTTAAATCAAAATATCCCCAGTTGATAATCTACATGCTTATTAGATCAATCAAATTAAAAGGCGACCCACCAAAAGGATGTTAAGGAGCTATATCGCTAATATTTGGAACCTAGAAATGAGAAGCCCATCTTTTTCCGGTAAGATCACGACATCAATGTTGATTTAAATTGACAAATAATTTGTGTTTTAAATTTTAAGATTTTTGATGATATTGAGTTATGGACTTTGCTACTTTAAACCCCATTTTATTTTATGTCTATTTCACTTGCCACGTTCAACATAAAAGATATCATTGTGTCCTGGAATTTCTGACTTATACTCAGCAGGTCACCGTATAGAGTTTTTTAAGGGCAGAATTTCAAGAAATTCTTTTTACATTTTATCGCTTTACGACAATTCAGCTAGTGGTTCTTACCGTTTTGACACCATCTCATTTGCCCATTAATTGAATTGCGTTGATAAATGTCAATGGCTTAAACACATATCACTGAATGTGACACACTTTCCGGAAAAAAACTTAATGATCAGGTTTAATTTCAACTCCAAAGTGAAAGGCGCGTTTTTTACCACCATATTTGTTTGAACATGTCAGACGAGGGAAAATGTCAAAAGTGTGAGCTGTTTGATAAAAGGTAGTATGTATTTGTGTTGACATCGTTCTTATAGGTAGTGAAATTTAACTAGAAGATGACGCGTTGTGAGGAGATGCTCGTTCGTAAGGGGATAGCTAGAATATCAACAAATCATATAGGCCAGTGGGGTAAAAGTCTTGTTTCAAGGTGGATGGACCTGTTTGACTAGGGGATTAATTATCGAAGAATTTCAACTTGACATTCTACCACTACACGGGTTGTAAAAGTTTGTTTGATTGGATGAAAGAAAGGGATCTAGGGTGCGGGCTGCGGGGGGGGGATTGTCGGGGAACGTTTTTCATGACATATGAATCGGTTTAAGAATAATTAATTGTTTTATTGGTGCGCCATTTCTGATTATTTGACAATTAATTAGAGCAATAGTAGTAAAAGCTTTTCCAATATTTTAGTTGGTGTCTTAGGTGACAAAACTTTTTACTTTGAAAAAGGAAACTGTTTTAAAATATATAATTTAGGACTTTGAATTTTGTCTAATGGTTTGGATTGTTCGTACTTGGTTAAATTTTATTGGTGCGACTTTTTGAATTATTTGACATTTTAGAGCAATAATAGTAGTAAAAGCTTTTCCAATATTTTAGTTTGTGTCTTTGGTGAGAAAACTTTTAAACTTTGAAAATGATAATGCCAATTATAAAATGAAATGTGAATGATATATCAAAAATTGCTACTTAATATCGAGCAGCTTTAAAGTTATTTGCATGCGATGAAGACACAGAATACGATCAGATCTTTATCAAGTACAAAACTAATATTGTCCATGCTAAGTACGGATGTTTACCTAAACAAATAGCTTATATAGAGATCGAAGTTTCGTTAATGTATCTATTTGTGTATCGCGATATAACGTTAATGGAACCGAGATTCTTTTTATCGCGGCGATCGATGGAATCTGGGAAATAAATATATATTTTTATAAATAAAAGGATGTATCGAACGATATGATATTATTGATCCATCTAATACAATGTTGGCCGCGGGTTCGTAGAATAATAAATAGCCGGAGTCTCTCCTTTATTTCGCTTAAAGATGGAATGGATGATGTATGTACACAGACCTTGACGATAAAACAAAAAAGCAGTGTTAAAAGTATTTTTATTTGAATGTCGTCGTCATTGATTCATCGTCACGGCGATATAACTAACGTTAAAATTCCTTTAATCATTTTGTAACGATTTACTAATATTAGTAGATCAGGATGTGTTGACTTTCAACTTACAAGATTAATTAACAATATAAGTCTTTACAAAACACATAAAGCCGAGAGAAAAAAATAGATTTGAGAAGGAAATTAATGTTTGTTTAAATATCCACGTAATGGCTGTTCAGTGGACGAACATGATTTGCAAGTTTACAGTCAATGAAGACAGGTTTTTTTTTATTTGTAATTAAGTCTTTGAACAGGGAAAGTAAAGGAAGCAATGGGATCTTGTTTCAGCCCAATAAGGAAAAGAAAGAAAAAAATTGCATTTGTTTCGTTTAAATTGTTGTTTAATACAATTTATCACTTTTAAGATTTCCATTATTTTATACAATTTGATCAGTTTTGAAATTTCCATTATTTGAAGATACATTATGGGAGATGAGATAACGAGTTGGCATTTCTCACTATAACAATTAAAAACTAGATAATGTAAAGGCAATTTGCCGAAATTTTCAGTCCAACTGATCCACTCTAAACTGATCATCATTACTAAAGTTGGTTCGATAAAAAAAACAGTCTTAATTATCCATTTCATGATTAAATAATAAATGTAATTTGAGCAGCAAATCAGATCCTAATCCAGATAACATTTCAGGCCTAAAGAAAGACTTGCAATAGGCAGATTTAGCTCTTGTATAATGTATGTTTAAAACAATATAATCAGTTTTAAAATTTCCATTATTTTATCTATAGTGTAATACTTATAGACCCCCCCATGTTAAATGATTTTATTAAATAAGTTAGTGTTTCATGATGTTATTACTTAGCCAAACTATTGATTTTCATATTGGATACAAATTCTGTAAGATCAATAAATGAATATATTAATAGGTAGGTAGTTCAGTAACAAATTATTTTGTCATTCACAGTTTTAATTTATTTAAATTTTATAAGGGAGCGGATTCAGTGGAATGAAATTTGGTTGGATGTATTTTTGGAGACTAACATATATAGTAATTCTTTTTTTTATTTTAACGGTCATGTAATTATAGATGATTCAGTAAAAATTAATTTAGTAATTGTATTCCATAGAATTTTGACCAGGATCCCTTTTTAACTGAAATATTTTAAGAATACTGACAGCTCACTGGCTGAAAATTAAAATCATAGGACAAATTTTAGTTCTTGGCCAATTAAAGGCTGCATTCTTAAACTGTTTGAGTTAAAAAAAAAAACAGTTGTTATAATACAGCCTCTGTATATTGCAGTTCAATTACTAAATATCATGGAAACAATTCAGATTGTACGAGGTTTGGGGAGGGGGGTGGGTGGATGGCCTAGTTGTCTAGAGTACCGCGTTTCGACCTCTACCTGGCTGGTCACCTCTGGCTTGCGGTTGTTATTTCGAGCACTGGTGTGAGCGTATGTGGCATGGAGATAGGAGCGCCTTCTCAACCTTGTGGGTTTCCTCTGGGCACTCCGGTTTCCTCCCACTGCTAAAGACCCCTACACACAAGCGAATTATTGAAATAAAATTAAACTATATGTTAGTCCCGAAATGACCTAGTTGTGTTAAGTGGATGTTAAACCCCATTTCTCTCTCTCTCTTATCGGTGACCCATTGGTTTCAATAGGGCATGTATATATATATATAATATATTGTTGCCTAGCAACTCTTTGAAAAAGAAATATAAGATACGAAATATATTTTAATTTACTTGAAATAAATCATTAAAAGTATACGTGGTATTAGATTAAATCAAGAAATATCGATCACCTTGACAACAATCGATAGGGTGTACCATACTGTAGGTGTATGAAACCGCGATTTTCAATTGTAATATAGATTTATTCACGTTAATAACAGCAATCAATAACTGTGTTTAAATATTAGTGAATATTGCTTATTTATGAAATACACTTTTATTAACTTATTTCTGTGTCAGTGAGTGGCTTGTCTGCGATATCACTTAAGTGGAAGCAGACGTTAAACACCAAACAGACAGACAGACAGTCGGCGAATGGCCTAACGTCACTTGTCTTCGATATCACTTAAGTGGAAGCAGACGTTAAACACCAAACAGACAGACAGACAGTCAGCGAATGGCCTAATGCGCTTGTCTGCGATATCAACCTTGGTGGAAGAGGACGTTAATGTCCAGAAACGAACAAATAAAGTCTTAACGCATGCACTTTAGAACATGAGGTCTGTCGAAATAGCGTCGTTTTTGATACCTCACTTTCATGGCCTAACGTCGCTTGTCTTCGATGTCACCCTTGGTGAAAGTGGATGTTAATCTCCAGAAATGAATGAATGAATAAATGAAATGGGGTTTAACGTCCTACGCTTAAGCACCGTACCTGGGCTAATTGAAGACGGGTTACGCCATACAGTGTGCTAGGAGGGAAATTTTGCCCGGGCAGCGGTGCTACGGCCTACTCTTATATCGAATTCCAACTGCCAAGGTGTCTTTTACTTGCACTCCAATGTGTACACGGGACCTCGGCTTTCCGTCCCATTCGAACAACTAGGCAGCTGTCCTTGTCAGGCACTGCTCGGCCAATGCAGGGATTGAATACCCGACCTCCAGGCTAGCGAACCAGCGCCTTATCCACTTAGCTACAGTGATCCCCACAAGCAAATAAAGTCTAACGCATAAACTTTAGATCATGAGGTCTGTCATCGAGTCCAAGTGGCGTGGTTTCGATCCCTCACTTGATTGTTGAAAGGTGTAGGGTTGTTTGCTTAACTTCGTGGGTTTTCTCTGGATCCTCTGAATTCCTTCCACTGCTAAAGATCTCTACAAGGAATTGGGTCGCCTGTCCGACCTCATGTGTTTTCTCTATGTCCTCCGGTTCGCTCCCACTGCTAAAGACCCCTAAGCACAAGCGAATGATTGAAATAAAATTAAACCATGTGTTCGTCTTGAAATTACCTAGTTTGTGTGAGTGGACGTTAAACCCCATTTCTCTCTCTTCTTTCCACTCCTATATATAATCCTTTATCATTCTAATTTATTTTACAGGCCACAATTAAAATTAGTCATTTAGTGTCAAGTGGATGTTAAACCCCATTTGTCTCTCTTTATTCGTATGACTAAACCACCTTTTAAATCATTTGATAATGTGTTCTTTCTCTTATTCATTTGATTGAGTAATTCCATAGTTTACAGAGCACTATAAAACTATAAACTGTGTATTTGAACTGGTAATATGGATGTTTAATTATTATACAGGAAGTTTATATTAAACAATAATCTGTTGACTCTTCATTCATATAAATTCTTATCTCTACAAAGGTTGATTCAAATATTTTATTGTGGGAAAGGGTGCTACCCAGAGTTTCTGAGAGGGTTCTGTTGGAATGGGTGCTACCCCAAGTTTCTGAGATAGTTCCATTATAACGGGTACTACTTAGAGTTTCTGAGACGGTTCCGTTAGAATGGGAACTACCCCAAGTTTCTGAGATAGTTCCATTATAACGGGTACTACTTAGAGTTTCTGAGAGGGTTCCGTCAGAATGGGTACTACCCCGAGTTTCTGAGAGGGTTCCATTGGAATGGGAACTACCCAGAGTTTCTTAGAGGATTCCGTTGGAATGGGTACTACTTAGAGTTTCTGAGAGGGCCTGACAAGGACAGCTGTCTAGTCGTTCGGATAGGATAAAAAAATACAGAATTGATGACCTCAAAGGAACAATGTCTAGTCTTTTGGATGGGCTGAAAAAGCCAAGTCTGTGTACACATTGGCGTGCACGTAAAAGAATCCTTGACAGTTGGAATTTGATATAAGAGTAGGCTGTAGCCCTGCTGTCCAGGAAAAATTTCCTTCATACATTATGTAGCACACTGTTTGGTATATGCTCGTCTACATTAGCCCAGTTCGGAGCAGAAACAGTGGGACGTTAAACTCCCCTCTCATTTTATTTCATTTCTTGTACAATAATTTTGCATTCCCCTTTTTCTCAATAATGGTTTTTAGGCCAATCAAATAATCAGCCAGTAAAAAAAAGGAATAAGATTTGGTGTAAACAAGGACGATATCCATATGGAAATATTTTTACCTAGAGTCCTAGACTATTGAACATCAAGTCTAAGATTGTCTTGCTGAGTGAGCTAAAGACATGAAATTGCAGATCATCGTTGAAGTTGGAGTGAAATGTTAAGTCGATGACTGTCATGTCAAGTGTCGTAAACTGCAGCTTGACACTCTGCTGGAGGGGATAAAAATCGCGTAGTGTAATTCTAGTAGAATAATTATTTATACACACAAAATACGACAAGTTGTAAAACTTAAACTTAAATTTAAAAATCACTATGTTGTTATTCTGGAATAATAAGGGAAGTGAAAAGAAATGGGGTTTAATGTCCTGTGAGGAATTGTAAAACTTTTGATTGTGATTCAATGTTTTGGTCAATTTACACATTGGTATTTAAAACGATTTTGTTTGAAATTGGACAGTTTTCAATGATTTCGGTGTCTTTTGTACAAGTAATTTGTAATTGTTTCTACAGTCAGGGACCCCCCCCCCCCAATCATCCCTCACAGTCAATGGTTTTGCTATCATTTGTATGGGATATTTGAATGTCACTTTTACAGTCCATTTAGGACCTCCTCCTCCGGTAAATGATTTTAGTAATTTATCATCCCTCCCCGTCTATGCTTTCGGTGTTTGAGAGTCACTTTTACAGTCCAGGACCCTCCTCCCCCACCCCCCACCCCCCCCCCAGTAAAAAATTTTACTTGTAAGTTTACTTCCCCCCGGTAAATGAATTTAGCATCTTTTGTAAGTCTTCTCTCCTCCTTTCCCCACCCCAGTAAAAGATTTTACTTGTAAGTTTACTTCCCCCCGGTAAATGATTTTAGCATCTTGTGTGTAAGTTGATGAAAATAAAATTTTGAGGGTCATTGAGTAATTTTGTTCTTGTTAATATTTTGTAATTGTTTTCGCCTTCTATTGTAAGATGTTCCGAATAAATTTGTTGTTTATGGATTTTTTTATATGAATCACCCCCCGTAAGGTCTAAATATCAGACGTTGCCAACAGATGGCCTTACTAGTACTTAATCAATATTGACTACCATTTCGATTAGTTTTAAACGGCATGCACAGATTTCTTCCAACTCATGCTTTTGTGTAGTTTGTACGATTTCAAAATCAATATGCCAATAAGTTCATAATCTTAGAAAAGCGCCTGAAAATAATTGATTCAGATTTGGTTTTGATAAAAAAAAATTTGCTATATTCTGATGATAAAATCAATAAGTACTGAGTATATTTAGTTCGATCGGGGCAGACGACAATATTCATTTTATTAACATCACTGCTATTGGTTAGTTCAAGAGTTTTTGATATAAGTCTTGTTTTTTTTATTTTTTATTACGTTGTATCGGGATGGTGTGATTATGTTTTCGTTTTGTTTTATCGACGATCCCGTTACAAAAGTTTCGTGGTTAGTTCAAGAGTTTTTGATATAAATCTTGTTTTTTTTTTTTTTTATTACGTAGTATCAGGATGGTGTGATTATGTTTTCGTTTGTTTTATCGACGATCCCGTTGCAAAAGTTTCGTAGAGTTTTGATTATTTTCTTATCTTCCATGTATTTTTCGGTTCAAGAGCTTGATGTACAAAAGAGGGGTTTTTTTGTCATCTTTTGATTGTAGTATTTTTCAGTGCTTGATGATTTAATTTGGTAATACATGGATATAGCGAGAACTTAATCTTTCAGATGATTTATCTTGAGAAACTACCTGCTTAATACAAATTTGCACTTGTTAGTGAAAGAACTCAATGATTGGAGTTGTTTACTATTTACTATTTACAATTTTGGAAATTATGAGAAAGCTTGTTGCTTTAAATCTTTTGCAATTTATAAAAGAGCTCAATTTTTTAAATCGTTTACCCACTTTATAAAAGAACTCAATTTTTTTGAAAAAAATAGTTTTTTTTAAATTTATGACATTTGAAGTAACTTCAATTCCTCTCACAACTTCGACATGGTGTCGCGAATATATGCGGAATCTTCATCTTCGATATGGATTATGATTGAACGACCAGTCTGTGTAGAAAAGTAGGACGTTAAACCAATTTTCATTTCATTTAATGATTTAAAGTTCGAAATTTGAGACTCTTCCATGATTTATATTGATTCGTATTGTAATTTTGTTATTAATACGATATGGATAGGACCAAAGATGTCGCGTTGTTAAATTGAAACGGTTGATATTGTTTTATCATCATTGGTGATTTTGTTCTTGTTCGATATTTTATAGGATTTACGATGCAACCGTAATGTATTGTTTAAATACAGGATACTGTTCTGTGGAGTACGATTACTATTTATTACTGAATGATGTTTCTACGCGGCTTCTCTCGTCTAGCGAGCGATAAACAGTAATTATATTCCATAGAATTGTGTTTGGTGTATATCGAGTTTACTTATAGAACGCCATGGAAATAATTTATGTTTTTTCGTTACGACTGTTGACAAGTGTTCAGTGACAATTTAGCTATACTTGCTATTTCAAAAACCCCTGATGCGATTTCTTATTTAAGTTCCGTATATGGGATGTTCACATGGCTAGCATACCAATTTTTTTTTTTTTTAATTTTGTGTATTATTAAAGGAAAAGTATATTTGGCTGTTTGTTGATATACATTTTCTATTCTTAACTTGCATGGTGGGGGTAGGGGAGATGGATGGCCTAATGGTTAGCATGTATCATAAGGTCTGTCAATAAGTCAGCTGGCGTGGTTTAGATTCCCCAGTTGAACGTGACAAGAAGTACCTGTTCAATTACTTGGGTTTTCTCTGGGTTCTCTGGTTCCCTCCCACTACTAAAGACCTCTGCGTGCAGGCTAATTATTCAAATAAAATTAAACCATTTGTTAGTCCCAAAATGACCTAGTTTGTGTCAATGGACATTAAACTCTCTCTCTCTCTCTCTCTCTCTCTCTCTCTCTCTCTCTCTCTCTCTCTGTGCCTGTCTTTTATTGGTGCCGATTTTGATAGATTTTATAACTAATTATTGGGTGTGGCATAATACCTGCTGAAATCAATCAAATATAAGCTCATGGTTAGATTCTAGATTCATTAAGATTTGGTCGATAGTTACACATGTTGACCTTGTCAGTGATGCAGAAGGATGGCCTGACAAGGACAGCTGCCTAGTTGTTCGGATGGGACGAAAAACCGAGGTCCCGTGTACACATTGGAGTGCACGTAAAAGATCCCTTGGCAGCTGTAATTCGATATAAGAGTAGGCTGTAGCGCCGCTGCCCGGGCAAAAATTTCCCTCATAGCACACTGTATGGCGTATGCCCGTCTTCCATTAGCCCAGGTTAGGTGCATAATAGTAGGACGTTAAACCCAATTTCAGTACACATGTTGACAAAGTAGGCTTTATTCAAATTATGTAAATTTTTATTTTTTTTTTTTTTTTTTTTTTTTTTAGATCCTGTCACCGCTCTAGAACACGCCTTGCAGATACAGAAGAAAGCACATCGAGTCCAGGACTTGGAGATCGAAAACAAACAATTACGGGAAACACTAGATGAATATAATCATGAATTTGCAGAAGTCAAAAATCAAGGTAAACTTTATTAATTCATTCGAATTGTACAATTTTATTTCAATGATTCACTCGGTCTTCATTAGCCCAGTCGGAGCAGAAGAGTAAGACATTAAATTGAACCCTGTAATAAAGTTCTGTTGTGGGTTCAATTCCCCAGTTGTATGTGATAAGGAGTGGGTTTTCTCTGGGTCCTCGGGATTTCTCCCACTGCAAAAGACCCCTACCTACATGAACGAGCAAACGAATTATTGAAATAAATTGAAGCATATGTTAGTCCCAAAAATGACCTAGTTTGTGTTGAGTTGATGTTAATATCTCTCTCTCTTCTCTCTCTTTCTCTCTCTTTCTCTCTCTTTCTCCCTCTTTCTCTCCTTTCTCTCTTTTCTCTCTTTCTCTCTTCCCTCTCTCTCTCTTCCCTCTCTCTCTTCCCTCTATCTCTCTCCCCTCTCTCTCCCCCCTCTCTCTCTCTCTTTCTCCATCTTTCTCTTCCTTTCTCTCTCTCTCTCTCATTGGCGAAACATTACATAATCCATTACATTGACCTACATCTTTTTTAAATATCTAAACACCCCATGAGGCAGCATACAAATATCCACATAACATTTCACCACAAAATCATCAATTTATCATATTTATCATTTATTCCTACATATTTATAAGCTTCTTCATACACTTCTCCATATATATAATAGAATGCAATCTTTGATTTATTGCCCTAGAAATAATCTGTTTTTTTCTGCTAGTCAGCTCTCTCCAGACGATTTAATATAACCAAATCACTTCCTGCTACAACTACAACCGAAAAAAAAAAAAATATCGTAACGTTAGGATTAAATTATAAATACAGTTTATTCATTATAGCGTGGCATTAGATTACCGTAACATATTTGTAACTACAACTGAAAAATAAAATCGCAAAGTTAGGATTAAATTATAAATACAGTTTATTCATTATAGCGTGGCATTAGATTACCGTAACATATTTGTGAGTTTGTTGCGGCGTTAATAATACTATTTTTCGAGGTAGACAAGAAAGATGGTGAATGCATAGAAATCATACAATTTATGTGATTTATTTTTTACATAAATGTTTGAGTCATTATATCTGATTATTTTGACATATGATATTCGTCAGAAATCCGCTTCAGTTTTCTACGCGTTAATTTTTTTTTCACCATTTCTACATGTATGATCATTTACGCGTTTTTTGTTGGGAACAGATGGCAGAGTCGTTTTGGTAATTTTGGCATAATTTGAATAATCAATCTATCTAGCCTTGCCGTAATCTCGATATTTCATTGGTTTCTTGTTGTGTTCTTAGAACCCAGGACCTGACATAACGTCATATACATAACCGTGAAAACGTACTTGATTTACGATTATTGCTTGTAATTATATATGCAAATGTGAAAGGGGTCTGAACTTACGTTCGAAAAAAACATGGAGAGCAAATATAAATATGGTGAAATAAAAGATGTATATTGAACATTCTCAGAAATCTGTGACACTTCTCTCCTTGCCCTCTGGTTTCAAATGGAAGGGGTCGATTTATAATATCGGAAAACGTAAATCATTACAGCTGATTGATTATCATCTTTTGCATATTTCGGACAGTATCTATTTCTTTCATGACATGATCCATGCTGAAGTGTAATCAGATTGATTAGGTGTTGTTTGTTTATTCAGAAAACAAAATCAAAGTTTCTACCTCAAATCACTTGGCTTGGATTCAATTGGAGACCCATGATGAGTTTTTAGTGAAGATAACAGGTTATTCTGACTTCAGTGTATTCTTTTATCGTCTGGGTTGGGGTGGGGGGGGGATAGCTGAATGGTTAGCATGTGTGTGCTGTATCATAAAGCATGTCATTGAGTCAACAGGCGTGGTTTCGAATATCCGGTTGTAGGTGACAAGGAGTGGGGTCGCTTGTCCAACCTCGTTGGTTTTCTCCGGGTCCTCCGCTTTCCTCCCACTGCTAAAGATCCCTACACACCAGCGAATTATAGAAATAAAATTGAACCATATGTTAGACTCGAAATGACCGATTGTTAACAAATTTTGAAATCATTACATATATATGTTTTGTAAGTACTGAAGGAGAGAGAAATTGGGTTTAATGCACTTGACTCAAACTAGGTCATTTTGGGACTAACATAAGGTTCAATTTATTTCTATAATTCGCTTGCGCATATGGATCTTTAACAGTGGGATGAAACCTAATGAGCCGGAGAAAATCCACAAGTTTGGACAGGCGATATTTTGCACAGGCTGCGGCAGTTTGAAATGCATGGTGACTTTATGAAAGGTTAAAAAAAAGTAGTTCAATTCTTGAATTTTGTTAAAAAAAAAGTTTTAATCAAGCTTTCAAATATAAAGGGATTGTTATTTACAATTACATTCTGAGCTGAAAGGAGTGGATATTTGCATAAAATATAATATAGATTTTGATTTGAAAAGGGTATACAAGTGTTGAAACATATGGATGTGTTGATATTGGTGGAAATCAATAACAAAAATCGATAAATATTGATTTAGTTATCCAGATGGTGTCCCCCCTCATAGAATAAAACCTAAAACCAAATCCTCGATATAAATCTCTATTCTGTATTGGTGGGAATATTTGACAAGCAATCACCAGACTTTTTGTCAAATCGTTCAACAGGTTTTCTTTCAAATGATATTGATGTTTCTCTTGTAAACTGATTTATCGACAAAGTTTTA